>JALKAD010000211.1:111678-125327 GCA_024500015.1 Ulva compressa | reverse complement strand
AAGGCACAATCACTTGCATCTGTGCTCGTCTGCGTCCGAATCAAGGTCTTGGAACGCGCATGCTAGCCCACAGATACATGTTCGGGCGTCTGGCGTGCATCGGCCAGGTTGGTAAAGCCACAATCCCAGAACGTATGTCAAGCTTCAGGAGATTCTAGCTGCTCCGCATGAGCAGGCATAAAAAACTCATTCAGTTTTGGGGATTCTGGCACAGCAACTGTCCCTCGAAAGGAGTTTTTACGCACTACCTGTGATGCAGCTCCTGGAGTGTAATCCTCCTCCCGCCATCCGGCTGCCAGAGTCTTTAGAGGCAGTGAGTAACCTGCATCACCAATGTTTCAACTGCAGTGCTGAGTAGATGATTTCGGCAGTCCTGTTGCAGACTGATTCCAGGTGGCAACCGGAAACGGAACGACAGCAGCAGTGTTGACACAGCTGATCATATCAGCTTCACACGATCACAAACACGAGCATCACTGACAGTGGCCAACAGATGCCAAGGCTTCAGTCTGAGTGCAGTGAATTACAGTTCCGCGCTGCATGAGTACGGGCACAGTCTCGCTTTAAGGCGGAGATGCCTACATGCACAAGCCAAGGCATTCCAATCAGGGCAACAGCGTTCAAAATCCTACGTGGCCACAAGGCACTCTGTATGAAGCTTGGTGAGCACACACCAGGATTGTAAACAGCCTCCACCGCAGCAATACCTGTTGGCGCCATCATTCGCTGTAGCAGGAGCACCAATGGGAGGAGGGTAACACCTGCGCCGCCTGCGACTAGCAGGGCAACCCAGGCTGTAAAGAGGAGACCACGAAGATCGTCACGCCTGCAATGGCGGTTGGCAACATTTGCCACCGTATCTCTGGCAAAGGTACACCCTGACACCGCATCTGCGCTGAGGCGAACAGATTCTGCCGCTTCGACGTGCACTAACAGTTGGAGAACAGACATGAATACGTCCTGTGTAATTGGAGTTGCACCAGCAGCACATAAGTCGTTGTTGTTGCCGGAGCATCGGATTCCGACACTGTTGGCCTCCCATGTTGCTGCAGTGAGTCGGTGCTGCGTTGTTGGGTATGGACAAACCACAGCTGTATAGCTCTGATTGGGCTCCAATGCATAAGCCTCACACAGGAGCGGCTCATCGGTAAAATTTGACATCACAAGCAGATTGTACTGGTCTGCATTGCCATCGAGTTCGGTCAGACGGCTTAATGGTGGCCAAATCGCTAACAGACTTAAGTGCACAATGCCACCATTGCATCCGTGTTCAAACTCTTTGACTTGCTCATCATGGCATGCAAAGGGCGGATGCCAAGGGTTGTTGCTTGTAGTCTTTCAAACACTGCGCAAGTACAAAGCTGGCACCATGGTATGTCCAGCAAGAAAGAACATTGCGCACCAGTCACCAACTGGTTCACAGCGTTGGATAATGCCAACATTGTCTTCTTTGAGTTGTACGAGAGGGTGGCTGCAGCTGTCGTATTTGGGCATGGGAAAACGATTCGCTCTGCTGCCGTGTGCAGTTCTGAGCCAACCGCAGCTGCTTCGTAGACATCTGCCACATCACAAACGTCATGGGCAACAACCCATGTTCCATAAACCACTGCTACAGTGCACCAGATGACCAGTCCGGACACTGGCAGAGCCACGGCGCTGTAGTTCAGCACAGTCCTGCTTTGACAGATGGATGCAAAGCTGACCAGAAAAAGGATGATCAGCCCTGAACTACAACACAGTAGGACCAATGCAATCAGAGATTCGTATGCATCCGCAACAAATTTGCGATCACCAGTAATTTCTGTTCTTACTCTGTCCATGTCATTCAACACGGCCTGCACCACAGGAGCGTGTCGGCCATCGCTGAGGATATGCATCCATGCCTAATTAGCCAGGTTTTATGCTGTTGGTGACCTTGAGGTGGCGAGAGGATGACAAATCGACATTTTAGAATCCTTCCAATCAGCAGCACTGCCTCCCCACAAGCCAAAGAGCCCACGTCAACATGCCTGAGCAGGTGGCAGCATTGTAGGCACGTCTCCAACAAATGCTGAACTGTACATCCGGCCTGCCACACGAAGGTCACCATCGATCAGAGATTGCAGTGTCTGTGAGGTCTTTGACTGCGCTTCCACAACAGATGCAAGATTGCCATACTCCTTCGTCAGAGTTTTTGATAACTGTTTTCCCTCCATATACGCCAGGCTTGCGTAAACGGCGAACGCTGTCAATGCTGCAAGCTTGGCCAGAGCGACTGTCATGCAGACCGCCAATGTCGGTTTGTACCATCTCCAGGCCATTGAGGAGCTGTATGTCTTGGGATAAAATCCTTCTCCTTGGAAGCAACACACACATCGAACGGTTACAACCAGAAGAGTGACAAATATCCATGCAGCCGCCACGACCATGTATGGATAGCCTGTCCATATGCTGGTCGCCCAGTAATTCTGGGATGCCAACTGGACCGTCCCATTGTACCACTGGAACCCGTCTAGAGGATTCCGCCTCCTGGGCGACACTTGCAGTTCAGCGTTTTCCTACACCTCGAATTCATCAATTTGTTGAATTCCCCTCTTTGTATCAAATTGATCAGTTGCGCTGACAGAGGCGTATGTAACAGGTGAATATCCTGTTGGATTACGAACCTGCAACAGATTTCGCTGCCATGCGTGGTTCTGCACCGGCCAGTCAGCCGTATATTTATGATCTTTGAGAGAATCGCCGTGGGATGTATTGGTAGACAACAAATGAGCTACATTCAACTTGGCATGCCCAAGCGCCAATTGCGCGAGAGCGAGTACGAGATGCAAGACGGCACCTGCCGACAGCCTTAAGTGACCCATCAGGGATTCTACTCAACAGCAGAAATGGATGCAAATGAGTGCATGTCATAGATTAGGGCAACCCTGCGCAAGTGTGACCCAACAAATGCTGTCCCAATTGGTACTTGGTATGTCGCGCTGCCATGCCAGCTACGGTGACCAATTCCTAGTTTCAGTAGAAATGGATGTGAGGGGATGCCATTGAAACCAGTGCGAAATACCAACTCTCTTGGTGTGACCGCGGTGTCGCGTCTCTCGGTGTCCAGGCCGATCGGTTTCGGGTATTCACATCAAACGGATTTGCAGGGAATCGCCGGCACTAGTACATGTCCTGTGACCAAAGGATTTACATTGTCATGTCATGCTCGAAATCAATCAATACTACCCACAGGCAGAGTACTTGTTGCACACACGTGCATGGAATATAAACACTAGTGCAGCGGCTGCCGAATGAATAGGGCTAGCACACATGCGAAATAGCAGGCATCTGGCATGGCATGTCAGCGCTAGGGCGGTGTCATCGGCCAAACCACACGAGGCTTTGCAATCCTTCACACTGCGTGAGGCAGGACAACTGAGTGCAGGGTGTTGGATCATGCAGCAAACAAGGTCGTGTCCTTCTTTGACTCGAATTGACCTGGCTTGATCTTGGCAGCTTCATGATTTGCCAACTGGTATGGTATTGGAGCTTTGCTTTCCTGCATGCATCTGACAGTTGAGTGTGCAGTGCAAGATGACAATTCTGCGAAGAACACCAGAGGGCAGGAAAAGGAATGTACCTCTAACAGCTGCCTGAGATCATAGAATGTCTTATCATCTGCGGCAGTGAGGAAGGTGACAGCGGTTCCACGGTTTCCAGCACGCCCGGTACGGCCGATGCGGTGTGTGTAGTGTTCGATTGTGTGAGGCATGTCGTAGTTGATCACCAGGCCAACATCCTTCACGTCGATTCCACGGCCTGCCACATCAGTCGCGATCAAGACGTTGTACTCACCGTCACGGAAGCCCTTGATGCACTCCTCCCGCATCTCTTGGCTCTTGCCACCGTGCAGCAGTGCCGCACGGTATGTTCCAGCCCGCTGAAGGTTGCTGTACACCTCCTCACTATTCTCCTGCATACACCAGATCCGCTTTAGTACCGCTTTACCGGCGCTGGACCAGCGCATAACGCGCATACATTGCGAACTGAGAAACGCTGCCTGACAGTGGGAAGCGCCGGCAACCCATCCCAACATGCGAGCGGCATGCTCGGTTGTGGATCAAAGCAAGCAGACACAGAAAGTGGCAGAGATTCACCCTGTTGTTGACAAAGACCATAATCTTGAAGCCGTCATTCTCAGACGAAGCCTGCAGTTCTACCTCATGCTGGAACGTGTTGAGCGCCTGCACCAGCGCATTTGGCTTCTGCTTCTTGTCCGTCCATTCCACACGTTGCGTTACACTGTCGGTGGCACGGCCGGCTTTTCCTACCGTCACAGTCACCGGCCGCCGCAGATACCGCTTTGCAATGCGCTCGACCGCGGGCGGCATGGTCGCTGAGAACATGTATGTTGTGCGGTACTCGTGGTCACCCCCCCCGCGCGCCGGCACCTCGTTCTCCTCCTCGAGAGGCTTCATATTGGTAGACGGCATCGCTGCAAGCACATCCATCACCTGAGGCTCAAACCCCAGGTCAATCATGCGGTCCGCCTCGTCCAGGACCACGTAAGCACATTGATTCAGCACTGCGTATGTGCGCCGGAGGCAGTCGCCCAGGCGGCCAGGAGTGGCGACGACGATCTCTGCCCCGCGGCGCAGCTGCCCAATCTGCGCATCGTATGCTGCGCCGCCGACGATACACACGGTGCGGTACGCTGCACAACACAGAGCCCTCACACTATTGCTGAATCAGGATTGAGGACGTCAGCATGTGGCCGTGATGGCTTTGTATGTAAGCAAAAGCGAGACATAAACATGTGTGACTAAGCAACTTTGCAGTGCAAGTGGCCTGACGGGCTGAGGTTTCATACAAGACCACTTCTGAACAGCTCATGCACAGACGGCAGCAGTTGGGCCGGACCAGTGTGCTTAGCGAGTCCAATCGTCTCCTCCTCAATCTGCTGTGCAAGCTCGCGAGTTGGCGCCAGGATGAGGGCATAGGGGCCGTCTGCAGCAATGGCGTCGGTCATGACAGGCTGGTTCATGATATACATGAGCATTGGCAGCACAAATGCCGCCGTCTTGCCGGAGCCCGTCTCGGCGATGCCAATGACGTCCCGCTGGCGGATGCCAAAGGGCATGCTCGCCATCTGAATGGGCGAGGGCTTCATGTAGCCCAGGTCATCAATTGCACGCCGCAGGTCGCCGGGCAAAGGCATCTCATCCCAGCTGCGGAAGGGCATTGGCGCGTTCTGGCCAGCATTTTTGTAGCTGATGCGGTGGTCCTCACGGAAGATGCGCCAGTCACGTGCCGTCATGTCAGCGCGCGTCTTTTCGCTCCAGTGCTTTTCTTTGAGAACCTGCAACAGGATTGCGCTGCTTGCTGTATGCCTGATCCAGGACAGAGTACTCATAATGTTATGGCCTACATCACACCAAATATGAGGATGACGGGTTGCACGCACATGCTTTGCACAGTCACCGATGTCTCATGCACCCTGCCTGGACAGCACCATTGCACCGAGGACATGTACAAGTGACAAAGCGGCAGGTTCCACATTGCAACACGAGGTGCATGATAGAGTGGCTTGACAGGGGAAGAGGGGTTGCACCGGATCATCGTCAATGTGTGATGCACGGTTGGCACGGGCCATGTCGGCCTTGATGTCCGCTGCCGTAGTGCGGTCGCCTCGGGCGCGCCGCATGTCGGACAGAAGTTGCTGCTCTCGCCGGGCTGCATCCTCACGCTGTGCACGGCGGTCAATGCCGGCAAGGGTTCCCCGGCCAAACAAAACCGCCCCCTCATGCAGCCGCGCCTCATGCGTGTCTTCCGAAGCCTCCCAATCAAAGTTGAATCTGCACAGGACGTGCGGGCGTTTTAACGCGAAGCTAGAGCACCATCATGCACTTCCTGAACGAGGGCTGATACATCAGTCTCACGTCACAGCTCAACGCTGCAACATTGCAGCCGCTGTACGATCTCGTGTGAATGTCCAATGCAATCACAGGTTTTTCACTCAACATAAGCTGGCAAGTAGATGGGATTCACGCCGCCAAGCAAATGTTCACGGCCAGTCAGTCTGTGCAGTGGCTGCACAGATGTCGACCATTCGGCGACGCTCCCATTGTAGCCAACGCTGCATTTGGGCACGAAAGAGCATGAACGACCAAATAAAAAAATGCATGAAAAGGACATTGAGGACTCGTCAGTAGACGGCAACGGATTGAATGATAACAAAAGTAACCCACCGGAACTTGTCAGATGCTTTCGCTACCCGCCTCTTGGTCTTCTGTGTGCCAAGATATTGCTGCCGGATGATCGCCAACTCCTTTTGGTGCTCCTTGCTCTCTTGTCTCTCTTGCTTGCTGATCAGGACACGGCTCGCTTCACTTGGCGCCGGCGCAGACCCCTGCTGAAGGGCAGCACGGACTGCGTCCACTTGTTCTGTGAACGCCTGCCCTTTCTGCTTATTCCTGCACAGATTGCCTGCACGTCACTGCAGCTTCTCGTGAAAGACGTATTGGACAAACCCAGAAAAATCGGCAGCATCCTTGCATGCAAGCAGTAGCAGTACGCGCCATGGCGCGCCACTGAGCACACCTTTGAAGGGCGAGACGCTCGCGCTCTTTCCGCGACATAAACTTAGGCTTTGCAGCTTCTTCCTCGGCCTCTTTCTTGCGCTTCAGCACTTCTTCAAGTGACATGGGTGCGGCGGCTGCCGGGGAGGCGGCAGCAGCTGCAGCTGCGTTTGCGCTTGGTGCCATGGAGGTGGTGTGAGCAGCATGACCGTCTGGCTGATCGGGCCCGTCCGATCCCGGACTCGCACCTCGTGCATCTCGACGTCTTGCTTCTTCATTTGTTGCAAGGGGATGCGACCTCCCGGATCGATCCTCAGGCCGATCGGTGAAGCGGGAGCCCTCGCGCGGCCGTTCTGCCCGATCCCGCAACGCAGCCCTGACACCCCTCTCATGGTCGCGCTCCCGGTCACGCCCACCATCACGCTGCCTGCCTCGCTCGCGGTCACGTTCACGGTCTCTATACGTGCCTGCATGGCGATCACGACCGTCGTCGACATGACGACGATCGCGCTCTCTCCGATCATTATGCCTAGAATCACGCGCCCCAGTATGGTCGTCAATTCGTCGCCTTTTCAAATCTTTCTCCGGGTCTTGGCGCGTTGGAGAGCGCGACAGCCCTCGGCCGCGTCGGTCCCTTGTGTCCACGTGTGATCGAGGTTCATCAGCGCGACCCTTGCTGTCCCTGGCCTTGTCCAACCGTGTACTGCATGATTTGATGTTTTCATCACGTCTGTCTTTGCCTTGACCGTTTGCCCGCTGATCTGATTTGCGGAGCGATCTGGTGTGTTCCCCTTGAGCTTTGCTGGAACTGTCAAACGCTTCTTCGTCGAATACTTGGCCCTCCTCCATTCTATCTGCCCCATTCATCCCCACCATGTCCCTTCCGTGACCAGGGGTGTCCGCAATACTTGCGCGGAATACCGCAACAGCGCAAGGTAGCACGCCCCAGCTGGCAAATGACAGTGATCGCCTGCGCACCTGCCCGCTGATGTCGTGTCTCCAGCCAAACAAAGGGGATTATTTGGCCACTGTGAGACTTTCAGCTTGTCAGAGCGCGGCGTGCCCTTCATGACCGGCATGCCCCTGCAACCATGTACATGTGGCTTGAAGTGCTACGCAATGTGCTCATGTAGACACATCGTTGATGTCCAGCTCCCCGGCAGAGTAACAGCCCGACTTAGCTCGCAGTTCCGCTCATCATCGTCACCATGCTTGCACACTAGATGCATAAGTATCGCGACACAGGCAACGTTGATCTTGGTGTCCATCTACACCTCTGTTACGCACGTCCCCGAAAGTGTCGCTTCTGAACAAAATGCAGAGGTCATACAACAGCGAATTGTCCAGAACAAGCTGAAGCTTTTATTGTGATACGTGCCTTGCGGTCAAAGGGAATTGCTTCTTCCCAGATCTGGCATGCATGCAGCTGCTTGGCTGTTTTCACAGCCATTGAAGCGGACCTGCGCACTGCATACAATACCCAGACTCAATAGTGATGTCCCTATTTTGAATTAGTACAAATGCATTCAGAGTCTGTGTGAATGCCGAGTACCATGTGTACTGGTCATACCAGCTAGCATAATACAGTGACATGGCAGAGGCAGCTCCGGACGAGTCGGGGCGAAATGCCATGGCTTACTTGTTAATGTCAGGTAACGGCGCTCTGGCGTCTTGTATCGCTGAGGCTACAACGCTTCCACTTGAAGTTACAAAGGTATGTGCTTGCATGACCATTTGCAAAGTAAAAAGTTGTCCAACGATACGGATGCTGGCACTGTGAAGCTGTGCCAGAATTAGCCACCAGCAAACTCTGGTTCAAGGTCCGATGCGCTGCAGATGCGACTTCAACTACAGAAAAACAACAAGGATCCACTGCGTAGCCCACGCTACGCTGGCATGGTCGACGCATTTCAAAGCATCGTTCGCCAGGAGAGGTGGTTCAGCTTGTTCAAGGTCCGACGCGCACTGTTGTTCTCCAGCATGCAATTGAATACCTGACAAAAATGATTCCTCACAACAGGCAGCCTGAAACGAATTGTTGGACGCCTGTGGCGCACATACGGAATGCCATCTCACTGCTCTGGTGGTTCACTTGCAGCACGTTCAGCATACAGTGGTTCGGTGGGTTTTCACTTACTGCGGGCTCTATCAGAGCACCTGTATCTCAAGGTTGTTCACACGGCACTATCATGTACAAGGGTTCCTGCATTCAGGGTGAGGCCTGTGCGTGTTCGTTTTGTAACACGCCCGCGCCTCGTCTGATCAGAATTCGTGCAGCATCACAGACATTGCCTTTGTTGTTGCACACGGGATGTCCACCACGCAGGGACTCGAGGCGGGCATGCACAAGCAGATCTTATACACAGGTTTGAGGCTAGGATTATATGATCACTTGACCAGCACAAAGGGTGAAGGCGGGGTCTCCATTCCTGAAAAGATTGCTTTGGCGGGTATATGCTCCACTAATCTCCACCTGCACACAGCGATATTGTGCAGGTCTTGCCATGCGCATGCCAGTCCCTCTGGATGACCATGTTGAGTTGCTGTCAAACCTACCCTCGAAATCTGCCTGTGCCTGATGTTCCAAGCTGTGTGATAAAATTTTCATGACACAAGGGCGTGCTCTGTAGTGAGCCCACCTGACTGTTCACTTACTTCACTCGCTTCAACATATTGAGCACACTTGACTGTTGCACATCTTGCAAGCCTGATTCGTGCGTGAACAGTGATCTTGCCACTTCTGGTGACTTGCTTCCTGCTGTTTGGTCCAGGTGTAACAACTGGCCTTGGCATTGCCGTGGCAAACCCAGCTGATGTCGTCCAGACCAAGTACATTGCATGGCGGCAGACTCCCGCTGCTGACCCTCTGCACTCTCCCACCTCACCAGTCGCTGCGGCTATGCAAGCTAGGCCTTTGTTTGCAAATCGAGCTGCTGGAAGCGAGCCCGCCGTGCCAAAGGCCTCGTCTAGACCTACTGCTCCCGGGCTGGACACCCACCGATCGTCATATCATACGCGGGCGTGCATATCTACTGTGCGTATAAGGGCAAATGATGGTGTGCTTGTAGCGCACACGCATTGCAGAGTGGATAAGACACAGGTGCCACAGCCAGCACGCCGCTTGCATGTGGCACTGCGAGGGCAGGCCGTGCACGTGGCCAGTGGTTGCTCCACTGGTGGTGTCGCAGCCCATGGCCATGCGGTGCAGACTGGCATGTTCGCTAGCATGGTCAGGGGGATGACAGCACAGGGTGCAGGTCAACGTGCCCATGCGGACGCTGTGCCTGGACCCAGAACAGTTACGGGGGTGCCTCTACGGAATGCGCGGCGTGCGTATTACGTCATAGTGAAGGAAGAGGGGTTGCTGGGGTTGTACCGCGGCTTCTGGGCAAATTTTGCATGCAGCTGTGTGCAAGGCGCGACCGAGATTGCGTGCTATGATGTGACAAAGAACATGCTGTTAGAAGCGGGAGCACAGGATGGGGTTCCGGTACATCTCGCCGCAGGTATGTCCTCTGCCAAGTCTGACATGGCGAGAAGGTTGCACGTACACAGCACCGCGCAGTGATGTTTGTGATACAGATTGCTGCTGCTGTGACGTTTGACAACTGAATCTTCTGTAATTTGCTTTTGGCAATGGTGCAGGGATGTGTGCCGGTCTACTCTCCACACTTCTTTCCAATCCCTTCGATGTTGTTGCAACTCGGATGATGGCTGCAAAGAAAGCATCTGCAGCGCAGCGAAGTACGCTAGATGAGGTGCTCAAGATTGCTAGGCGCGAAGGGGTCCTGGCCTTCTACCAAGGATTTGGACCCAATATTCTGCGGGTGGGATCCTACAATGTCATCTTGTGGCTGACGTATGAGCAGCTCAAGAAGCTGACTAGCGGGCACTGTCTACAATGACGCCCAATCATGACGGTTGTGGCTAAATGCATTCCAGTTTTCCGCTTCCCATGTAACCGCACTGCCATCTGTTGCAGCCGGGACTGTAAATCTGGATCCTGCTATCCTGGCTTTTCAGTGCAATGGGCCGTGTACAGCAATGACAGAACGAGTGTGTACACCTCATGTATATATTCGGATGAGTGTGTCGTTATGGTGGATCACCAGCAGCCGCCTACAACGCAGTTGTGTAGCTCTGCACGGACTGCCATGTGTTGGCCACAGGGTGCACATGTAGCACAATTCAGCAATCGCTATTCCTGAGGCGGTCCAGCCACAGCATTGCAACCGCTAGCCCCCAGATGTGATTCCGCTCAACCTGCAGCACAGGACTATTAGCTAAGCTATTGGTGGCGACTGGTATGGGAGCTGCACAGCATGCATCAACAGATGCCACATGCGACAGTTTCGGGCAAATGATGTGCACTCGGTGTCATGAGAGTGCTATGTCTGTTAGATCTGGTGCAAATTGTGTACAATGAGTCACATGTTGGCCAGGCACAAAGTTTCTGCACCCTGGCCGGTCTTGCAATCTTGCTGCCACACAAAAGAAGCACAGCGCGATTCGCTATGCTCAGACTCAGTAGAGGAGCACAAAGCAGACATACCCAAGACGAGCGAGGTGCAAGGCGCGTTCCAGTACCATACTAGTAAAATGCATGGTTGCATGCCACGGAAACGAGCGAAGTATACACCGTGTGGCCGGCTGGGTGGCGTGTGTCATACAGCAGCTGCTGCCACCACCCTGATGCTGCGAATAATAGTTGTTGACAGCGGTGATAGGCAGTGTGTTACCTATAGCCCCGACTGGTCGTAATTAAGCACTTTGAAACTAATGTTTTTTGGGGGTCTGGTCGGCTGCCATGCCGACCTGAAATTAATCTGACCACACTCCGTCGCTTCTGGACAGATCAGAAAGTACGCAGTACACAACGCCATGTGAAAGTTCTGCTGGCAATCGACAGTGTCTCGATCTAGGATGTAAACGACTCCGTGACCGAACGCAGCTGCTGACGGGCTCTGCCTGTTGGCTCCGGAGAGCCTGCTCGCCATGCAGCGCAAGCTCCGATGCAAACTTTGCACCAATTGTATTCACAGCTCGATTGCTGAAGCGGCGACGTGCTGACCGTCATTACACAGCTGGGTTGAAGGCTCTCTTTTGTAGTGAAGGCGGACAGTACGCAGGGTTTCATTCTTTCGAATTAATCGCAGTGCCAGTGCTTTGCTCACACGGTGGCACCAGCAATGTTGCTGGATCAATTAGCGGGTTTGCTGTGGAGCGTCCGAGACCATGCGTGGGCTTTCCGAGACCATGCGTCGCGACCGTTCTCTGTGCTTGACCACTGCGTGGACCACTGCGTGGAACGTGACGCCATTCATACACTTTGATGGATGGCAATTGTGCACAATGATGTATCATGTTGCTGGTGGATCCTAGACTGACCCAAGCACACGGTCTCTGTCGCACAGCAGCTGACTTGTCTGACCCCATCACATTGCCACCTAGCGTTTCTTAGTCTTCAACAAGTTGTTCCATTGTACTACTGGCTGGGCAGTGATGCTACGGTATCATCACGCTCCTGTAATTGCCCTGTGCACTGTAAACCTTGGAGTACGGGCTTAGATCCATATGGCCTCAACTGCTCTGACAGTCTGACAGCGCATGGTGCGAGCATAGCCGCCTATGTGGCTCCCAAGCACTGCTGGCATGGCTGCAGTGCTTATTGTGACACCCTGCCTGGGTGTTGACAGTGGAGCTGTGTCGCTAGTGTGTGTTTTGACAGCTCCGCACAGCTGTACACTGCTGTCTTCCCTTTAGCAAACACGGATAACTTGTGCAGCCCATAGTTTTGTGGATGTCCTAGTTATCTCTTGCAGCGTTCTGCAGATTATCTTGCCTGCCGTGATCGTCTGAGACACTAGAGACACTGCATATGAACATCATGTGCACCCTCCCAGAGCTATTCCTGTGATCTCACGGTGGCAGCTACAGCTACTGTGTGTACATGGTCAGAGGAATCCACGTTTGTATTGCTTGTGCGGGTGCCCAACAGTATGGGGTGCAGGTCTTGCCAATTTGGTTTATAGAGTTGAATTCTGATGCAGTAACAGATATGTGGTAGATTGACACTGCGTATGATTGCCATTTCCACAGCCTTCCCATCAATGATTGTAACATAAGGGCAACCGCTGACTGCTTGGCTGAGCACCATTCTGAACACAATGATCACACAAACCACACAAGACTGCAAGGAATCCCGTTTCAGATGATTCCGGTACTTTTAATCATCTGAACTGAACAATCAACGCAATATTCTGACAAGACAGAACGTGCTACAGCACTGCGCTCGCCATTCCCCCGATATCACGGGACCTTGCGTTATCTCTGCCCCCGGAACATGCGTTCGACCTCCCTGTCAGAGAGGGTGAGGAAGCGTGGCCAGGCGCCCGACACATATGATCTTGTATTTTTGCGCAAATTCCTGCCGATCTGCCGCACGCTAGCGTGCTCTTTGGCCAGCCACAGCTCGAAAGCGTTCCGTGGAGTTTCGCGGTGGCTTGGAGTTTCCGCGGTGGAACTGGATATCTAGTCGATCGTTGCGGTTACATAGTTTCACCTACGACGACCAGTATTTGCATGGTGCGTCATCACAAAATCCTATTGACACTCATAGTACGCATGCAAAGGCCTCCGTGTATGCAGGGGCTGTTCAGCTTGTTTCGAAAACTCCGCAAGGGCAATAGCCAGGTGTGTCCCCTGTCGGTAGCGGCATGATCCAATGCCTGGGCGGGGTTTGCCATTGTCTACGAGATGGTGACCTCAATGGCCCGGATTGCCTCCATGTGTGCGAATCATCAAGCCTCTGTTGGAGTCTCACGTGGACGTGCCGGTTGCTTTCATGTCTGGGTGTGTGTGTGTACAACAATCACCACATGCTGATGCTCGCTGTGCTATTGCCTGTGGTTCGTGCCGCCGTTTGCTCTGTGCCGGGTTCGGCTGCGCTGTTGGAAGTGTCTGTTACATCATGGCCACAGTACCTCCTTACAACGTAAGTTGTGCCCTCGCTTTGTGTTCTCACTCCAGCAAGCCAATGACTAGCGTCAGTGGGTACGGCATTCGGCCATGGTGAATGTGTTTGTTGCATTACCATGTCTTCTGTCCTGT
>JALKAD010000211.1:80304-98363 GCA_024500015.1 Ulva compressa | reverse complement strand
TGGTATGTGGCTCGGTTGACAGTGAAACGCAAGGCTGCAAGAAGAGCAGGAATGGAAAACGAAATCCCAGTCTGGGGAGACTTCGCCAACGCATCTTTCAGGTCTTTGAACGTCTGTTGAACCATGTAAAAGCGTGCCTCTTGCCTGCAGGGCACCACTCATGCAGCGAACCTGTCCCTACCAGGTCTTGAGGGGGCAAATTATCAATCAACTGCACTGCTGCAGGCCTTGCCAGTAGCCCTCACCTTTGTAGAGTGCATTTCTGGGATGGCCAGTCAGAGAGGTCAGTAGGATCCTTGACAGTGCCTGCCCAAGCAAAGTCGAGCTGCGCGGCCCTTGATGCAGCCCATGCAGCAAAGCTGGCTTTGGGGATGAGCTTGACTGAGAAATACCTTGATGATAAGATGTGCTCATCAAAAAAGTATAACAATACGGAGTAGATCAAGCAAAGAAATGCATCGCTTGCTAGCATCTCGCAAGCAGATGAGAGTTCCTCCTTGCTGAGGCCTGACTGTCTCTTACCATTGCCTGTGTAGACACATGCATGCGACACATAGGTTCGACTGTATGCAATAGGCTGGTGGGAATGCTCACTTTGCACACTCCACGAGCCAGCATGCCAGCATATTGTGACCCATGGTTGCCATACCATCGTACCACTGGTGCAGGCCCAGCTCGAACTCTTCGAGAATGTTCAGCGCAACCTCAGGAGTGTACTTAGGTGGCTTTGAAATTTCCTCCACAATTTCCGCAACCCAATGCACACCGACCTGCGGCGCATGCCGGATTACTTCCACCTGCGGGGAGTCGGGCTGGCATCTGCAGGCTACAAGCGTATGGATCTTGCTTTGTGGGAAAACACTCATTCGCACTGAACAAGCTCACCTCAATGAGTTGCTGTCAACACAGGGCAGATCGTTGGTGCTCGCGCCCTTGTGCGTTGCCGACTTCGCAGAGATGACCCTGTTGATCTCGTCATCGGTCTGTGCTGGCCTGAGCATCTTGCCAACAAGCAGTTGGTTAGATCGAGCACCTTGAGACAGCCTGCGGACTGACTCTCTATGCCTCACCACGACAGCTGGGATCTGCTCTGAGTGAGGCCAGGTTCTAGCAGCTTCCATGGTGACAGCAAAACGAGTGGATGCCTGCTTGGCCCTGTTGGACTTTGGCAGAGGAGTCGAGCATCGAGATGCACCGGAGGCAATTCCGTCCTGCATATGTGGCACACTGTGCCATTCAAAGTACTCTGTGTTGATTCAAACTTGCGATGTTGGCAAATTCGAGAATACCTTTAACCTATTACAGGCATTAGCTTCTGCTAGCTGTTCTGCTGGCATTCCACATTTGTGCCTACCCTTTACGCTGAAAGCATCTTGCACTGTCCCACCATTTGCGTTTGTGTCCTCTACAAGCAACGAACCTGCGCAGCTGTCCACATCTGCATACCTGCAATGTAGTGGCACCTGCCTTCATGAGGGCATCGCAAGCAGATCATCCCAACTTCATACATTGCAGCAATGCACAACAATGGTCTTGGTGGCCAACCTGGTTGTCACCAGATCCTGTTCCTGCCTAGCACACATGATTGTGTTACTCAGATCCGCAGTCGTGAAACTTACGTCTGGATCACCTAGCGCATGGGAGGGCGGAAGGAGTAGCTTCATCGTGCAAGCTGCGCCGCTTGCTGTGCTGGATGGACTACATGCTTCATGTGGACGTTGGCGAAGAATTGCCCTGTTGAATTTATTCAGAGCTTCCAGCTTGGGATTTGGCCTGCCCAACCTGTTTGCAGACCTGGTGGCGAGTGGCTTGAGGTTGACATGAATTTCATCTCGTTTGTACCCGACCTTTCTCAGCTTAATGCTGCATTCGGTAGCGACGTTGCTTTGGACCCATCCAGTGCTTAGCCGGGTTGGCCGCACGCCGATTTGTTCTGCGTATTTCCTGGCGAATTCGCGGACAGCCGCATCCTTGGCTGCTGCCGACTGCTGTTCACTGGCATTCTGCTTCAATGGTATGACGCAGTCGTCCTGCATCCGCGCTACTTGGAGCGCCCGCTCACGTCAGGAACGTGAACAGTTCGCACTGCGCACTTTTGATCCAAGTCAACCACGGCGGTACTGAGCAATGCGGATCACAGGTGCCAACCATGCCATTTTGAAATTAGATATGAACACATCATGGCGAACTGGTGCGCAACAAGAACATGAGCGTTCGCCACCGCTCGGTTGGCTGTATGGTCTGTAAGGTTTGGTCTGTATCCAGCTGCCTGGGCGTTCCAAGCGTACGGGTGTTGACATTGCGACTGTGCTAGGAACATCATAGCTGAACGTTTGTAGGTAGTAACTAATGTAAGTATGCCCGTGTATAACTCTAGTTCGCATCGCGTGTGTGCGCGGCGGCACAACACGCGATGCATCGCGCAGGTGTGTACAGGGGCATGCAGTGTTTCATGAGCGCCCCACCCCCCGGCCCACCCAGCGGTTGCAAGCTTGGCCAAGTCCCAGGATCATCGTGACTGCGTCGTTCGTAGTGAATCATCAGCAGAATGCCGTTGGTACGAGCAGTCTGGCCCAGGTGTATCTAGGACTGGCATAACCAGCAGCTTGATGATCATTCAGAACCGCCAGTACGGCTATGCATCTTGGCAGCGGATTCGACGTCCCACTACAGCACTATGAGCCCTGATTTTGTCTCCCAAGGCCTTGCAAGGCCGCCCATTAAAAATCAGCATGTCCCAAGTCTGCTTTGTTACAATCATGTTGTGTGGGTCAAACCGAACTGATGTGTTGCAGATGTGAGTACCTCCTTCGCACTTGCATCCTGTGTACATGTGCTACTATTGCTGCATACAATATTTAGCACCTGTGCTGCAACCTGACACCAAGGGTGTCAAGGCATAGAATGCTCAGCTAGAATGTTAACCTCAAGTGTTCAGCAGACACATGGGCACACATGTAGACCCACGCTGCATCGGCCCTGCACCTGCCCCATCCCTCACAGGCCCCCCAGGCTTCGGACGTGCCCCAAACCCCCATTGGCACCCAAGCCCCGGCCCTGGCCTCCTCCACCCCTGCCGCCACCACCACCCCGTTGCGGTCTCGACGCCACCAGCCGCCTCGCCCTTGCAAGGCCTGCCCCAGCATGCGCGCGAGTCTGAGGAGCTGCCCAGCGGCTCGCCGCAGCCATTTCCAGCCATGACCACCCCCCTCGCATCGACACGGCAGACCCGCCTGCGGACAGCCCCTCGCGGCTGTCAGGCCTCCGGCCCTCAGGCACCACGGCTGCACCTGTGGCCTGCGGCGCGGCCCCCGCCTCTACCCGGGCGCCCGTGCAGCCGCTCATGCCCCTTCCCCCGCGGTCGCAGCGGCCCCCACAGCGGGGCGACCTGCTGGCCTTCCTCACCACGCGCATGGCGCTGCTGGACGTGAAAGTAATGCACCCGCTTTCCCGCTCCCATCTGAGCGGCGCGGCGGATACAGCTGGTGCAACCGCTGAGAAGGGCGTACAAGTTCCTCCATGCGATTGCAGAAGTGGCGGCAGGGTATGGTGCGGTCTCTAAGCGCACTTTCATGGTCAATGCCATGCGCGATCTGTCAACGACGCTATGCCGCGTGCTGCCGCGCCAGGCACGCGCAGCCGCGCCCCTCCGCGCCAGGTTGGTCGGACAGGCGCTCCTGCCGGGCCTGGATGTCCCCACTGACGACCTGTCGGCGCTGACGTGCCATCGCGGGTAGGCCGCCGCCCATGGCATTTCCCCCCTCGTCGCCCGGCACACACTGACGCACCCCCCCAACCCCCCTCATACGCCTCTCGCCCTGGTCTGTTTTCGGTCGCCTCCCGGACCCCTGCGCTCGACGACAGTGGCTGTGGCAGCATGTGGCCTAGGGCTAGGGGCCATGCGTACGGCTGCCGGGCATGGCCGCAGACCCACGCAGCGGCGTCGCGCTCCCGTGTCTGGCCCGTGTCTGGCCGGCTGAGGTTGGCTTGGCGCCGTGATCCCTGACACCTGGTGCCCGTGCGTAGCGTGTGCGTGGACTGCGTCGTATGGTGCTTATGTGTGCGCACGTGTGCGCTGCTGTGCGCTGCTGTGTCTGTCGGCCATGCGTGTGGATCCTGCACGTGTGTGGTGGCTGTTCTGCTTGTGGTTGCCTGTTGCTGTTTTGGTTATCTTTGACCCTCCTGATTTCCTCGGCGCTGCTGAGGCCTAGATCTATCACAGTGTAACTCACATGTAGTCCGATATTGGCTGATGCATGATGTCAAACAGTCCGATTTGCATGCATGTGTTTGACATCCCTGCACAGATGCATGCCAATCGGACATCCCATATGCATGCCTTGACAGCGGGCGCTGTGTCGGACCCCTGTCATGTCAATGAAAACAATTTAAAGTTCAAGGACAGCCCAATCAACAGCTTCATTTGTGAAGCCCGTTGCCAACATGACATACAGTGTCCTGCCACAGTACCAGTGCTCGAGCAACATGCTCAATATGTTGCTTATCTTGCCCCCAGTACTGTAGGGCGTGGTCGCAGTGCCTGCCGCAATGCATGCATCACAAAGACACCATGCAATTCCGCTGAGTCACGTCTAGCAATGTCCCGCACATGCTTCCCTAAACATTTTTACCAATCATATGTGGGCTCATGGTTCAGTGTTGACACTGCAAGCATGGATGAGGTGGGAACAGCTTTGATATTGCAGTTATGTGTGCTACTACCTTCCTTCATCCCATGAGCTAAGCTTTGGTGGTCCAGGCACTAATACATTCCAATCAGGCTTGCTCTTGCAGTGTGGCTGCCATGAAGGCGGGTTCAGACTGATGTCACATGTTGCATCTTGTGCAGTGGCAGGCGAGTGTGACCTATGCCCGACGGGGTTTCCATATGTCCATGTCAAAGTGCGATGGATCGCAACCATGGTTTGGCTTGTATGGTTGCCTCAAGGCAGCTGGAACACCCTGGCGCCTCTCGGTGGTGAGCTATGATCGTGCCCTGACTATGACAAAACCATGCTCGAGTTTCGACTGCATTATCTGCTGGAATGGTCCTGAATTTGGATTGGAATCGCAAATTCAGGTTGTCGCAGGAACATGTCTGGCTGCTGGGGTGTGGTTGAAGGCCACAGCTGTGTTTCCATTTGGAAGCCGAAGAGGTACATATGGGTGCATACCGGGCACCAGCAGCGGGCGTGTCATGTCATGTTCAGCCAACACCGGTGCGGGATCAAGAGTGTCAAGATCGAAGCGAAGCGTTGTGCAATGGACTCAGCTGTTGAGTCATGGCAGGCTTTCAATCATCCAGAATCTTGTACTGACACGTACCACAAGAACACGCCGCACAAGTTACGACAGGGGTGCCTTCCGCGGCAAAGGCAACATCGTGGCAGTGAAATTAGGGATACCTGGAAGATGTAAGTAAACATTGCAAGTATACACCCTGCAACTGGGCGTCCGCACAGGGGTCCGTGCGGCACGTGACGGCTGTTATGCATATCACAGTAACAGTGTGCAGGGGTGCAGATGCCTATAATAGCATAGACTGAGCAGCATGCTTTTTCCGTCCTTTCTCCTTCACGGAATTGCGTGACGCCTTGACCTGACTCTGCCGCCTTGTCTGAGCCTTGGCCTTGCGATGCAATTGAGCCAGCGCGGCTTGCTGGGAAGTTGCTGTATTTATGCCCCTGCTTGTCTGCACGAATAAAGAAATGATCAGTTTTACACTAGCACACTTGTCATGCGGCCGGTGGAGTCAGTGCCAGCCATGACAGGCCTCTGTACGCCTCACACACATTTGCTAACTGCATGACCGACCCTTAGCAACATCATGTAACACTCACACACACCCGCACACAGACACACACATACGCACAGGATGGGCTTGCAGATCATGACTGGTGTGTCTAGAAGGGTAGCCGTGACGGGCAGAGTCCGCCCGGTTGCTGAGTTGTGAGGTAGTGCGCCGGATGTGCTATTGGCATGACTAGCGCGTAGCAACACCCGGTCACACACACACAAAAAGTCAGACGGCTGAAGACGGTCGCCTCAAGATGACGCTCACCTGTTGCGCGTCATCCGCAGTGCTAGTGTGGCCAGCATCATTAAATGCAATCTCTGGGTTGGGTGGCGCTGCTGCTGCATGCTGATGCTTGCCGTCGCTTGTGCACAATGAAGGCTGACACACATCTGTTGGTGACGTGTCTGCACTTGCGCACTGCGCTGCTCCGACCCTGGCTACCATCGGACCTGGCAGTGCACCATGCTGTATGCACAGACCCTGGATGTCTGTACTTGGCTCCCGGGTGCAGGCTGCGGTGTCACTTCCCCCGTATGAGCTGCTTTTATCCTCGGATGTTGCTGCATCATCAGCGGACTTGTCGGTGGAGGAATCATCAGCTCTCTCTTTGGCCAAGCCACTTTCGTGTCCATGCAATTCGGGCGCTTCACTGAGCGCGTTGCCAGCGTCATGGTTGAACCCCGAGGCATGCAGCTCTACATCTACAGCATCGGCTTTGACCACTTGTTGCAGAAGGTCACCCCACTTTGGCAGCACATCTGGTGGCACATGGTATCCCATTTTCTTCTCGAAGAAGCGAAGGATGCAATTCAAGTCACGCTCAAATAGTCCTTGTGCGTTGACGTGCGATACGGACACCATCTGCGGAAAGTCGATAGCAATCAATGTGTTGGTAGGAGTGATGATGACGTTGAACTCATTGAAGTCACAGTGTATAAGCCCCACCCGAACCATGTCACACATGATCTGCACCATCTCCTCAAACACTGGGCCAGGATCGTCAAGCGCTCTGACCTACAGCAGGAAACATTCTGTGAGCCGATCTACAGCCAACGCCCCCTTCCATAATGTACAACAAAACCCAGGGGCGGTCGGCCTCCTGTGGGCACATCACCATGATTAAGCCACAGAGTGGCCCAATAGATACAGCCTGTGGCAAGCTGCTACACTGAATATCTCAGATTGCAATACAAATTTCACGTGACTTGAAGCAACGATGAGTTGATGTCGTCTGTAAACCCCATCAGTGCACCATCAGCACATCTTGAATTGGAGTGTCGAGCACAAAAGTGCGCCTTGGCCAGCCTGGACAAGCCTGATGACTAGGCATGCATACCTGTGCCAACTGGTCTCCTTCAACCATTTGCATGAGCACGGCATGACGGTTTTGATCAATAGCTTCTGGCACAGGAAGTCTATGCTCTCCCAGCGCTTTCATGAACCTGAATTCCTTGATAGCAGCAAGTCGTGAAAGATAAAGCCAGCTGAAGTGATTGCCTTTGCGGAGGTAGTCACGTTTGGACTTCACAGCTCGGAAAGATGTTCGCCCCAGTCGATGCAGCTTCAGGGCCATCACTGTTCCATCCTCGGCAGCAACCTATACGTGCCCACCATCAACAAAGTGTTCATTACCATGTCGTGGCTTTGGGATGGCCCCGGACACCGTTTGTCTACAGTGGCTCAGAAAGGACTTGCATCATGCTCCTCGGTGGTTCACTACGTGATGCAGGGCTAACTAGTTCGTCGAATCGTTTCCATCATCTGCAGTACAGAAAGATACATGCGGAGAGATTGTGATTTCGTGATGGTGGACGCAACTGCCTATTCAAGGCCTGATACAACAATTGCTGGCAGACATGTTCCGCACCTCGTATAGATCAGATTCCTTCCCGACTCCGATCTGGCGTCCGACTGATGTGATTAACCCTCGCATTGTCAGAGTGTGTATTGCTAGAAAATCATATCCCAGCGTCGTCAAGCGGTACCCATCATATTTTGAGCCGTCGTGATGCAGCAACTTATGCTTCAAGCAGGTAGACAGGCTTTGGAACACTCCGCCATGCCTGCAAATCCATGCGTTCGCGTGTACAATTGTGCTGTGCCGCTCAGTATTTTCAAGGTGGTGTTGTGATCGCAAATTCAGAGAGCCGTACTTGAGCTTTGCGATGCTCTCGATCAGCGGTGTCGGGACGATTTCATGCTGCAACAAATGCATCTGTCAAATTGTGCCATTGACAGTTGCTCACGTTGGATTGCTGCGGTGCTTCGCACGTTTTTCTGGCCCAGTTCCACGGCTGTCAGGACACGCCAGTCGTCGCGGGACAAGTAACGCAAGGCATTCGCGTCTAATTTCATATCTCCGACCTATACACCGACAATCACAGACAACCTTGATATATCACTCTGCACGTCTGCAGATTGGGGTTGATGTCACAGCCGAGACTTGATTGGAACGCATCCGGCTTTCAAGATCCACCGCCCGCGCCAGAGCATCATATAATAAGCATGCATGACCCCATCCAAGTGAGCCAAACCAAAGTTTCGTCGGCTTGGTCCCTCTCACGATGCCGCCGGCTGTTGATTGCGACAGCCTGACATTTTACCTGTAGACACAACGCAAGCCAATACGCACGCTATAGCTCGCTACCATGGCCATTTCAGGCGATAGACGCGTCTACATGGCTATGCAATGCCATAACGGAGCAAATATGTGGTATTCCCAAAGCACTGGCTGGCGTATTTTGTGTAAGACATGATTGTCATCGACGAACGCCGGCAGTATGTGTTGGTTCAGTGACGCTAGCACGGTGGACGCACCGGTCGTAAGACAGCTGCATGGGTGGCGTGTGAACGCTCAGATGTAAAGGATAGCACAAAGTGTGATACCTCTGTTTTTGGAACGTTACGCCAGGGATTGGAAGCACGGTAGCCCATACTTGTTGCGACACGCTGAGACACACCACACAACATGGGTCAACGGACAGTTCTAACGCACGAAGAAGACGCAAACGGCGCATTACTTAAAGAACAGCTGCAGCTTGTGAAGGTGATCATCTCGAAGATGCTTGAACTTGTGCTGTTGCTTCGCTGCGCATGCGACAAACACGAGTTTGTCATTCATGTGAGCAGGTGCATTCAACCAATGGCGACTCCAGATATCACGTCAAACAAATTGCCCGTCCATTGGGGTTCGATAAAGGCTTCTACGTTTGTGTCAGAGCTTTGCAGCTGCTTGTTCAACACAACCAAGGATGCATTTTTGTTGGAGTTGGAGGTGATGCATTCCTATCCCTTGACTTCACGGGCACAGCAACTTAAAACTTGCTCTTTCTGTGCTATAACGCCTGATGACTTCAACAGTGACTGAAATACAGGTGCGTCTGGCAGTGGCAAAACGACGTTCACAGACAGACTGAAAAAGGTCATGAACAATGTCGTGGTGTTGTCCATGGATATGTACAACGATGGTAGCAAAGTACTTGAGGTATTACGGACCCTTGCTTCTTGTATCGAATGCTGTGTTAAGCGTGCCCGTGGATCACGTGATGCTGGTCAGTACCTGCTGGGGGTATTCGCATGTTGAGGCAGGCGTTTTTGAGGCCGCTCCTGATGCTGCTTTTGTGTAGAATAATTTTGATGACCCAAGGATCATAGACTTCCATCACCTGCACCAGAATATCGAAGATCTGCAAGCAGGGAAGTCTACTAAGGTTCCCATATACGATTTCAAGCAATCAAAGCGCATTGGTTACAGGGATGTTGCTGCGCCTGAATCTCGGGTCATAATCATTGAAGGGATCTACGCCCTTTCCCAACGAATTGCGTCTCTGCTAGATCTGAAGGTTGCTATCACCGGAGGCGTTCATTTTGACCTGGTGAAGCGGGTGCGGCACATTGGGCATGCACAGCTCGGATGGAGCTGTAACGTGTCAGGCTGCCTTGGGATTTGCACGACTGTGAAACATCCCATGCAGGTAATGCGAGACATCCAGAGATCTGGTCAAGCTGCAGGAGAGGTGATACAGCAGGTTTCGGAGACTGTCTTCCCAATGTACAAGGCATTCATAGAGCCAGACCTGAACACCGCAGAAATCAAGGTCACCAACAATTTCAATCCTTTTGCCGGCTTCAAAGAGCCCATTCAGATTCTCAAGACGGATGACAGCTGCTCAGTGGACACGGCGTATGATGTGCTCACAGACATGTATCCCAACGCGGAAATTTCCCGGGTTGGATGCCCGACTCCGTTGACCTTCCAGTTGCTCATGCAGCACGTTCTTACTGTGGTCAGCTATTCAACTTGGTATTAGTGGATATGCGTGCAGGAGAATGAGATTGAGGTACATGACATCTTCCTCCTGCCGCCTGGCGAAGATCTTCAAGGCTGCCAGTCGTGGCTACGCATGCGTAACAAGGAGGGGCGGTACAGCCTCATGTTCGCTGAATACGTCCTCAATGACCCCTTCATTGTCTCCCCTCGAGTCACATTCGAAGTTCCAGTTCGAATCCTTGGTGGACTCATGGCCTTAGGATACACCATTGGAACGATCATGTCTCGTACAAGCTTCCGGGTTGTCTGTAAGGACATCTGCATCAAATGGGACCGCATCGACAAGCTGGGCTGCTTCGTGCAGGTGCAAGGTGAACGCAGGTAAGTCTTGCAATCTCAACTCTTGCGATGAACCACATATGAATGCTGTGATGGCACTGCCTGCAGGAGAGGCCACCATCTGATAGTTTTTACAACATGCAAGTACTGAATGAGAGTAAAACGCTGCTCCAACACATACACTGTGCAGGACCGAGATCATGAGCATTTGTTCAAGCTTGGGGATTCAGAACTTTATGCCCAGATCATATATTGAGCAAGTTCAAATGATGCAGCTTACCCAAGACTTTGCAGAAATCACAGATAAGGCAAGGCAGCACTTCACTGTTGGGGACGATGTCATCATTGACGACCATGTAATCGGGGCATCACCTGCGAGGCGACTTGTGTTCAACTCCATGCCACACCGCCACAGCACAGACGACTCCCTTTTGAGTGCCACCACAGCGCAGAAGCCACACCGCACCATCACAGGCTGGACTGCGTCGGCGCCAGTAGATTCAGGGCTGGGCAGTTCCAACCAAAGCCCGCGAAAGGGTGCACCTGCACAGCAACGGCCTACTGCTTCTCAGCTGTCCCTGGAGCTCAATGCGGCGGCAGTAGCATCTCCACGAGAGGCAGATCTTCTTAGATCACGCAGAAGCAGTGGAAATTTACTTGATCGCACCGGCTTTGGAAAGGCGCCAGCAATGCCTGCTGGGTTAAGTGTGGCGTCGCCAAAAGTCGCCGCATCGAATGCACGTTCTGCCAGAAGACAACATAGCATAGATAGCACGGCACAGCGGCCGTCGTGGGTAAAGGACCCAGAGTTTTGGGTGCCAAATAAAGGTCCGAACATGGACCGAAATGTAGAATTAGCGGTGCTACAGAAAGTTCACTGCTCTTTAGAAGCTGCAGTTCTGGAACTGCATGCAATAGCCAGCACAGTACAAGGCAGCAACACTGTGATGCTAGGCGCGGCTGCAGGGTTTGCTGCAGGTGTTGCCCTTACCTTGCTTTCAGTTTGGAGGTATCGTTGAACCTCCAGTACATAACTTTTCCATATGTGGGATGCTGCGTTGTTTTGTACAGTGCAGCACGTCGTGCATGGTTCCCGGAAGTATTGCATTATGGCTGCACAACCACAGTGCGCCCTTCATGATTTCCTGAAGGGCCTGCAATCACACAAATCACTTGCTCGGCAGGAAATTTGCAACAGGCCTTACTCTATGCCAATGCACAGTTTCTGAATTAGGATGCATGTATACATCTGGGCGATACAGGAACAGGTGTTTACAAGTGCTTAATGAGCACCATGTCTGAGACAACAAGGATGACTTGTATGAGCCACGTTGGGTGTTGGATGCTATTCGCCGCGGTTGTGCATGGAACTTTCTACCATTTGCACAGAATCACGAAGGAAGCAGAGCTCCACAGATGACACTATTGTTGACCGCGTGCGGTGTATAATTCACTGGTAGCTTGCTGCAATCGCTCGAAAACAGAAAGAGAAAAACTGAAATCGCCTGTTGTCTACATCGACCCAACCATGTTGGAGTAGTCTAAAACAAAGTCTGGCGTCCGACACATGGAATACACCTCTTCAGCATTCAATCGATCGTTTGAAGCAACCTTGCACCTGGCATCTTCCTCGCTCACTCCCATCTCAATCTTTCTTTGAACAACATTCTCCAGAGACAATTCTAAATTTGCCCGGAGCAACCATGATTCAACAAAAAGCTCATCCAGCTCCGTCCATGGACTCTGATCTGCATGGAGCGAGGGGTTGTGCAATGGTCTGTGGACATGAGTGAGTACACAGTGACGGTAGGAATTACCTCGCAAGACATAGAGCCCTTCACATATCACCACCTTGTGGCAAGGCTGCACCCAAACCTCCTCCTGCACTGGGTCTCCAACTCTATGATCAAATCCTGGGAATGGAATGCTTTGGTTCTGCCATGCTGGGTCATGAAGCCGGCGCATGCAATCAACGAATACGGGGGCATTGAAAGTGAAAGCAGCTCCTCTTCGTGCATAAGCATGAGCCGGATCTGGCATTGCATTCAGGTCACAGCGGTAGTAATGGAAACCTGCAGGCAGATGCCGGATCAGGATTGGTGTGACGCTTTGACATCAGTCTGCCTGGCGCAAAGATGATGCGATGATAAAAGAGCACCATCCATGGAAACAGCCACAGCACTTTCTGGCTGCCCCTCGTTCAGCCTGCAGAGCAATGCGACCTTTGTTACGTAGGTTGCGACATGGTGCGCCCTGGGTACAGCAGCTGAGTATGTCACAACCTAAGAGCAGCCAAACTGCCGTTTGCCAAGCACACTGGTGGACACCAAATGGTGACAGAGGGGCAACACCTTTGTACAAGGCGTTCCGACATTGTAGACTTGCCACTGCCTACACGGATGTAATGATGAAGACTGTAGAGCCGCGACGTGCATGTGCTGCTGCTACTGCCAAATCTCTGGCGAATCGATCGGATGAATTCGCCAACATACCTGTGAAAACTACTCACACACATGCAAGCATGCAGTAAACATCAATCCACTTCTCAGAGATCAGCCCCATGGGCGCTCACCTGGCGTTCCAGCTATTCCAATAACGAGTTTACCTGAGGCATGATCACGGGTGTCTAGTAAGCGACGTGCGCGTGCAAGCATGCCGCTTTCAACTTCATCATAAGAAGTACAAAATGTGAAATGCGTTGCGCTGACCGAGATCTGTCTTGTTTGTGACAGATTGGGTGCAAATCTCCGATCCCGCATTCGTCGCGCGATCATTTCAAGGTACCTGGAATACCACGACACCTGCCAACTGCTCAGAGAGCGGCATGCATGGCTGCACAGCTTGGCAGTGAACTCGCCGTTGGTGCGACCAATTGCACACGCTCCATCTGCAATGCACCGTCATGAAAGACAGTAGCACTGTTGAAAAGCACCCAGCAAAAGCCAGTCTAAGCACACGCCGAGAAAAGCCAAGACGTACTTGTGTTTAAGATCGCACGCTCTACAAGGAGACGGAGAGTGCCGTCAGTCGCCATGATTTTCAAACTTTGTCTCGCCTATGTGGCCACGGGTGCGATTCGAACGCGATACATGTAGTCAGGCCGATCGTCAACCAGATCGGCAGGGGCTCCCACCGTACTACATGCACAAGGGCGGGTACATTCTTGTTTGTGGAGGCGCCTCTCACTGGACTGAGCTACCACAGTGCACTCTGTGGATGCTGAAGGTCATGCGCACAGCCACAGCCAAAGCTGCTGTTTCTCCGGAGATGACCCTGAGACAGCCATGTCATTGATCAACATTGATGCCTACTCGGTTCACCGCAGAAAACTTTTCCGCAGCCTGTGTGGCGGGCAAGCACTTCATGCCGGGCGTGGACGTGACTGTGGAGCAGTTCTGAGCGTGTACTGAGCCGTGCTGTGGGCAGCACCTGTGAATGGAGTGTGAGAATGATTTGAGGAGACCGTAGCGCATTCCAGTCGCTGTTTGTTTCGCATTCCAGACGCTGTTTGTTTCAGCTTGAGTACGGCATCCGGCCATGGTTCATGTGTCTGATGCATCGCCATGCTTGCTTGCCTCTGTGTTCTACTACTTTGTGGAGCATACCTCTGTAACGTTTCTCACCTTTCCACAGCCATATCCGCACAGCCGAATATGATGAGGATGCACCTTACATCAGCAATGACCTCATTGAGTTCATCCCATCATGCTGTACATCAGAGCCGCAAGTAGCCGACTACGCACTGAACGCCCCATTCAAACGCATGTCCTTCCTAGGCAAGCAAGTTGAGGATCAGCTTAGAGCCTGTAGCCCAACCACTAAGATCAAGCTGCAGCACGACATGGCAGGCATTGCCCCAATGACGCTGGGATGGATGATGCAGTCGTGGGAGCACATCACGGCTGTCAATACATTGAAGGCCATGCACGACATCTGTTATGCCAATTGTTTTGACGATGACGCCTGCCGCAAGCGTGGGGCCAAGATGTAAATGACTGGTGTTGTGCCAGCTGATGATGATGATGATGATTTGGCTACTACAGAGCCAGAAGATGTGTTGAAGCATTACACTGCTGAACCTGTGAGGACAATGTTTACAAGACAGGACGACGATTGCTGACGACGACACAAGACAGGACGAGTTGTCTAAATCGTAGCTGTCAGTGAACGCAGCATGTTTGAAATTGATGAGCTGCTTGCGAGTTGCAATGCCATGGTCTACTATTGCGACCGGGCGTGACAGCCAGACACATGTTGTGTATAGTACCAACACTACTTATGTGACATGGGCGATTGTTCTGCACGAGGGCCATTCTGACCACGGAAATGTGCGACAGCAGGACCGTCTAGAGAGGGGTGTGGGGGTGTGACGCGTGACCACGGTACCCTGTCATGTATACTCTGGTATCCTTATTATTGCCACTAGATCCCCGAGCACACTCAAATTTTCGGCTGGCTGCCATGAGTCAATATGTCCATCACGTCAGGTACATTGTTGACAGTTCGCAGACTTTGTTTGGTCTGACTAGGTGAAGATGTGCTTTGCTGACCTCTACTGTGTCCCCGATCACGGTGTCTAGACGATCCTGTTCCTACGCTCACACCTTCAAGCACCCTGCGATTCCTCTTGCTGCCACTTGGTTGTGGAGATTCTTTCATGGACAGTTCAATAGGGTTATCTGATTGTTGGGCCGTACACGTTTTCTGTTCTGTTGATGTTGGCGAATCTTGAAGTTTTCGAACGTTGCCCTGCATGTGTGCAACATCCTTGAAGAGCCATCATATGTGTGATCATTGTACATTCCACATGCTGGGGAGGCTGTCTCAGTAGGTACACACGGTTGAAATCAGCTGTGTTGGTGTGGAAGGCGGCCTTGTTGGGCAGGGGTGGTCCTGGTCGGTCCTCAATCCTTGGACGTCATGACGTTTCATGGTTCTGGCAGCCATATGGTGGATAGCTGCACAGGTGTCAATGGGCAACTCTGCTGACATGGCAGGTGTGGACGAACCCAGAGAAAACCCAGGCATCGTTTCAAACAAGATGCGCTGTTCGCTGCGGTCCGGCCTTGCTTGGCCTACGTCTTCAAAGAAGGGGAGAGACTGGTGCACTACAGCATGTGAGCGTGCTGCCATACCATTCTCGATTGTCCTAGCTTCTGCATCTTGCCATTGCGGTAATTCAAATCGCAACCATAGTCAACATGCCCAGGCATGCAGCAACAGGTGCTTGCAAGCAATGAAAACTGTCTTGTATAAGCATCGAACCTGTCACTGCGGCCGAGATGGAATGAGCTCCATAGGCTACATCATGTTGAGCATGCAGGCGCGCAGCTAGCTGCCGGAACCCGGCTGATGTTGGAAAATCCTGACTAACAACACATGGTAAACCATGCACCCATCTCACACGCAAGGACTCTGGCAGTGACGGGTGCAATGGGCCTCCGTCTCTCTTCGCCCGGGGTAGAGCTGCTGCGACTGGGACAAAGCTATTGTAAACACTCACACATTGCATGAGATGGCTACTTGCGCTGATGCGAAGGGTGGCGCAAACAGAGGCAGCTGTCAGGCAGAATGGCATGAAAAATGAATGAGCCATTTGCGATAGGAGAAGCTCAGATGCTCTAGTGCAAAGCACTGCCATCTGTGCACAAAGTTGAGCGTCAGCCAATAGCTGTGCCAGAGCTGCTGCTGCCTCCTCCTGTGTCGGCACCACTAGCATGGTCCTCCCAATTGGCACTGCAAGGAAACCCATGCACTCAACTAGAGCTCGATGCATGCCTATTTGGGTACCACAACGCCGACAGTCGTGACAATGAGCAGCAGATGGAGGAATTCATCGGTGGTGACAAGTTGGTAGGCCCCACGATAGTTGTCAGTTGCGACACTGCTTGCGAGTATGACAGGGCCACTTCCTAGGCCCAGTGCAGCGACATTCGAGACCACCTAATGCGGCATATGTATGATTGCAGCGCCGCATCCATGAGGACAGGGATATCTGAACAAGCGGGACCGAAAACGTACCATTTGCATCAGACAAATCCTGGATTACAGATGCAAGTCTTTGCCACGTGGCCGCCACGTTTGCTCGATCATGGAGCTTGGCACATCTGACAACAGCAATCAGCTTGGAGTAATAGTCTGTTCTTCTATGCTGATCAAAATTGCGTTTGCACAAGGCATCCAGAATGCCTACGTCTGCCCATCTAGCTGACTTGTCAAGCTTCAACTGCAGCGCCGCACTCGTGATGGATCATAATGATACATCGTTTAGCGCTGTTCAAGCAGAAACAGCGCGGACCGACGTTGCTTGGAGTACATTCGCAGCCACAAGCCCTGCATAGGAGTCACTTGCGGACACAGTGTCAGTGTCTATCATTGGAAAGCTGGTTTGTGCCGCCACGGACGTTGAGCACTGCAAGGCGAGCCGGCGTGTAGGCGTATCCCGCTCGTACACCCGTGGTCTGAATTGGGCTGCTTCGGCCTGCGTAGCAAGCTCGGGAAAGAAATGGCAAGGGCACCGATCTGAGGCAGATGGCAATCGTACAACCGCCGCTGCTGCGCGCTGATCGGTCATGATGTGTTCGAATCATAGTGCATACATTCCCATGCTTGGAGGCACCGCAATTGCGCACAATGGCACACCAGGCACATGCAAGGCTCAGGCCACAACATTCCCCCTTCAACCCCCCTCCCCCCTTTCCCCACAGGGCCCTGACCCCCTGCCCACCGCAGCGCGCTGGTGCGTACGTTTGAATACCGACATGGTGACACTACGGTGTTGCAAGTCTGAAGTTGGTGCAAACAAGTGCGACTGTGCCTCGTCAGGCCTGGTGTGCCATTGCGGTGCCCAGGCAGTCACACTGGGCGGTTGTGGCTCTCTTGCTGCGATTGACGTGATAGGATTGACAGGAAGGGCGCAGCGCCAATGTTTCAAGCGAGCTGAACGTCCGATCTTGCTTGCAAGCAAGGTCATGACCATTACGCAACCACCGCAACTGTGCTGAGGCGATGCTCCATGTATGAAGCAACACAACAGTGACCCTGCAGGGTCATGGATAGCCACAGATTGGGACCTGCCAACTTAATCAAGCTCATAGGCGTGCTTCCTGCCCCCCACTCTTTCCGCATCACGTTCCGGCTTCGGAGCGTATCCATCCTAATCTGTTGACTGTCATGCTGGCAATCCTGTGCTCAGGCATCTTGAGACTAGTGAGCAGGGTTGCGCTAACCACATAGAGAGGAATTTGCACGGCCTGCCCAGGCAGCCCGAAGTCCTGCCTCTGTGCTACATGCCCCCACACCGCCTGCACACATGGCTTCAACTGAGCAGCAAGGCGTACAGGTATAGACGAGACACGCCCGTGAGGGATCTTATGTGCATATGTGACCGCCAACAGGTTGGCGCGCAGTTCTTTATGCGAGCCAGGTGATTGCAAGCGATTGTGGGCGGTCGCAATGCGTGCATCTGTGCATCTCACGCTGAATCGCAGTGCACACATACACTGTCTTGCCACAGTTACCAGCTAGCCATCTTAATGCAGCGAGTTGCAGGCCACATCTTGGCAAGGGAGTCACAGAAAGGAAACGGTGTAGCACAATGCATTTTGGACTGTGACGTCTTCGTATGCGAGGTGGAGATCCACATTCCCAGTA
>JALKAD010000211.1:50073-69314 GCA_024500015.1 Ulva compressa | reverse complement strand
TTCATGCACCAGGCCAGTGACAATCAGGACGACGTTGTCAATCATGTGGCCGTATGTGCAGAAGTCGAGGAAGGTGGAAAGAGGTGTGTCAGCATGTGCTCGCATTTGCTGCCAAGTGTCTGCAAGCCTGCGGGTGCATCCATCCACAATCGCTGTGGTATGCAGAGGTGGGGCCTCATTCACCAAATAAGGGCCATAGTCGGTCCCGGTCTGCATGACGACTGTTAGGATCAGCTATCAGCAAACTTACACGGAAACCATCAGCTACAAAGTGCTTGTGCAAGCAAGCAGTAGGCATTTGTATGATGACTGCACAATTTGCGATCTCCATTCCTGCCAACATGCAGTGCAGACCGGACGCGTACAAGAAACAATTTAATGTCGTCCAGTGACTCGCATTGCTGCAGACTAGCGTAGTCTGAAGCTGTTAGCAGAGCGCCTTTGTGACCTCTCAGCACGCCCTCTGCATACAGGTGTCACGTTGTGTCCCTGAAAATTGAAGCAGCTCCTTCGATCAGCTATACAGCGGCGAAAACTAACTCATGCTGTACGCGTCGGCGCCACACGGAGACGCTTGCACTCGCGACCAGTCGGGCGAAAAGCGTGGCATTCATCCATACAGGAGCATGTGCTCACCGAGATAGCCGTCTTTGATATTAAAAGAAATGGCGTCCATGTGCCACAGTTGCAAGAAGATATGAACTCAAGGATTCGTTTTGGCTGTGCTTAACAGGAATCAAGAGCTGAAGAAGTTTGGCTGCGAGTCGACGAGCGATCAACACACCACCAAGCATCAGTTGGGCATTGGACAGGCAGGTACACAAATTATCAATAAATTCGCAGCGAACATCGGCGGTCTACGTAAGCACGGGCACCATGGTGCACCAGCAGATCTCGCGAGAACGTCTGCGTGTCTACCGGTACACTTGCGTGGGAACCGAGCAGTGGGATAGTACTATCCCAAGGCGACTGGCACTGCAGAATCAAGCAACGTATATTGCCGACAGCCAAGGTGTTTACAATACCAGGTACCTGTCCAGCAGCGGGGTACGATGAAATCGCGTCTGACGTTTGACCAGCCGTCAACGCTCCCAAACCAACAGCAAGCCTACAAATATCCACTGGAAAGGAAATGCAGATTCTTCATCACTTGTGTGACCGATCCACCTTGACCGGTAACATTGCTTGTTCAACCACGACAACTGCGATTGAAACAGTTCCGACTGGCAAACCATTACTGCCGTACTCAGACTCTGGACACATCGACTTTCATCCTGACACAATAGTAGCAGTATTACGTGAAACCTAACTCGGGCGAAAGTGCGCCGCGATCTCCTTGTACAGGCGCTCCCGGACCTGTGCTCCGGTCAGATTTTCATCTTCAAAGCCAAAAAATATTGGCTCCGGGCACTTAGGTTCAGCAGCCACATCGTGGAACTGCGAAAGGTATGGGTGCTCGAGCGCCGCGTTCACATCGATGCGATCGGATGGATTGAACTTCAGCATCTTCTTCATCAGGTCGATGGCAAGTGGGTTTGCATCTTTAAATACCTTGCTGAAGTCAACTGCCTGCACGGGCACACGAAGCTATGGTGTTTAGCTGACAAGTGTGCTGGGGGTGGTTCCAATACGTGTGTTAGGCCATTGGAATGATGGGTGGACGCTCACCTCGAAACTGCCAAATTTGGCGCGAATGTAATCGCGAGCTCTGTCATGCTCAACAAAATCCATGTCCTCTTCTGTCGGCATTCCCAGTGCCCGCACAATGAGCCGCAATTGGTCCATGTAGTCCTTGCCTGCGAAGAGGGGCCGGCGGCCCAACATTTCTGCAATGATACATCCAACTGACCACATATCAATCGCAGGGGTGTAGCACTCTGAATTGAGCAGAAGCTCAGGTGCACGGTACCACCGAGTCACGACATATTCAGTCATGTTGGTTGGCGCTTCCCGTGTGCGAGCAAGCCCAAAGTCACAAATTTTGAGGTCACAAGATGCGTTCAGAAGCAAATTGCTTGGCTTCAGATCTCGATGCAACACATCGGCACTATGCACATATTTTAGACCACGTAGAATCTGCAAATCACTCCAACAGTCAGCCACAGCAGTTTCTCCACCTTTCCCTGATTCAGAAAGTGCTTGCGAGGTACAAGTGACAGGGCGGACAACTACCTGATACGTGAAGTATTGGAAATGCTCATCGGATAAGGGCTGCTTTGAACGGATGATTTGATGAAGATCAGTATCCATCAGCTCATACACCAGGTACACATCCTTAAACTGCTCTTTTCCTGACCCGGTAGGCGCCATGACGTCCACCAGGTTCACTATGTTTTCATGGCTCAGCTGCCGGAGAAGCGTTACTTCCCGCAGTGTGCGCCTAGCATCAATGTCGTTCTCGAATGCGTTTTGAATTTTCTTGATCGCAACCTTGTCTTCACCCTTCTTTGCAGAACAGACGACACCGTAGGCGCCCTTACCCACGGCTTTAATAGGCTACAAGGCACACCAATGTTAGGCAATGGACATCGTGGGTGACTGAATTCAAGCTAGGCTCGCTAGAGGTGGCTGGCTTTCGCATGGTCGGCGACCATGCAACTTTTACGTGAATGCATCGTTGCAGCGCTTCCGATGGAGGATACGAAACACACCTCATATGCGCTGTCAACGATAAACTCGTGCGTCCATATTGTGAAACATTTCTTGCCTGGAATCGTGCATTCCTGTGGGACGGGGCATGAGCTCTTTCCGCTGAGGCGTTGTGGTGCACTCGAAGTTGCTCCAGTGTCGCTCCGCGCCATCTCAAAGGGCAATCAGCTGTAGATCCACAAAGCTCGAGATGTGGTAACGAAAATCAGCGCTCTGGTACCCCGCTGTACTGCGTGTCAAATTCCCGCTGGTTCGAAAGGACAACAACGTGCCCTTGCACGCTGCAACTGAGACACGGCACACACGTGCGAAGATGTGAGGAACGCTAAGCAGTTGTAAAAAACACTTCTTGACTTTCGGACTCTGTGCGCCTAGTCATGTGAATGCGGTCATGGTATGAGCCAGCGACAAGGGCCTCAATGTGCAAATTGCAGAGTCGCTAAAGAGTGCAATTTGCACGGTTCGGATGCCTTAGTACCGCACAGTCACCCACACAGAATACAAAGCTCACACGTTCCGCGTGAACTCACATATTTGTGAGAATTCCAAGTTCAGTGATGCTCGCTGCAAGCAGATGCAGGGCCATTGGTTCGTATTATAGCATGTAATGCATGGGTTTCCTGAAGTCACGAATGCCGTTGTCACACATGCATACGCCCGATCTGACCTGCATGCAATTGATCACAGACACATTCTGCCCGTGCACGGCCGTCGCTGTTCACCTGAGACAGTTGCTGCTTGTTGTTGCTGTCTGCTTTCGGGGGTTTTGGCCGTCTGCTTTCCTGCTGTCGCCCTCGCTGCCGGGCTCTTGCGTTCATCTCCGTGTAACACACTCTGCCCGCAAGCTGGCATTAAATATTTGCATCCTGCACTCGAGCAGATGGCCACCAAGGTTCCTCTCACGGGCTTACACTGGCATTCCCGATGGGTTTTCTGCAGGACCATCCGCTGATCACCATAGTGCATGCTATTGCATGCAACGCGTTGCAACGTCTTCAAGTCGAGTCGACCCCGCCTAGTCGACCCCTCCCGCGGAGCTCCGCAGCCGACCTGCAGACACCTGTAGCTATCGAAGCACTGCGCCCTACAGCCCTACGGTACTGTTGCGTCCTCCCGTCCACCATAAGGTAGATTTCACGTGAGTAAGTAAGATTGCAAGTAGTCTACCTTATGGTCACACGACGGAGGCGCTTGACATCCAAAGGCTCCACTCTCCACCCCTTGATAGCTCCACTATCGAACAGAACCGTTAAGACGTACGCGCCGGTACACGTGCTCGTGTGTTCCAAGCACCATACGTGTATGTGTTTGCAAGATGACTAGCTGATTTCAGCTGAAGGCTTTCCACATTTCCGTTTCATTTGTGTAACGACTTGCGAGTACGTCACCTGTTGGGAACGTATTCAGCTTCGCTGTCATGGACGCGAGGTTTATGTTCAATGTTTTAGCATGAACGATGTGGGGTAGGCAGAGCAGCTAGGATACGCAAAACTGTTCGCAATGCACAGAAGGGAGTGTGGCCACATGTGGCCAAGCATTGCATGAGAGCACACTTGGCAAGCACGTATAGAGCAAGCCAATCATGGGCCAAGGAATTGAGAACCGATGGGGTGTTCTGTGGAGGGTGTATGCGCACTGAAGGGGATGCGGACAAGGATATGGTGACTGCTAGGAGTGCTTGGAATGTTATGTATGGTCTTACCTGGCATGCTACGCACACAAACAAAGAAATGCTGCTGCGGATGAGTCCCTGCCAGGTGAGGGTTAGCCTTGGCTGCGCTGCACAAGATCCATCAGCAGACTGCCAAGTATGTTGAACCATAGGCATGGGCATGAAGCTGTGGGCCTCGTAGACCCCGTGGACAAACGGCATCTATGGCTACACCTTCATATCTCGCGCGACGTATGTGATATGGCAACCAGTCACGTACACCTGACCTTGAACGTTCCCCTGATCTCAGAAATGGCGGCATCACAGGCAGCATAGATGCTGCAGCATCACGCGCTGCGCAATGGTTGTTGTCAGACTGACATCGCACATTGGCCCTGCCACAACATGGTGCCGCTAAGGCTGTGCTCTTTCTCAGTATAACACAGCATAGCGTTGGGCACCTGGCTGGCATCACCATGGATGTGGGTCCCCTCAGCAATTTCCTGTTCGCATTTCTATCTTATTGCGACTGTTGTGAGTGGAATTCATAAAACCGGGCATCACGCTACGCCTGGAGAGTATCGGCCGCGGCAATCAGGGGGTGGAGAAGGAACTTCACTGTCAACGCGCGCCGTAGCAACAGTATCCACAGCACCAAGCACTGAGTCACTCAAGTCAGCACACCAAACCCTTGTCGGTGACCATCAGGGCAACCACACCACCCCCCACCGCAGCTGGCACTGACGAACAAAAATCAGGCAACCGCGCAGCTGCACGCCACCAAGCGTATACACAAGGCACGTAAAACGGGCGTTGTCGCAGTGCATTAGTTCTGTTGTGGAACGGGGACCCAACAGGAAAGGGACCATACAAGACGTCGCAGTCGCATGCGCATCACGCAGCCCACCCTCACAAAGGAAACGACACACAACTGCCCTCGCAATCGAGTCTGACCCTGTCGCTTGCAGAACATCAGCGCGCAGGCAGCCCGGCCCGACAAGCCCTGCACGGTCGCTCACATGTGGGCAGATGAAGAGCAGGTTCTCAATGTGGCCACCTTTGTTCAACACAGGCATCGCCCGGGAACAGCGCATCCGCTTCATATACTGCTTGTTTACACGCTAAAGAGATGTGCGGGAGCCCATCCGCGCCCATAGCAGACGGCATAGTCACCCGGGAGATGAGACGAGTGGTGCTCCATGATGGGATGAACCACCGAGGAGGGGGAACGTTTGTACGGCGCAACTCCGGACAGCGGCAGATAGAGACCCCTAGCCCATGAGTTGGGGGGCACAAACACAGAGCTGACGCGCTTGCACAGCATATCCCGCACAGGGCCCGCTGTATTACTAGACGTGGCAGCCACCGCTACGCCATGGCACAGGCTGGTCAAAGCAGTGCTGCCCGCTCGCATGTCATCATTGCACAGCCTGGTATATCTTAGACATGGCTACCGGTGTTCCACACTGACAGTGTGTGTGTTAGCGGGGCCTGAACCCCTGATCCCTAAATCGCAGCCGCCGCCGGCACGCACGCCGCAGTGATCTGCGATGGCGGCGCCGCCTGCGTGCATGCATGTTGGATCAGGGCCTGCAAGGGCGGCTCAGGTTCCCGACCTGAGCCACAGCAGGCGCGGAAAACTCCCCCTGGTCACGAAGTGCCCACTGAGGGCCACCACGTGCCCGCTAGAAAAGAAAATTTCTAGCAGGCAGTGGCACAGCTCGATGGAGATCGCGGGGCGGGAGCTGTGCAACTGGTGCAGCTGTGCTGCTGTGAGCCGACCTATATGCTTGTCGTGCATATGCTCGTCGTGCTGTGGCTGTTACAGATGCCACTTCCACGTGTAGAATACATGGCCGTGTGGCATGATATACCCCCGGATTATCGCGGGAGCGGGAACCCGACCAGTTTGGTCAGCAATGTCCACGACGGGGTCAGACCTAGGCCTGGGTGCCTGGCGTGCAGGATCGCATGGGAGATGGTTGGACGCAATGGCCATCGCCGCCGCGGCCCGCTGCAGCCATGCATCGCAGTTGTGCATCGAGGCCCCAACCGCAGCCCCCATGTAGAAGTGAGGCGAAGCACGAGAGGGAAGGGGGTGTGTGAACACAGGACAAGAGTCCGTGTTGTTGCAGATCTGCTGCGATGTAATTTGCGACCGCGTCGCGGGCCAGTTGCCTGTGGCACACGGGCTAGGCCTCCAGGTCCGTGGTATTGATAATACACACTCTCTCTGGCGTGCCCCATTGCCTGCTATGCCATACAGAAACTGTTTCATGTGTATGTCATCGTGCAAACATGTCACTTGTAGCATGCTTGCGCAATTTTGTGTGGATCTAGACGCCGCCCGCGTGCTTGCCTGTTGTTGAAGGGGGGCGTCTGCTCGGGCTGCCTCCCTTGACGGTGGTGTCTACGCCCTATGCACCCGCCTGGGAGCTCAGATCGTTGATGGAACAGCTGCTCGCGCGTTGCGCGTACTTGTCTGCACTCGGGTACTCTTTGTACTTGCTCCAGCGGCTGTGGCAGCGGGAGGCTGCCCCTCGGTTGCATGTTGCGCATTGCCATGGCATGCCATTGGCAACGAGTTGGAATTCACAGCCCGTGTGCTGCTGCGCCACAATACGTTCATGGCCTTACCATAAGTCCATTTCTACAAATAATTCGCACTCTCGCCGACGGGTGGACTCGCACAACAGCAAATACCATCTCGTTTCTACATCTTAACGGGTAGTGAGGCGACGTTGCCTTCCAGCCTAGCTCTTGCCGCTGCCGAATTGAAACGTACGTGTAGACTCAAGATGGGTAAACGTTGGGTACCTCTAGAGTCAAATCCTGCGGTGATCAACGACTACATTGCTCAACTTGGCGCTCCAGTCGAGCAAATAGGATTCCGTGATGTGTATGGCGTTGACCCGGTACGACTGGATGCACTCGTCGGACAGAGATTGGACAACAGCGGCTGGCCATTGGCAACATTCATCAAGGTCAGGAGCATGCCCATATGTAGGAGTTGCTGGCCATGGTTCCTCAGCCAGTCAAGGCCGTGATCATGCTATTTCCAATCACAGATGAAACGGAGGCAGCGAAAAGTGCGGAAGAGCTCAAGATCAGAGAAGCTGGTGAAGGCTTAGCTGAAGGAGTGTGGTTCACAAAGCAGACTGTTTCGAATGCGTGTGGAACCGTGGGGGTGCTGCATGCCCTGGGCAACACGGGCATCCCGTTTTCCTCTGGTTCGTTCTTGGAACAGTTTTTCAGCATCAGTCAATACATGACCCCTGAAGAACGCGCCCGTCTTTTGGAAGATCCACAAGAAGGAGAGCCTGACTTGGAAAAAGCACATCAGAATGCTGCAACAGCTGGTCAGTCCGCGGCACCTGCAGATGGCGAGGAGGTGTGCCAGCAGCTGTTTTCTAGTTTCTCTTGCTAAGCAGTTGATTCAAGACTACCCGGGGGCTGCATCATTTATGAGGCTTATATGAACTATCTTTCACTGATCAGGTGGCCCTGTGCAGGTGCTGCTGCACTTTGTTTGCTTTGTTCACGTGAATGGCTTGCTCTATGAGCTGGATGGACGAAAAATTGCACCGATCAGCCACGGCCCGACCACAGCTCACAGCCTCTTGGCTGATGCATGCTCTGTTGCGAAAACATTAATGGATGCAACAGACAACATACGATTCTCTTTGATGGCGCTGGTCCCAACTCAGGCTGAGTCATGCAAGTCCTAGTGGCAATTTACGGTTTTGTGCATACTCAGCGCGCTGATTGCAAACACAGCTTACTGTAAAGCGGACAAAGAGTATCATGAAAGTACTGTACTCCTCCTCTTGTGATGCGAGCAGGGCGAGACTGTTCATGCATATTTCGGTACCTTCAGTGTCTCGCAGAATGTCGGTCGCTGGTTGACACCAATACACAGCCTTTCAGTGCATTATCTCAGACATAACGCATGGCTGCTCCAGGAGTAGCAAAATTTGTACTTGCGGTCGAAAAAGATCCTTGTCTCGAACGCCTGTGGCTTGATTGAATTACAACGTCATGATTAGCCTGTGTACAGCTTTGTTCATGATATGAAGTATGCAGCGCGGCTTGTGTGGCGTCAGTGTTGGACAGCAATACCAGAGACAAAGGTTCAAGGGACTGCACAACACCTCCATCACCCTGTCAGTGGAAGCCGTGTGCTACATGGAGATCGACGCCGGAGCCCAGCAGCGAGGGCTACAGCAAGCAAGCAACCGAATTCCAGCAAGGCCGGCAACAAGCAGCAACATGCAAGGATCCATCAACTACAATGCAATGTCATAACCGGACACCAGCGCACACCACCACCACGACACACATGCCAATGCCATGCGTTCCATCCAGCAACACCGTGCAACACCCACCAGCACACAGCCACGGCCACACTCAACCTATCCGCACCCAGCCCCACCCACCGACACTGGTGCCTGCCCCACTGCTCACAGCCCCACTTGAGAACTCGACCTCAAAGCCGAGTGTGCTTGTTGAAAGCAGTGCGTACTTGAAATGCTTTCAGGTAGAGATGCCATTTCCATGTCAGTGTTTGGCGAAGGTGCGTCTGGCAAAATGACCATCGATTCGAAGAAGCTGCGGAGTTCATTCGGAGATCTGAATGAATGAATGAAGCTGCAGAGGCCATGGACGCGGCTGGACGCGCCTGTCGTCCTTATCCCGGAGCCCCGGAGGTCCCCCGAACGCAGTGAGCCATCGCTGTGCGCTGTCATGACCGCCAGACTGCGTAAATGTTCGTTTCCGCATAATTCCTTGCCACGCTTCAGCCTTCGCAAGGTCTTTGTACCTCGTAGCACCGCATGTCGCGCGGGTCTGTGCCATCTGATAGATGCCAGCGCTGGTAAAGACACGTTCAAATTTGTTCAACCAGTCGTGACTGGTGCTTGTGGTTCTGGAAGTATCAGCTAATTGTCTCCAATATGATGGGGTTACAGGCAGAGCGGCGTCGCTTCGGGAAGGCTCCGGTCAGTTGCGCAGGGCCCACACACGCAGTGAGCGATGACTCCTGGAGGAGCTCCCAAGGGAGCATGCCGTCTTGCAAACATGCCTCACATGACAGAATCCCCTGCCGTATGGTTCCGAATCTGCTGACGCCGTCGAATTGTTGCACACCGTATCGAAATACGCCGAAGGTATGCCTGGCACAGCATGTGTAGTACACGTACGTTTCACGAGGCGTGTTGAAGTAGCCAATCAAGCTCACTGTAGCCTCAACGCCTGAAAGATGCAGCCTGTGGCGGCACACTGTCGTACCACAGCGTTCATGTAGATTCCAGAGGAGCTGATTTGTGTGCATGCGTATTCCAGGCCACTGCACCGCACCGAAAGCTCCTTGAAAGCCCTCACATGGCTGTCAGCAGACCGGACATCTTGGCAAGGTCTGCAGTAGGCGTAGTGTACCGGACATTTAGTCCCAAGAAGTGCGTGTCGCCAGGCCCGAAGGTTCAGCGATCGAGGGTTGCAGACTGTGTGCAAAACAAGCAGTCTGAACAGCTACGCTTGAAGTTTAACTCAGGTCTATGCCGAGGTGCAGCAAATTTCAGGCCGACACTAGCTCTGGGCCGCTCGTCGACCCCTTCTGTCAAACTCAGCTCGGGTCGTGCGAAGCAGGCCCCTGTAGACAATATCTGCAACCGAGGTCACGTTGCACAACTTCCCAAATTTCAGCCAACTACTCAAGCTTGGCACCCACTGCATAGGCTTGCCTTCAGTAAAGCTGGCACTCGAGAGCAATACAGAGGTCAGCTGCCCCTGATGCCCGCGTCTGCAGAGAGCCCTTGCAAGGCACTGCCGACAGGTCACCGTGTAGATGCAGTGTTTTCATGTCTTGGCTCTCCACAAGCCCGCTTCCTGCCCCCACATGAATTGTCAGCGTTGTTAATCCATGGCCAGCCGAACGAGCAAAATCAGGCATGTGAGCACACGGTTGCGCCAGAAGTCAGAGGTCGAGTTGTCGGTTGCTGCCGCAACACCAGCGGTGTGCGACCATCCCGAGACGGGGTTGCACGGGCGAGTCCAGGTAATCTTTGTCAAGTGTGAATGCTTGGTGTGCACAATCTGACTAAGCAGCAACACATTTGGTAGTGGTGCCCATGCTTTCCTAGCCTGATGTTGTCATGCTAGGTTCAGTGGATATCGGCAAGAGTGAGGCAATGATTGTGAATGAAGATTGGGGTCGCAAGCACGAGGCCATGATCTTGGACAACGGTGGCGAGAAACTTGGCATGACAGTTCTGATCGCCATGCACGGAGCCGAAGGCACAGATGACTCTATGCTGCCGTCGTGTCCCAAATCCGAGGAGGTGGAACACAAAATGCGTGCAGCAAAACAGTGTCATCTGTCACGGAGTTCAGACACACTGGATGGGAATGGAAGTCCCCAGGTGTATTCAAGCAGAAGACATGATCACTTTCCTTCTAGCAGAATGTCAGAGGACCGCACTCATATGGAGCACAGCAATGATCTCGTTCCTGCACATAGTGCAATGGGTACATGTAGCTCCCCGCTGCAATGCTCAGGCTTGGTGGACTCTGAATGCATCCTAGGACTCCACAGCAGTGGGGCTTTTGCCCGGCAACACCCTGATGATGAAGGTGATAATGTATCGTCTATTACTGGCAGCATGACGTCGTCCAGTGATGAAAACTGTAGTACCCCAATTGTTGACTGGTGTGAGCGCACTGAAACAGATGCAATTGTGGCGAATTATCAGACCATGCCTGCGGCAATGTGTGCACTTGCAGCAGTGCCACCAATTGGGAGTCATCCCTTACTCCTCAACAATCGGACCAGCGTCAGCCCCGACGTCTGTGGTCCAACTGCAGAGCATGCCCAAGCATGCTATATTTGCCCCCAAAGTGAACTTTCATCACCGAGTGTGACATCAGAGAGAGATGTTGGAAGTATGGACACAGGAGGTGAGGACTGGGCAGAGTCTGGCATTAACAGCATATGGCAGGGGTCTCCGCGTGTGCCAGACGAGAATGACCAAGTTGAGAATGGCAGGCGGGTTTTGGGAAAGCGCTATGTTGTTGAAAAAGTAGTTGGAGAGGTGCGCATGGATGTGCTGACGCGGATCATGCTCTTCCACGATCATCCATGCAAGGCAGGTCTGGATGGAAAAGTGACAGGATTGGTACTGACTGATTCGTTGTCACAGGGTGCGTATGGGATTGTGATGAAATGCCATCTGCTACATGATCCATCCCGGCATGTCGCTGTCAAAGTTTTCAAAATCGCAGAATCTGACTCTGATGCTGAAGACGTTAAGCGCACAGCCCGCCGAGAAGCTGCCTTGCTGAAGAAGCTGCGGCACGAGAATATAACAGCACTTCTGGACACGTTCCTTATTCAAGACAAGTTGTGCATATGTATGGAATTTTCCCCACGAACGCTGTTGGAGCTATTGGAGGACACCAATGATGGAAATGGATTGGAGCCTGACCTCGTTCGGCAGATTGTATTCCAAATCCTGTGCGCCATCACATTTTTGCACTCTCAGGTACGCCTCTTCCGGATGTCCGGCCTTTCCTGGACGCCGGCCAGACAAAATTATATGTACATGTAGCTGCAAGCATCGGCAGCTTGCCACGATCACTCAAATCATCAGGGGCGGATCAGGGGGCGTAAAACACCTGGAAGGATCGGGGTGGACAGTCAGCCACCTTGACTATGTTAGACCAGTGCAGGGTGTCATCTTCAGAGATGTGAAGCCAGAAAATGTTCTGATTGATGAGCATTTCAATGTTAAGTTGTGTGATTTTGGGTTTGCACGGCAGCTGCCTTTAAATATTGCTGTGCCAGGTGGAACCCTGACTGACTATGTCGCCACTCGTTGGTATAGAGCTCCAGAGCTGCTGCTAGGAGGTAATTACTCAGAGCAAGGCTACAAATTGCGACCAGCATATGGGATGGCTGTTGACGTGTGGAGCGTCGGGTGTCTGATGGTGTGCATATGGATGTGCATATGGTTTGCAAGGGTCTGGCATAATTTGATGCCGCCATGCTGTCCAAACCACTGACCACAAGTTTTTCGAACCTAAAGAACCAACGATGTCCACGGCGTATGCAGGCCGAGCTACTCACTGGGCAACCTCTTTTCCCAGGTGAATCTGACCTCGATCAGGTATGGGCGACACCCTGTCAACCATGTGAGTTAGAATGTCAGCACATTGCATCAGCAGAGATGACTGTAGTCGTTTGCAGCTGTACAAGATCATTTCGATTGTGGGTCCGCCAACGGATATACATCTACAACGGTTTGAGAACAACCCATCTAATGCCAATATCACATTCCGAATCAAGTCTCACACAACGCTGAGATGTCACTTACAAGGCCAAGTTGCTGAAGACGCACTGTGTTTCCTGGAAGGTCTTCTTGACATGGACCCCTCAAAGAGACTGTCTGGAAAGGGCTTATTCGCACATCCATACATGCATGCCTGATATGGACCGACAATTGTCCTATTCTTATCATAGATCCAAAGATCTGGACCATGATGGAAATTGGGTACCGTCCGAGCCAACCTTTGCATATGTTCAGTCGGGCATGCTCCTTACATTCGGCTACATGGAGGCTTGTAAAGTCCCGACGGCTGAACTGGCTTGTAAAGCTACGCCGGGCTACTCGCCATTGCCTTGAACATGCCATTGTCCAGTCAACATTTCAGGAGCTTGGGCATTTGTCGACACTGTGCGTCATTGCGTCCCTTGGTCCGAAAGCAGCTGCGAGGATGACTTCTCAATAGCGAATGCTTTGAGTGACCCATTGCTCGTTGGCGATTCGCTGTCCTTCATAGACCCATCCACCTGCTCACTACACAAAGGGATTAATTCCAAACCGGTGGAGTGGCACCCAAACCAAGCAATGTGGCTGTGGCTGAATCATGTGAGAACTGCCAGTGACACACATGTGCCGTGCTCTGCTGCGGAGCAGCGCTGCCGTCCACATCATGCTGCATGTTGGCATCAAGATCTTGTGTGGATGATACTTCACTAATCCTGGGTGCCACCATGTCCTGCTGAACAGACATAGCATGCAAAGCTCCAGGTAGCTCAAATGCCTTGGAGCTGCCATCTGTATCCCATGGCTTGGCTTTCCGCGGCATACTGGAAGGTGTCGGTTCAAGGTGTGGTGCAACTGGTTTGTCGACAATGTCCGTACGCACACCAACTGGTGTCACACCTGCATGTAGAACAAATAAAACCTCTCAACCACATGCATAGGCAAAAGGGGAACACCTGATCACAAGCAAGAGTAGAGTTGTATTAACCATTGTTCACCATCTCCAAGATGCTGTAAAACTCGTTTGGGTGCGGCGGTTCGGCTTGTTCAGAGCTCTCAGATGTTGCCCCATACTGCAACCGTGCACTTGACCCTGCTGTGCAATCAGGCGTCAAGAACCCAGAGCTCCCTCCATTGCTGTCCTGATGCCTGCTTGTTGTCAAAGCTGCTCCTGCTGGGAACAGAGACGCAGATGCAGGGGTTGCAGTTGCAAACAGGGGAGCGGCAGCTGCTGCACGGTCTGCTGCTCCGGCAGGAAAATGCTCTGGGAAACGACCGACTGACACAGAAGCAGAGTCCACAGGTACAGATCGTGCGCGAGATGATTCCTTCACTGAGGATGCTGGGGGTTGCTGCTGCAGAGTTCGTTTCAAGTCCTGCATGTGATCAATCCTGACGTGATTTGGGAACTACAGTAGCAAAACTCCTCATTACCTAGATCCACACCGCGATTTCACTGGACATAGCAGCATTTGACCTGACAACTGTTGCCAGCTCCAGAACGTCCTGACGCACAGAGTCCAGCTGAGCTTCTACTTGAGGAACAGTGCTGTGTGCCCCACTGACATCATCTCGCTTTGCCTGCAGGCAACGCTTGAGATCCATACAGAAATATGCCATGGCTAAGGAGAGAACTGAAGCTTTTGTACAGATTCAGTCGGACCCAAGTGTGAGCAACCGCAGCATCACCAAGAGCGTTGAATGAGGACATCTTCAAGTGAAAAAGGAGCACCGCATGGACCATATGTAAAACAAAAAAGAGCAGCGCAATAAGCTGAAACTACCACTAACAACTGTTGATACTGCGAGATCGCCTGCTTTGTGCGCGGCATGCCACACAAACAAATTGCCAATAATGACAGCATAATCCAGCACCTGAATATTCCGGACAGTCTCAATCACACTCTTGAGGTCTTTGTTTGTCTCCTCTTGCTGTTGAACATGCTTGGTCAGCAGCTCGATCATCTTCGTTTCGGCTTCTGAGCTACTATCTGGCTGTTCCGAACTGGTGAACCACTTCCATGCTTTGACAGCATATGGAAAAGCAAGACTGCCGATTCCATACGCAGCACACACCATCACCGCCGTACCCATAAATGTCTGGGTCCATGTATACTTCACCTGCTGCAGTGCTGTCTCATCCTGAAATTTCGCGGTCGACTGGGGCCCCAGTCCTCGGGAATCCCGCTCTCCATCGTGAGCAGAAGCACCCACAGGCGGCACAGGTGCGATGCCCTGAGTACGCCGAAACGCCTCATCGATCTCCTCATCTGTGAGCCCCTTTGATTGCAGGAAAGCCCGTTTCGAACCAACACTCGAACTCTGCGGCATGCTGTGAAGATGCATCAAGAACGTCATCCGTTAAGCGGTGGCAACAAATGGACAAGCAAGAGCACAGAACCACTTACCAAAACTTTGGAATTTGTAAGAAACGCGACAGCGTTGGATACATGATCGCGTCGCAGCGGCGCTTGCGGTGGAGCTACTGCGTTTGCAGCATCGAGCGCTGCAGGTAGCCCGGATTCCTTTTCGGCTATTCCAGTGTCGGCATTAATGTGTCCTGAAGAACTGATTTGGGATTGTTCCGCTGCTTCTGCGACCTCTTGTTCAATCGACGGCATGTCGCGCAGCACTGGGTAACGGTTGCATTCAATTCCATCGAAAGCAGGCGGGAATCGCGACCTGAATGCGAAGCGATGATTGCTGCCCAGTTTGGGACTTGAAATGCTTCCGCGTCGAGATATGTTGCACGATGCATGATGATGGAGCACCGCATAGCTTGCATGATGATGGGCGCGTGCCAATGGATCCTAGTCACCACTGCAGTGCACTGCGCTGCGCTCGCGTACTGCCACCGTGCTCGCTTTTCGCACACGAGCAGCCGCCTCCAGCCCACGGTGAGCATGTTGTGCGTTTGGACCGCAGTTGCCCACAGCTGGCCGCAAATGACACTGCACGTGCCGGATGCGGCTACACGGCCGCAGGGTTAGGCCTCGTCTAATTCCAGGACGGGCAGCAGCAGTTCACCCAGCCGCAAGCCACACCTACTGAAATTCGTGGTCGGTCAGGCCTGTCACAGGGCCGGGACAGGCCGTCAGGAACGCCGAGGCGAGCGAGACAGGACAGCCGAGGAGGCGGGCCAGATCGGCGCACGCCTTGTCCGCCGTCTGGGCATTGCGATCCCGCTTCAAAGTCTTGAGGGAGTGCCGCATGGCAGTCCAGCGCGCGTCTGCCTCCGCCCGGCCGAGCGCGCTCTGGAGCTGGGTCATGCGCAGCTTCGTGCCCGTGTCCGACGCCCAGGCGTCGGCGGGGGCCGGGCTGTTGAAGACTCCCTGCACGGCCGGCCGTGCTACCCGCAGGCATGCGAAGCGGGACTGGTGCTGGACGGGAGCAGCGCCACGGAATGGCTCACAGCAGTCGATGCTGTCCGCGAGCACTGCATGGGCGACTGCCGCCGACGCGAGGCGTGCAGCGTCAGCAACGTCCACCTGCAGTGCCGCAGACCCATGGCACCATGCCTGTGAGGGAGCAAGGCCTGATGGCGCTGCTGCTCGGTGAGCTGCTCCGCCCCAATGATGTGGCACATGGCGTGTAGGCTGGCCTCCTCAACGCCCTTGAGCGGCTCTGAGAGGTGTTCTCAGTCCGTGGTGCTGCAGGCACTGGAAGAGGACAGCTCACCGCGTTTGGGCTGCCAGCAGAAGACCTGCCAGCTTCCGCATCAGTTCGACAGTGCGATCGCATCTACGGCGCACGTAGGCCGCCACATAAGCGGGGTCTCCCATCGGCGCGCCACAGGCGACCGTGCCATCAGCGGCGACTGTGCCGTGTGTGAGCTGTGCCTTACTGTGGTGCATGATATGACAGTCCGTATAGTATTGTTCGACGTGGATCCGGAGGAACAACGGTGGCGTAACATCGAGAATTTGTCGTTCTCCTGTACACGTGATGCGGTGCGTACTGCCTCTTCCGGGCATCCATGGACTTCAGTACCTGCTTTTTTTATATGCGCTGTGTTACACTGTGATAGATCTAGGACCCAGCAGCGCCGAGGCAACAGAGCAGTCAACAGGCAAACAGACAAACCATCACAAGCCCCAAGGCCACTCTCCGCACGAGCAAATGCTAGAACGGACCAGCGCCGGCACGAAAGCAAACACACACACCTACACATAAATAACGCAGGAATCGAGCGCAGCATCACGCAGTCCACGCACACGCCACGCACAGGCAGCATGCACCGGGCCCACCGATCCGACCACAGCAGTCCAGCCGGGCGGCAGCCGCGCGCACCGCCGGCCCCAAGCCACCTGTCCCAGGGGTCGCAGCCGCAGCCACCGGCGCGAACGCCGTGGTACGAGCTGTGTCCGGGGAGGGGCTGAGGAGAAGGGCGGGGGTGCGGGGGGAGGAGGGAAGAGGGAGGAGGACGGGCAGGGGGGGGGGAGGCGGGGGAGGGGGGGGTTGGGGCAGCGTGTGCAGGTCGCGAAGGCGGGGGGGAAGAGGTAGGTAGTGGGCGGGGGGGGACGAAGAGGGGGGGGGGGGGGGGGGGGCAGTACACGGTTCCAGTTACGCGCGATGGCACGTCAGCGCCGGGAGGCCATCAGTGGGGACAGGAAGGCCCGGCAGAAGCGCCCGCCCGACCATGGCGCGCTGTGTCAGATGACGCACCTATGAGCAATGTTGTTCTCATGGCGTGCCCAGCATGCCTCCTGGGCACCGAAACATGTCGCGGCGGTGACGTGGCTACCCCGACACGCGCATGCGAGTGCCGTTGTGGTCACGTGTGCGGGCTCGGATGATGGCTGCCTCGATGTCGGTCTAACAACCATCTCCGATCGAATCTTTTGTGCCCTCTGAGACTGTGTCCCCTTTCTCGTCCGCCCCTGTCCGTAGTGGTCCTATGGCCGATGCCCGGCTGGGTGTGGCGTGATGACCGATTTTCTTTTCTTTGGATTTTCTTTTCTTTATGCTGTTGTGGTGTACTGCATAGCATAGCCTGTGAGGCCTCATGCAAAAGTTTTGAAGGAGCACACATGTAAGTTTTGGTAACGAGTATTTGTCCTGCAGTGCTGTACCGTGTAATTACCACAGACACACTAGTTTGGCCTCAAAGGATGGCCTCAAAGGCAAAACCACGATTCGCAGTAACGCGTATTGGAATCCATGACAAACGCTCGCAGGAGTTGAACGTACAAGATAGACATATATTTCCATCTGCATGTTTTCAGCGGTCAATCTGCAGATGCAGTCTGCATGCACACTTCGTCAATTTGTGGTGATGTGTTACAGATCAAACCCTACTGGTTGACCCTACAAGCAACCGCATGTGACAAATGTTGCTCAAGCACATGAAGAGGTCTGCGCACATGTGATTGGTGCACCAGACATACCGGAGCAAAAACACATATGAGTGGGCCATTCTGGACAACAGATGTGGCAGTTGATTTAAACAGAGGCACATGCCAGTGTCATGTGACACAACACCTGCTTTAGTGGCATGCAGAGCGAAGCATTGGCGCATGTATATCATGACTGATGCATTGTATGCAACATTCTAGGGCAAATTCACAAGCATTACACAATCAACAAACAGCACACAATATAGCATCGCTGTCACAAATGTCACACTGGACCCTGTCAAGAACTGAAGGTAAAAAGTTGCCACAGTTTGGGTCAATTTTGCCAAATTCGGCTGCTGTGACAGTGACTGGTCAAATATGACACCACCTTGCCCAGGGGAAACATTTCATGGAGCCCACGCTGCTGTCAGCAAGCCGTCCGCAAGATCTACATCCATATCGCCAAACCCATCCACAACATCACAATCGACAGCATTCAGATCAGGCTCAAAATCTACCGCATCTGCAAACACAGACGGCTGATGCTCAGACGCACCGCTAACAGTCACCTGGTGGAGAGCTGCAGCGCGCTGCTCAGTTTGACGTAGTTCTGGGCAGCCTGACGCAAGAAAGCCGTCAATAATGCTGTGGTCCACCGCAGCACTCCTGCACACCTCTCGAATGCGTTCCAGCTGGTGCCTCCACAGCTCTGAACCAACACCTGGGTGCACGTCAGACACTTGCGGCAAGCTGCGGCGGCTTGTGGCATGGCAGCTGTGCCCAGGCTGTGATGGAAGGGACGAAGCAGCAGCAACCCCAACTGAGTCGCTCGTCTGGCTCCGAACCAGTTCATGAATTACAGGCAAATACCCACCTGACAGAATTTGCGGTAGGACATTTGCCGGCAGCCCAAATTTGCTGCCAATGTCTTTCGCCTGTCGCAGACCCTGCATACAGAAGTAGAGCTAGCATCGATGATACATGTGGGGGGAAACGGTCCATCAGATCCCAACAAAGGAATGATCTCTGATCGCATGTTTGAAGCAGTGATTCAGCATAGGTTCACAAGCCGTCACAGCACATACCATGCGAACAGACGTCATGAATGTGAGGACGCCCACACCAGTGGTGTTTGCCCACTCGACCTTGTACCCACCATAGAATGACGCAGGGGCGACTGCGCGTACAATCTCCTCCAAATCTTTCCATGCATGCTTATCACCTGAGACCATCATGCTGCTCAGGCGATGATTGAAGACATGTTGTGTTCCCTCACTCTGCAGCCAC
>JALKAD010000211.1:4802-21582 GCA_024500015.1 Ulva compressa | reverse complement strand
CGCTCCGAGCTGCTGGGATTGGTGCCGGCGCCATATCAGCTGGCCCATTTCGCTCTCTGGGACTTGCTCCTACATAATCCAGAATTCCGCAGTGCATACCTGGAACGCTGTTATTCTAGGGAGGCAAAGCTGGCTCAGGCATACTTCCACACCTGCACAGGAGTTTTTGTGCAGATGAGTGTCAATGGCCAGCTGTCATCGCTTTGGAAAGCGCATGAGCTCATCTGCTTGGTGCTTCACAAGGTCGTTGACAGCAGTGAGGCAGTTCGCAACGACGCACAGCAGGTACTTCGGACATTGATGGACGGCGTGCTCACGAAGGACAAGAAGCGCCCGGTGCGAGTCACCGGCTTATTACATGATCATTTTGGCATGAGGAAGCATGCTCAAGTGTGGATGATGCGAGTTCAGGTTGAGGCAGTGACCATGCTTTGCGGCACCAGTGACACTTCCTATGCGAGATTACTGACGCTTCAATCACCCACCACTCCATGTCATTCCTTGCAGAGGAAGCTGCTTCCTGCTGTTTGTGACTTGCCACATCCTGAGGCTGACACAATAGCAATGCCCCTGTGAGATCAGCATCTAGCGAGCGTTGTACACGTTCTGGCAGATTTTCATGGAAAATCGCATGCCAGTCATCCCAAGCCCTATCCTATACTTGGATGGTCAGAAATGCAGGCTTCAGCAAGCATTGCAGTGGTGATTGGGCAGCTCCAGGACAGCCATCACCTGTTTCAGCTGGATCTGAGCAGCAAGCTTGCAAGCGAGTATGCAGAGCTTGCTCCAAGCCTGAGCCGTGAAGTACTGATGCGGCAGCTGCGTTTGGAGGACCCAACGCTTCGTCAATATGTGCGCCGTCACAAGCTTTCATGCGGACAAACAATTGCTGATGCTGTATGTGGCACATGCATTCGTAATCGTTCACATTGCTCGTATAAGTCACGCAACATGTGCAGAGTTGTGAGATGTTGGTTTCCGCGTCACGCGAGCCTTAGCGAAACCTGCGCGCTAAGTTCCTTTTAAAGGATTCGCATGGACCTGCATCGCACAAAGGGGTAGGCTGACAATTGCATGCTATCGTATGCATACAACACGTACGGACTCAGGTGTTCCATGTACGATCATCGTTTGTTGTCGCTTGTTTGTGATTTGGGTGTTTCGTCCCATCTTGATCAAGCTTGACCAGCTAGCGGAATTCGGAACCCCTATGGTCACACTCGCTGCCTTGCAATTTCAAGACCTATTTTGCCCCGGGCACGCAACCAAAACCCAAGAGCAATGTAAAACCAAATGGAAACGCTAGTCTCCAAGAAAGCTGGATCGATGTGCAGGTCCTGCGCTGTCTTGCCCCATGGCTCCAACATATGTCCCTGGCCCGAAAGTGGGAGGGCACCAAAGCTGGTGAAGTGCTCTCGCTGGTATATCAAATGACACAGAAGCATGGACAGCAATGTCCAAGTGAGGTTCAGGAACTGTGGCACACGATTGCCAGCAATTCTGACAACGTCGCTGTTGTAGTGGATTTTGTGATGCAGAGATCGACAGAGGAGCTGGGTTCGGAGTCGAACTCTCGCCTTGTGGTACGCTTTTGCACACGTCAGAGGCTTTGCCGAACTTAAACGTTTGCTTTGCACCTCTGTACAGGAACCCTCACGGTGCACTACAGGATTATCTGGACGTTTCCAAGAGGATACTTTTGTTCTGCGGTCAGCAGTCGCCCCAGCTTGTTGTAGATGAGCTGATGTCAGAATGTGCACAACTCATCAACGAAGAGGAGCCATGCCCCGTTGGAACTCAACGAAAGCTGAGCAGCATTTCCACCTTTCATGCCCAGGTGTGCAGCTGGATGGCTGGCCCCATTTCCACGTGATGTGCCAACGGTACTGGAGTGACAGCGGCACTGTCAACAGTCTTCATGCGTACCTATCTCAGGCACACTTGATCTACCCACTCCTTCAGTGGCACAATAGTGGTATTGATTCTGTAGTTTGGACGGACAGAAGTTTCATCTGTCTGCGCGAGCGCTGGGAGAAGCAGAGCACTGGAGATGTCGCGGCTTGTGTCCAATACTGCACAGTCTGAGCTGGCGAAGATGTGGGACTCGGTTCCCGCAGGGTCACAGTTCCATTCGTTTGCCCAGTCAGAGTCGGTGGTGACATCTGGCATATTTGGCACCGGCGCTGCATCGGCTATTAGTGGAGGCAGATCGTTTGCCGCGAGTGCTGAACAGAGCTCGTTCAAGTCCGGAGCCCTGCAGACACCAGCTCATGAACGGTGCGGCAGGCTTCTGTTGCAACATGATGCATTCCATGTGCACGCAATCCTTTGCTGCGACGGGCATCTGCTATGCAGGAAGCTCACACGGGATACAAGCTTCTGCTCAGATGATATTAATGGGGGCAACATCCGCGCCCCAAATCGTGCCGAACTGGCGCTCTGCATGCTTGCTGAACTATCACATCATCATGCCGACGCTTTCAGGGGCCACCTACCCGAATTGCTTCTAGTTTGTATCATTGAGATGGATTGTGCGTATGATCTGGTCTTCAGGCATGCGCACCAGGTGCGGACATTTGCCTGCTGTCTGGCTATGTTCAATCAGGCATACAGGCTGGATAGCATGCATATTGGTCATAGAACCCCAATAGCGCATAATCTTGTCCAGATAGCGTCCTGATGGTGTTCATTCACGCGCAGGTCTTCTCTGTGATTCTGTAAAGTGCAGTCATATACATGGCAGAATCTGCAATTTTGGCGCCGTCCACCTGTCGAGTGGTGACAGAAGTGGGTAGTCAAGTCTTGGTAGGCTTTGCTCGTGGTGCAGGTGCTGGTGAATCTGGTGTACTCCATGGCTGTACGGAACCTGGAGGCACATGCTGACAGCGGGCTAACCGAGAAGTATCAGGCAGTAGCAGCTGTGGTACGAGAACTGCAGTCTGCAGCTGCATCACCGCCGCTATGGCCCGCAGAGACGATTACGTTTGAAGAACCACATGGCAGAACCTTCTCTGCTTTGAAGCGCCTGGTGACACAGATTGTGGATTGCATGTTCTTCGAATCTGAACTCAAAGCACGCTGGGTACTTCTCTGCTTCCAGCCTGACGCAGAACACCTTCTCGCGTGCGACCTCGCTGGGCATGACAACTTTGTGGCATCTGGTCCATTTGTAACCGCATCTTTTTATCTGCAGACTGAGGAGGCATTGAATTGGGCAATGCACGTACCAAGCCTGGCTGTCGCTCAGCGATGCATGCATGTCACTCGTGCCCTGGCTCCACAACTAAGCCCAACCCTTGTGCACGTGCTTCTTAGCGCACTCTTGCAGTGCTACCTGCACCCCTCCGTTACCTCATTCGACTTCACCTCGCAGCTGCTCCTTGCTTTGCTAGAGCTCCTGCACAGTAGTCAGGCTGCAGAGTTGAAGATGTATCCACAGCTTTTCTGGGGCTGCCTTGCACTTTTACAGACCGTCCATGTGCCTCTGTTCTCCCTGATACTGACTGTGCTCGATGCTTTGCTCAATCGGCTCCAGCTGTGGAACCTGCCATGTCAACAGATCATGCAAGCCGGGGCATGCGCTCCTCAGGTTGACAGTGCCTTGCCGACAGGTGTGCCCCCATTGTCTGCTCTCATCGATCCTGTGCATCTCAGACTGTGCAGACGGAGCAGGGCCAATTGGCGCTGTTCTCCGAGACAGTATGTGGCACACGCTGCACAGGGTTGTAACCATACCTTGAAACTCTGTCTTTGCGTATGCTGATTTGTTTGAGAACTGCATCAACTTGTGCACAGGTGTGCTGGAACTCAAGCCATGGGTGCTGGGATGCCATCTCTTCAAGTTGCCAAAGCTGTCATTCATACAGCAGCTGCTCTGGAAAGGCATGCTTCATGAGCGTACATGCAAGCTGACAGTCCAAGTACTCACCGGCATGTTGAGGCAGCTGGAGGCATGCTTGTCACCTCATCGTTCCAGCAGTGGTGTCACAACTTTTCAGGCTGGGTTAAAAGATGTTGCTGCAGGCGCTGGCATAGCTAGTCCAGCAGCTGAAGGCATGCGGAACATTTTCGGGCAATGCTCCTATCAGCTCGTCGCATGCATAGTGTCGGGCTTGCCATGGGTCCTGGCCCATCGACATGAACCCGAGAGTCGCGATCAGGTGCACCTTTGAGCAACCCCCACTACAGTGCATGCATCGAGTAGCATTATGAATAATGTACAAGTACCACTTGGTGTTTGGTGGGTATGCAGGTGGTTGCGTTCTGCAGTGCTGCAGCTTCTGCATGCATGGCGTATGGGGCAGCAGAGGTTGCCCCACGAATCACCGCGATTGCGGCGGGGGCTCCAGAGAACGTTTCAAAGGATTCCACAAGTCTGCAGAACCTGCTGACAAACTTCGCTGGACCTTTTGTCAAATCATTTTTGCCTGAGCACGCCTCGCTGGTGCTCGTGTTCTGCACTCGCATGTTGATTGTGGGGCTAGAAAAATACCAGTATGCTCACTTGATGATGCTGGCTTGCATCTACCGCTCCCCGCAGCTGAATTTAGGTGCATTCGGGAAGACAACAGATCACATGTCTGTCCTGAGGACACTGGTGCTGCTGATTGAGAGCAGTAGAAATGCAGAAGTGGTGTCTGTGTTGGACATCGTTTTGACACATCTCAATTGTAGCTCAAACCATGGCATTCGGATGCTACATCAAAGCAATATGGAGGCTGCCAGATTGCCCCAAGAAATTTTGCCAGTTGCTGGGGAGTCGGACAGCTGCAAAGCTGTGGTGGATGCGCTGCAACAGTGCGTTGATGCCTTGAAAATCCCCAGCGCAAGCCAGTCGGGGTGGTCCAATAGATCACGGTTTTTACCCTTTTTGAGGCAGGACTAGTTTGCAGTTTGTAGCGGCAAATGAAGATTTGCGAAACACACCGTGCCCGCAACATATGAGAATGTAAATGGAGATGATACCCTGTAACGGTCTGTCACCGTGGTCGGTATGTTGGCCACAGAAGCTGAAGGGTAGATGTTAATGTCCGTGGTGGAAAGTCAATTGTTGTCAGAACAATTCGCTGTTGCTCCCTTGCCGCACATCTTCGTCTGATCCTCGTGAAACACCACATGGAACTTGACTGCTTATGCATGTGTGACCATTGAAACAGTCTAACCAATCATGTTTGACGAGGATCAGACGAAGATGTGCGGCAAGAGGTCCATGTCGCAGCATCCTACGGGCACCAGGCTGGAAGGCAGACACAGTCTACTGTCGGGCTTACTGGAACAGCGAAAGTAGTTGGATGGATTTGGCCACCGGTGGAGGGGCACGCAGCAACTTACTATCGTGCTAAAAACCTTTTCTAGAAGTAGCTGCACAGCAAGACTGCAGGCAGATCGCCAGCCTACCTAGTCACTGCGTCAGCCAGGATGTGCGCCATACCGTCAGCCATTGTTCTGTGAGACACCAGCTCGGTGTACGACCAGGCCTGAAATCACGCAGAAACCAATCATATAATGGCAGATCCTCTTCGCCTGGTCGTCATCGGAATGCAGAGTTGAAACGCCATTTAAGTATCATACAGCTTTGGAGTGAGCTATAGTACCCATTGCTGTACTACTATCATCACATGCTTGACGGCGGGCTCCCAAACAAAAACATGATGTCCAGCCATTATCATGTCCGTGCCAGTGTCGTACACCTACTGTCTTGAGGGCATTGCGAGCTGTATGACTGGGAACTCGACCAAAAGGGGGTGATACACTGAGCAACTCAAGCTGCAGTTTGACCGCACACAACTCTCACGGTGGGAAACCTGGAAGAACTGGGTTGGCTCACCCACACACTGGACAGTGGTACACAGCGGTGATCCTGCAATGTTAGGCATTGACAACACTAAGTCTGTCATCGCATAATCACGCAGTGAGCTCGGCTATGGCAGCCTGCAGCGGCTCAATCTTCGCTCCAGTCAGTCGCATAGCTTCCTCACCACCTTTGTAGAAAATAAATGTGGGTGCCACCTTGATCTCCAACTTGGTGCCCAGCTCTTTATTTGCCTTGTTGCAGTTAAATTTATAGACTGTGACCTGTGGCACGGGACATTCACTGACTGTCTTAGGCAGTGACATACATGCATTGAGATTCACAACAGTGCTGGCGAACACACCTGCCCCTCCAACTCGCCTTTCATGGCCACCAGCTGTGGGTACATCAGCTTGCATGGGCCACACCTGCAGATCACAGTTCCTAATACAGTGCAAGAACGTTCCAAATTGCACAGTATGCCATACCAAAGTACACAGGTGCAAATAGTGCCGCACCATTGTGTGTAAAAATCAATCAACACAACCGGGGCATCTGCTTCCGCAATCTTCTCATAATAATTCTCCTGCGTTATTTCTTCGATGTCCTGTAGATCTGCACACGACTCAAACACAATAACAAACTTGACCAGCCAGAAATGGGCAATTTGGAGCAATTCCTGATCGGGCTGGTCACCAGCCTGTCCCACCATGCACAACCGCATTGTGACGACAGCAAGCATGCACGACTGCCCTGTTGCTGACATTGCTATCATTCGCGCAGATAATACAGAATTTGTGCGACAACAGGACTGCGGCCGCTGCACCCTCACACAGTTTACAGTAGTGCATACAGGCTTTCAAGAGAAGCTCTGAAGAAGACCTTGCGACTCCGTTGCAGAGAATTGGCCGGGACTCTTCTTCACCTTTCTGGCGACAGTCTCCAAATGATCTGTTAGCTCGGCTTTCTGAGCTTGCAGCGACGCAACAGCGGCAGATTTTTCACACAGCGCCACCACCTTGACACGATCATTCGGCTCCCTTCGAATGAACAAATGCCGACGTTCACAGCCCCCCATATCAGGGCGTCTGCTCTTGAAGTGGCACCCCATCGGTTGGGCGCTCATCCTGCATGTCCGCTTGCACTCTCGGTACACAGTGCAACGAGCACGACTCACGGGCGCATCGAAGTTCACGCTACATCAGTCGAAACTAAATAGCTCTTAATGACAGCCCAGCTGTATGAAAATGGGTTTGAGTGCAATGATCGCGCCTGGAGCTGGCAGAGTGTCCAACTGAGAGTTGTGCCATCCCGGGATGCCTGCATGGACCAAATCAGGTCAAAAGCGCAGTTCACCCTCAGGACAATGCCGCGTGTTTACAGTATACTACTGAAATCTTGCGCCCATTGACAGTCTGAACGTTGACAGCACAACTGACGAGAATGACGTGAATCGCAGGTCCGACGCATGTAAACATGCTTGTGGTCCAGAAGAACGGATTTGCTAGGAAGCACAGATCAAGTTTTAGTCACCTGTCGATCACAGCAACTGGGTTTGCCACGGGCCAATTTTGCACATGTACGATCCGACCAAGCGAGTGATTCCCGTCGACGGAGCAGATTTGCCACGACCCTCTGACTATGGGACGCGCATGAAGTTTAATTTAACATTTGTGATCCTGAGTGCCCAGTGATGCGTCTTCAACCAAAACTCGAGAACTCTGATGAAATTTCATGCTCTGCGTGAGACCGCATGCATCATACGACGCAAGGGCGTTACATGCATGTGCCCCGTGAGCCACGCGCTGCATGCTGCAGTCCCACCTCAGCCGCTAGCCAGCCGCCTATGCGGCGTATCCTCCCGCGGGATCCCGGGTACATTGCGATGGCGTCCGACTCAGAGACACATTCCTAACCGTGTGTGGTTTCAGAGTGCGCGTGCGTGCGTACTACGTCAGGAGGAGGGCTGCGGACAGTGGCACAGGTACATATGCATCACCAGCGCACAGCTTGCAGGCCTCCATGATGGCACTCGCAAATGCGGTAATGCTTTGTCTGGCGTCTGTTTCGATGCCCGGTGCTTGGAGGCGATGTACTTACTTCGTTGACGCTGAGTGTCTACAGGAGCCCTGTCGTCCCCAGTCATACGTTCCGGGTTTGACTCGCACGATCGCGGCACAGTCAAATCTCGGCGACGATGCAATTATGTGTATGATTGGGTTGCGTGCCGTCAGTTTGGCTTGTTCGGATCCGCAGGCGCCCCAACATTGGTGGAGGCCTGCTTTCAGACCTCCCTTTTGCCACCGCCACCACATGCCACAGGCATCATCCCCTCGCCACCCCACCGGCATAGGGTCGTAGCTAGTACTGCAGAAAGCGGTGCGAGTGGGTCAGTGAATTCTGAAATACATGCATGCATGCTGTTGCGCTTGAGCAGCTAGCCAAGCTCAATTGCGCTGGTTCATAGCCACTGCAGCTGGCCAAGCTCAATTGCGCTGGATCATAGCCAATAGCACCATCGCATTAGTTCCTCGAAGGCTGTCGCGCTCCATGGAGAATCTATGAAAGCTTCAAATTCGACCATGCGTTTTGGTTGTCCGCGATGCCGATAGACATGCTCACGAAATTGTGATGGCATCCAATCCGTTCCCTAATCTGCCTGTGGTGTTGTTGGGCCGCCGAGGCAGGGTCTGACGCGGATGGCTTCCTCTGACACCGTGTCGTCTGAGTCCGCGCGGATGCTTGGCAACTCATTTCCGGTGACTGTGCATGCTCAAAGAATGGTTTCCTGTGGTCTTATACCAGCGTTGCATCTCAAACGGGCACAGAGTCGTCAGGTTCCAGTCCCTGCAACATCACCACACACATTTGGAACATCTAACAGGTGGCGTACTTCTTATTGCTGATGGGCGTTCAATCCGAGAAGCATACTTGGTGCATGTGTGGCCAGCATTCCCAGTGTTGGTGGTGCTATCACAAGCTGGGAGTTGCAGACGGTTTGCCTACTACAGGGTGTTGTATCAGAGCCTGACAGATCCAGAGGCAGAGGCTGGCGCATCAATGCAGCTACCATATCTCTGCGAAAACGTTTGCACGATAGAAGCTTGGAATTCTCCCGTTCGGCGTCGTGGCACTGATTTGCAGCCAAGCCAGGCCTGCATCCCAAATGGACCAAACCAGAACACGATGAAGCCAGTATGCCTCTCTCATGCTGGTCAAAGGTGTTCGGGATTGGCAAGGATGCTTTGCAGTCTCACCCATGGTACCTGTGGCACGTTCCCATAACTCATGGGCAAAATCCTCTTGTTCAAGCAGCAGCGCAGAATTGATGAACTTATATCCCTGTCGCGCCTCATCAACTTTGCCATGAACATTTGGATCCTGACGCCTGAGCTGTGGACCTCCCAGTTTCAGTGAACCTTCCATCACCAAATCACTTTGCGACACACTGCATTGACATAATGCAGGATTGTGCCAACAGTGCACACAATGCAAATCAATGATTTTTGCCGGTCAAAAGCGCTACAGCGCACGGTGTCGCTCGCATGCAAAGCAGGCAATTTTGGGACACAATTTCAGCATTGTCCCCGAGGGTTATGTGACCAATCTAGCTATACATTGTAACCACGATCACACCAGCTCTGTACACCCTTCGGTGTGAGCCTACACAACGTTACTCCACCTTTTGTTGATGTGGTGTGAAGATGTCGTCCATCAAGAGTAGGGATGTCTGCAATGGTCCTCAATGCTGCATAAAATGGTCGCTTGCAGGCTTCTACACGCGCCCGCCATCTTTGCTCATCTCCTTGGGCAGCACAACCAATATGTCGTGGGCTGCCTACCTCGGCAGCCCGTGGAGACCGACGACCTCCATGGCTTTGTGTAAGTACCGCCATACCAGGGAGAAAGAAAGCAGAAGCCGTAGGATTGCTGCACAAGGTGAGGACATGGCCGTCTGCGACTGACTTCATTAACGCTCTTGATGCGAATGTTTTTTAGCATCAACGTACATCCGTAATACGACGATTCAGGGTGTGCAGCCTCCGAGGAGACGAAAGGCAGGCATGGGCGATCAACAACTCACATGCGGCCATAATGTGGATGCCGCTCAATCGGAAAACCCCGTCCAGTTAGAGGCTATGTATGCGGCTCACTCCCAACTGCTCAGGATTCCACATGACGCCGGTCACCATAAGCCGCTGCCGTTCTTTTGGCTAGACCTCGTCGGAAGCAAACATCCTGGCCATTACTGATGCAAGCACGTACGGATGGGACTGGCCGAGCTCACCAAGCTAAAACACGCGCTGACTAGAGCAAGGCACCATGCATTGGACAGCCCGACCGATCGATCGCGTCTCGGCCAGGAGGAGTCGGAACGCAACCCGTCTTGCCGAATGTCGGGCGCATCAGAAAGCATGTACAGCGACGAGGTGGCTGGTTGCAAGCGCGTGTGGTGATTGAGAGTAGCGCACTGAAGATTGCTCCACTCATGTGCAAGTGAGGCCCTGCAGCAGTGGCATGCAACACATCACATGCGTCTTCACCTGCCCCACGTCACAGAACTCTAATCTGCTCAAAAGCACCCGTGCTACCGACTTTTACAACACAAGCTGTTCTTGCCTTCTGCCAGGCTTAGATTCTGCGCGTAGGGACTGCTGCGTTTGAAACGTGTGTTACGTGGATTATCAGGACATCACCGGGGGCGTTCGCTGGATTGCGACATCCCATGTCCAACAAACGTGGCAAAATCGGCCAGACAAGGCTATGGAGCTACGAAATAAGCGCAAGGGTGTACCGGCTCAACAGCAAGAAAGCAGGCCGAGCAAAGACAGCAGCGGCAACACAAGCAAGAGAGTAAAGTCTAGGGCAAACAATCAACCTGAGCGCGCTAGTCGTCGGCTGCGCAGTCGTAACGGAGAAGCAGGTCCGTCATCTAGACACGAAGCAGCACCGCAGGAAACGTCAGTTCCGGAAGCAGCGGCACATTCCTCTGCCTGTCAAGACATACACATCTCTCAGCGAGTTAAGCAGGAAGTGCTAGCTGAACCTGATCACGTTGAAGAGCCTGCTCGACAGCGCGTAATGGCGGGTAGCCCGAGGCAGGCCGAGCAGGTCCGACACCAGCCCACACTGGTCAGAATATAATGTTGATCATGGAAAAAACTATCTGGCACGCTGTGACAGTCCCAGATGTAATCGATGTGTCGCCATTCGAGCGTGCTTGATTACCTATTGGGAGATTCCTGCTTGACTCTTCAACCTGTATCCTGGCGAGATTGAGACCCGAAGTAGCTGTACATGTTATTTGGTTGACGAGCTTTCTGGCGCGGCTTCCAGCTGCACGCTAGTGTGTTGGATAAGCAGGCGTCGTTATTTTCCTTTCAGTGGGACACAAACGTCGCTCACCCCATCCCTGCACTTGTTTCTTCTGAGAGCACGGCGTTGTTTCATTCATTCAAGCACGGTGATCGTTTGAAATATCTCGCCCACGTCCAGCCACATGTTGAGCCCGGGTTGCCTGTGCTAAAGGCGCCACTCTCAGACATGCCATGCATTAATTGTAAGAACGGGTGTGTGGATACAGAACAATGCAGATAATGCAAGAGTTGCCAGCGAAGATGTGGCCCGAGGGAGCATGAGTGCCTTGCAGCAGCTGCTCAGTAAGATTGGTAGTGGAATCGACGAAGCAGGCTTTGTGTCTCTTATGGCCGGGACTGGTATGGGTGGCTCAAAAGCTCGCTTCAAAGAGATCATCAATCGCCTGGTTACGCCCGAAAGTGATGCACACCTGCTGACAGCACTAGAAGACCTGTCTACAAGTCTGTCGATGGCAAATGAGGTGAGCCACGCACAAAATGTGGTGCAGAAGAGCATCAACACATCAGTCAGAACACTCAACTGGTAATTTTGATGCAGGATCAGCTTCTTAGCTTCCCAATGGATGTTGTTGCGCCCGTCCTTGTTCGATGCCTGCAAAGCAACTCACATAACCCCAACACCGCTGTGTATGCTGCAAGAATTGTGGCATGGCTTGCTGACATCTCTCCTCAGACATCATGTACCAAGCTTGTGAACCACAATGTCATTACTGCACTTTGTGCACGACTGCTGGACATCGAGTTCATCGATGTCGCTGAGTCATGTCTATCAGCGCTCAGCAAGCTGAGCGCTCATGTACCGGAAGCCTGTCTACGTCAGGTATGTCGCCGTTCGGATCCAGGTGCAAATAATGTCAGCATGAAGTAGCCTGGCGATTTGATATTTGCCTAGGCAGTCGATATAAACCATTGTGCAGGGAGGCATGATGGCTACGCTGTCATATCTTAACTTCCTCCCGGACGTTGTACAGCGGACAGCAGTCTCTACAGCTGCTGCCATGGCTGCTCGCACCACAAGCGAAACCATGCCATTGGCCCTGGAGGCATTGCCACATCTGCTTGCTTTGCTTGATGATTGCAAAGACACGCCGATTCTAAACTCGGCTTGTTCGGCCCTTGACCATATCACCAGTGCTGCGACAAAGTACGTCCTGTTCTGTGTCCTGGAGGCACTGCAGTCACGTTTCCATTTCTCAACTATCATAGACACCGCCGATCCACACTGCAGGGAAGATGCTGGAGCAGCGATACACCAAATCGCAGCGTATGGTGTTGTTGACAAGGCACTGCCTCTGCTTGATATCAGCACCGTTGGTGCTGTGCAGAGCCACTTGTCGTCCACGTCTTTTTTTCTGTTGCTGTCTACAGCGACAACATGTGCGCTGAACTCTGCTGACTTGGCATATTGTATGCTGGAGGGTGGTCTTCACGTTGCAGTGCATTCACTGCTGGCACACTCCGGCGTGGCCCTTGCCAACAATGAGGCTACTTCTGCCATCCGGACGCAGCAGCAGCTCTCACAGGTGCTGCAGTTGCTGGAGGCAATGCTTCCGCAGGTTCCAGCTGTACAGTTGATGGTTTCCAAAGGCTCTCTAGCTGTGCTGAATGCCCATGCTGCAGAGGCAGGGCCAGCAGAGCGCATTCATTTCCTGCAGAGTCATGGCGAGATACGGGATCGATTGTGTACCCTATTTCTGCCGCTTATGCATCAGATTTATACTGTTCACAGTTCAGTGGCAGTACGCTCGAAGGTGTGTAGATGGCTGTAGATCTTGGCCGTACGCTGCACAACTAATGATATGCCGGCCCCACTTGATTTTCGCAAAAATGGACGATCAATTTGTGGTGTTGCAGTGCATCACGGTGCTGGCATCGCTGCTTCATTCCTCTTCATCAGACCACTTAGCAGCCAGCTTGTGTGATGTCCCATTTTCATCTTTCATCAAGTCCCTACTCCATGATGAAGACTCAGACGCAGTGGCGGCTGGCATCGTGTTCTCTCAGCTGCTGCTTCACAAAATACCCACGGTGTTTGAGCCTGCGTTCGCTAAAGAAGGGACTTACGTTGCCCTTCAGAAGCTTGCGGCCACCGCACCTCCACCTCCTAAGCCAAAGCTGCAAGTATGGCTCTTCTGACCTGCTCTTGCTGTGATATCCACTCACAGGTGAAGGCGTGGCAATGGTTACGTGCTGTCTGGTGCCGATCTACTGTACATGCAGGTTCGTACACGTTCAATGGCCAAAGCTGCGCCTCCTGCTCCCCCAGACCCAGAGCCCCACACTACGTCTGCTGTGGCTTGTGCTGTGGTTGCACAGCGCCTACTTGCCGAGCACTTCCGGGATAGCAGCCGGGTGGAGACTGAGGGACTGGCAACTTTGCGACAAGTTTGCGATAGGCTGCAAGGCTCGAACTCTCTCGCAGCTTTTGAGGAGCTCTTACAAATATTGGTAGATCCATCCCGCATCTCTGCTTTTGAGCTTCACGCATCTGGAGCGCTGCCAACACTGATACGTTTCCTATCTGGTGACGGCCTGGGCACTAACAGCCAGCGCATCTCTCGCCTACAAGCAGTTTTGACACTGCTCATGGCTCGGCCCGGAAACATGCATAGGCCAGCGGTGACATATGTTGCGCGGAAGCTTACATCTGTCCTGGAGGCACTGGATGAGTTTGATCTCAAGGTCAATCCTGCTCCACGGTTTGTCGCCTCCGCGTTTTCACGAGGCCGTTCTGTGTCTCTCGCAAACATGTCAGCCCATCAGCAGAGCTTGTATGCTTTGACGCAGCCAGTGAAGTTGACTCTGCGATCCGCCCCGGGGAGCAAGCTACGCGACTGCACATCGTCCACAGTCCTAGTAGAGCCCCTGGCTCGTCTAACAGCCGTGGAAGAGTTTGTTCGTGGCCGCATACGGCCGTCCTCCTTGCACGAAGTACGTGTCGACCACAGGTCAGGCAGTGACACGGCACCTTCCACACAGCAGAAGCCTGGCTGTGAGGCAGCCAGTCCTGCTGATCGTAACGCGGCAGCTGAGCTGTCTGGGAGCAAAAGGTTAACACGCAGCCACACACGCGCAGATTCTGCGAAGGCATGCACAACCAGAGGCCCCGAAGCGCATGGGTCTGAATGCCGAGAGGACATGCCGCCATCACTGGACAGCGGCAACGACTTGACTGCGCAGATGTCTGCTGCGGAAGCAGTGCAGCAGGCCACACGCGAAGCACGCCATGCTGTGGAGGAAGATATGAGGCGGCAGGTTGAGGAGCGCATGCGTGCAGCACATGAAATGTTTGCAGCAGGGGGTGCATTTGACGGTGATGCATTAGATCGTATGATGGCTGCTGACTATGCTGGTGCCTTGGAGCATCACGAAGATGAGGACGACATGGACGATGATGATCACATGCATGACGAGGACGTGGACGACGAAGACATGGATGAAGATGGCTTAGGGTCCAGTGCAGACCTGCCAACCGTCCAAGACCTGCAGCTTGAAGACCAGCTTGAAGGCGCCACGCCTCCACCACCACCTCCGCCGCATGCTCTGTCCTCAGCCGGGGCTGCTGCACCTCCGCGAGTCAATCACGGTGGTGCAGATGCAACTGAAGGTGCTGCTTCAGGGGCTCCTGCCGCTTCTGGCGGCTCTGGGCCTCCCTTCCGCAGAAGCAGCAGCACAGCAGTGGATCTGGATGACAGATCAGTGGTGTTGATGGTCAATGGGAAAATGTTGCCGCGATCATTCAACGTGCTCCAAGCTGCCATGCGGGCTGCACAGCACAGTTCCCGAGGATCTCTTGAGAATGTGGGGAGCTTATGGGGAGATGTGCACTTGTTACATTATGCGCTTGCCTCAGAAGTCCCAGATGCAGTCTCAGCGACCGGTCTCAGCGTTGGCGATCTCTGTGGTCCTTCCAGGTCTGGGGCGTGGCCTGTATGCGATCGCGAGCTGCACATTTTGAATGCAGTGGAGGCTGCAGCAGAGGTGCCCAATGGTCTGCCTGATGTGCCACCATGTGCGATGAATTGCCTAGTGCTGCTGCAGCTGCTGGAGCGAATCATCACAGAGACCCCTTGTGCATCACTTGTTGCAGAGGTGACCGCTGGCTCACCTTACAATCGCCCTGCTGATATTGTCACCAGCTTCAACAGCACGCGTACCAACGCCAGGCTGCTGCATCAGCTGAATGATGTCATTGCGATCTGTGGCAACAACCTACCACCATGGGTGAAGCACCTGCCACACAGCTTCAAGTGCCTCTTGCCCTTCGAAACTCGGCGGCGCTTCTTGCTGGTGACCGGATTTGACATACCGCGCACGCTCACATCCATGCAGATGCTCATGCGTGAAGAAGGCACCCTAACAGATGTACCTGGCGGTCCGTCGGGCCCATTTGAGATGCGTGTTGCCCGCATTCAGCGACAGAAGGTCCGTGTGAGCCGTCAGCGAATCCTGGACTCAGCAATCAAGGTGTTCTCTATGAATGCGTCTGTTCGGAGTGTGCTTGAATTTGAGTTCTTCAACGAGGTAGGCACCGGTCTCGGTCCGACGCTGGAGTTTTATGCTCTTCTGGCATCTGAGCTGCAACGGTCATCGCTAGGGCTATGGCAAGACCACCACACTGCACCAGAGATCCATGACAAGCCTCCGTCTGTGGGCACCGCCGCGGTAGCTGCAGCATCGGTTCTACCTTCTAAGCTAAGTCAATCCAGCACACCATTGAGCCGCACGTCTGCAGACATCATTCACTCACCAGCTGGGCTATTCCCTCGTCCTTACATGCCAGGGAAATGTCCAAAGAAGGTTATTGCCACGTTTGACATGATGGGGAAGGCAGTTGCCAAGTGTTTCCAGGACTCGCGCTTGATGGATCTGAACCTGTCTCTGCCGTTCATCAGTTTGTTGCAGCATAAGAGCCTAGATTTTGCTCATCTTGAGGTGCTGGATTCTCGAGCTGCATGGACGCTACTGAAGGTGAAGAATGCCGCAAAGGCAGCCCGGGGCCGCCGCACGGGCAAGCATTCTGATGGCTGGAAAGTGGAGGACCTCTGCCTGTACTTCATTCTTCCAGGGTATCCAGAGTATGAGCTTGTGCCAGGAGGAACAGATATTGAGGTGACGAGCCGGAATGCAGAGGAGTACTGTGATCTTGTGGTTGCAGCGTTCCTCGAGAATGGTGTGCGTACGCAAATGGATGCATTCATACAAGGATTCGATGCCGTGTTTGACTCACGGAAGCTCAATTGCATCTACGAGGTACGAACCTGTCTGACGCATTGCAGCCTTGTACAGAACATGATCATCATGTAGAATTGAGATAGGGGACAGCCAACCACATTGTGCAGTTCGCCAGGCAGATCCTGTGTCATGCATGCCAAACCATGTTATGCGGTGTTGCAGGAAGAGGTGGAGATGCTGCTACGAGGAATAGGTGAAAAGTGGAGTGAAGAGTGCGTCATGGGAGCGATTAAGTGTGATCATGGGTACAGTCGACATAGCCCGGCTGTGCAGCACTTTGTACGAGCATTAACAGAGCTCTCATCAGAGGAACAGCGGGCGTTCCTCCGCTTTGTCACTGGTTCGCCGCGCTTGCCATATGGCGGCATCGCGGCTC
>JALKAD010000022.1:123752-137127 GCA_024500015.1 Ulva compressa | reverse complement strand
CAACACACAGCGCACACCACACAGGACACAGTGCACAGTACACAGCACACGGCACAAAGCAAATAGCACTGGGCCAGGCCAACGCCACTGGCATCGGCTATGGGTCTGGAGTGATGTGGGCCGGCATATCTGACACGGTGCATCACTGGGTGCCTGCTGTTTGTACCGCACGTTCAGGTGCAGACAATATAATATGCAGCTGTGATGTTGCAGTAGCCGTGAATGATAGTGGGTGCTCTGCAGAGATGGAGGGCCGGGTGCGGCTGATGGAGAGCACGGCTGGCGCTGGCTTTGAGTACGGCCGCCTCGAGGTTTTCATCCGAGGCTTCTGGAGCGGCATCTGCGACACGGAGAGCTTCACCCCCGACTCTGCGCAAGTGGCCTGCCGTGACCTTGGCTTTGATGGCGGTGCTCCCCTCAAATTCCCAGGCAGATCTGAAATTTTCCGTCGAGAGAATGAGGTGTGCTCCTTGCGCAAAGTCTGCTGTCAACATGTTGCAGTTCGTTAATGGCTGAGCACTGTGGTTCCAACACCATTGCCATCACCATCTGGTTGCGATTGTGTGCTGGACCTACCCTCTCGCCTGCTTTCGGCGAACACGAGCGGTTGCACGGCAAGTAATCAGGCACCGTGGCCCTGAGACGCCCCGTTTGAGGCTAGAAACCAGTAAGATAGGCACTCTTCTGCCCTGCCTACTGAAGCAGGCTTGCAGTGAAGTTACGGTGAGGTCCTTCGAATTCAGTCCTTCGAATTCAGAAGCGCACTGAATGCAGGCATGAGCATGCAGGTGCTTGTGAGCAGCCTCCCTGTCGGCCTCGCCTCTGTCGACTGCGACGCCAACGCCACATCCCTCCTGCAGTGCACCTCCAGCCAGAACGAGCTGCGGGAATGCATAGTTGAGGGCACCAACTTGACCGATGCAACAGTGCTTGCGTGTGGCACGACCGCCGCCGGTGCGTCTAATCCACTGGAAACCCACTGGGACTCCTGCCTTTGCTCTGTACATGTGGCCTTTCAAAAGGCCATGAGTGCATTCGCACTTGTAGAGCACAAATACAGAAACAAGTAGAACACCAGTAGGAGCAGAATGCTTGTTTGATGCTCCAGCAATCATGTATAGTACCGATGTATAATGCCGCGCAAGCCTGTCTGCCGCTGCCCGGCAGAACACTGGCTGGACAGCAGAGGCTAGCCGATCATGCACTGATGTGATGGTTTTGATTGGGGGGGTATGTCTCCCGACGCACGACATGAAGAGAAACATAGCGTCGTGAATGCAGGGTGCCCCGCGCCAACTGAGGAGGAAGGGGCGCTGCGCCTGCGCGGCGGCTTCGGCACGCCATGTGACGTGCTCCACAGCGGCATCGTCGAGATCTTCCACCTCGGCGAGTGGGGCGCAATCTGCTTCTCACGGTTTTTCCAAGCGACCCAGGAAGCAGACGTCGTGTGCCGCCAGCTCGGCTTCCCGTACGGCTCCATCGTGGACCCCTCGGTCAACCCACGGGACCTGGAGCCAGATGATGGGTTCATGTCTCTGTATGACCCCGATGAGGCAGACGAGGCGGCACAGCTCATCTGGCTGAATTCGTTCACCTGCCGCGGACCGGAGGCCGCGGTGCTTGACTGCGACATCGGGTCCGGGTTTCTCGGAAGAGACGTCGGGTGTCCGCGCGGCCGAGGGCGGGTGCAGGCTCCCACCCGCTTCTCGGTCGCCTGCCGGCAGTTCCCCATCGCCGAGGCGCTGGAAGCCGTGACCACCCCCGGAGCCGGTGCGCCGCTCCTCTTCAGCGCAGCACACAGCACCTCCGCGGTTCCGCATGTGTTTTGTTCACAAGCTCCCGAGCCAGTGCCAGTTCAGGCTGACCGCTGAACCTGGACTGCGCATGTTGGGAGAAGTGCTGTCGAGTCTAGTGATGAGTGCGCATTGCGAGTGCGTAGTGCATCACGTACCAGTCCATGCTGGTCGATGATCAGATTGGTCATTTCGGGACGTTGATTCGCATAGTCTAGGTCTGGTTGGTGAGCACCATCGAGTGCTCACTGACTTCCGGTTTCATGACAGGTTATGGACCCGGAACGCTACCACTGCGCTCATGGATGGCGTGCTGTGCTATGCAGAGGAGGGAGACCTGCGGCTCGTCGGGCAGTCCAGCGTGGCCAACTGGCAGATGGGCCGCCTGGAGGTCTTCTTCGAGGGCGCCTGGGGGCAAGTGTGCGCCCAGGGCTTTGACGAAGCGGCGGCAGATGTGGCGTGCCGGCAGTTGGGCTTCGGTGCTGGGGCCGCCAACCCCGGCATGTCTGGCGCGATTCCGGCTGCGGACCAACTGGTTTACCCACACGTGGCGCTGACGAAGCTGGGGTGCACAGGAGCTGAGGCGAGCCTGCTCGAATGCCCGGGCGACGATTACCGACAGATCGGAAATGATGACGGCTGTTTCAACGATGACTTTGAGGGCGTCGTGATCGCGTGCGTGGCAGAAGCCGAGCCCGGTGTGTTACACAGTGATAGATCTAGGGCCCAGCAGCACCGAGGCAACAGACCAGGCAACACGAAAACAGACAGACAGGCCACCGCAAGCACCAAGGCCACTCTCCGCACGAGCAAAAGCCAGAACGAATTCGTTCGAACTAGCGCCGGCACGAAAGTAAACACACACATGTGCATGCACACACGCACACATACACACACAAACAACGCCACCGTGTGTGAGGACACTCACACACTGCCACTTGCAAGGGGGCAGCGTTCGTAGCAGATTCAGGCTCGTTGGCTGCATGCAGGGGAGGAAGGCGCGCTGCGTTTGACAGAGGCTGGCAGCTTAGGCGACCCGGAAGACGGCATAGGAGTGCTTGAGATCTTTCATGCTGGCGCGTGGGGGACGCTGTGTGATGGCATCTTGATCGGCGAGGACATTTCTGACGTGCGGCTTCCATAGTTGTGGTCGTGCAAGTAGTTCCATCATGGCCTTCCATGGCTGCGGGGCCGGTCTGCAGTTGACCGTGCACGAGCTAGCAGCGGGCACATGCGTCCTGCCGTGGGTTCCTTGGACACTGCCCCACTGTGTGCATGTTACCTGAGACGCTTTTCACATATGTGGTGCAGCAGATGCGGAGCTGGTCGGCGGGCAGGGAGGAGAGCCAATGGACTGACTGCTCTTTTGGGCCAATGTGTCGCGTTGTCGCCACTACACCTTTGGTATCTTACCTCTCACGGTGCGCGCCATACACCGTCGCCAACTGGCTAGTGAACAACAGCTGCTGCTGTGCAGTCCGCTGCGCGTGTGGCGTGCCGCGTGCTCGGCTTTGAGGGTGCAGATGCCTTCTTCACCGACGTCATCATCCGCGACGTGCCTGCCAACACGACGCTGCTGCCGGCGTGGCTGGCCGGCCTACAATGCCAGACGGTTGAGGAATCGCTGGTCGACTGCGGGCTGACGTTCGGAAATACTGCCGGCTGCGGCCCTACTCAGCGGCTGGTCTGCGTGCGTGATGACGGATCAGGTACTGCAGTCCCCCATCCCTGCACTCAGCGGCTGGCCTGCATGCATGCAGGTCAGCCACTAAAGGCCAGCAGCTGGTACGCATGCCGTAAGTGAGCGTGATGACACCCAAGCACCATATCCCCGGTGAACGGTACACACCCGGCAGTGTGTTAGCTAATGCGCAAAACTGCAATTTTTTGTATCGGCGTGTTAAGCGATGCATGTGCAAGATAATTACTTTTGATTATCGGCTTAACCGATACGTTGGTCAAGGCGTGATTTTCCCGGTCGGTACTAGTAGTACCAAGGTGGCTGCACTGTCCCACACGCCACGCGAACTGCTACTGCTCCGGCGTCATTGTCTATTGTGTCTAAAGCACCAGAAAAAGATACAGAAAAGGCAGCTATCGGCTTGACTTTGATGCTGACGTCTACTTGACTTGGTGCAGCGTTAACGTTGCAGGCATGGGCCCTGCCCGACTGACACTATCTGGAACCTGCAGTTGCTGGCGCTGGCCTGGGCTCGTTGTCACTGTCCATCACAACATCCACTGGATGCTCAAGGCAACTTATTGCCAACGGTAGTGCACTTAGCTACGCTGGCGCTGCCTTGGCGTGTGTTGTTACGGCTGCATGTACATGTGCGCGCGATCGACATCGCGAAGCGCGCTAGCACCCCCCGACATGGCAGCTTTCTGACAAGTAACCATGCGCCAAGCCCTTGCAAGTTCGACGTTCGCAGCAGTCAAGCCCGCCGATACACTGTCACAGCAAGACACTGTGTATCGGTTAGCTACCGACCAAGCTGTGCCATAATGACTTCTGCCATCGGTAGAGATACCGAATCTTGCCCAAATTTCTTCTTTATTGTAACCGAGTGAAATTCTAATATTTTTTTTTTCGCTTGTAAGCGCCATATCGGCTATAGCTAACACATTGACACCTGGTTGTTGTTTGGTGTGCGTGGAGCATCTACAAATACAACGACATGCCTGAGAGCTAGCAGTCGTTCGTTCCATGATATATGCGCTCCGATACTTTGCACGGACATGGTGGGCACTACAACAGCCTGTTGACCAACAGCTTGAGGCCTAGTTTGCTGTGCAGGCCCACCCCTGCTGGAGCCGCGGCTTGTCGGCGGCCGGGAAGACCCCGCAGGCGCGTGGGCATATGGCCGCCTGCAGGTTTCCGATGGAATGTTTTTCAGCAGTTTTTTCGAAGACGGTGGGTCTGATTTGTCAGAGGAGGTGGGCCGGGGTGGTGTCGAGGTGGCCTGCCGGACGCTTGGATTTGACACCGGGGCGCAGCTGTTGTCTGGCATCGACTCGGGCCTGCCTGGGATGGGGGAAATGGTTGAAACTATTGGTCAGATCACATGCCTTGATGGCGCGGAGACGCTTGTAGACTGCACCATAGAGACGGCGGATTACTTTGAAATTTCCTCCGGCGATGGCCAGGATGCTGTTGCTATCCTCTGCTTCAATCCCTCTGGTGAGCCCTCGCTTCGGTATTTACATGTATTCAGTACAATCGTTTCCGGCTACGATTGCATCATGTTTTCCATTGCAGTAAGCATGATGAGCTTTAAGCATGATGAGCTTGACTGACTTGACACAGGGCTGGTGCGGACAGCAGAATGGGGGCACCTGTCGCACGGTGTACAGTCTATGGACGTCACCCATCACCCACACACAGTGTGTATGTGCCGCCGTCTCCGCCTCCGACCTCCGCTCATCCAGCCTCCCACCCCTGCCGTGCTGTGCGTTTGTGCTGCAGGTCGTGTTCAAGCTTTTGAGTGCTGTTAACCAGTAGAATTCACTGCCGATGTGTAGAGTGACCGTGCTTTGTTCGGATTTTCTGTGTTGCTCCGTGCTTTCTTCCCTCGGCGCTGCTGGGGCCTTCATCTAACATGCACGTATTATTACAAGTACCCAGCACTGCCTGGATTCTGCGATAGGTGCAGCTTTTACAGCCAACAATACCATCCTTTCGAAAGTGGAATTCTCTGTACAGTACACAACGAGCCATATATCGACTGGCTGCGCTGTTGCGACTGGTGCGGTATGTAAATGTCAGATAATTACGATAAAAACAACGCCCGCGGGTGGCACTGTGCATGTCAAGCAATGAGATGCTGCTGTGGCGTGCAGGGTGCGCGGTCGATGACACTCCACCGGAACAGGGTGACGTGCGGCTGGTGAATCTCCGCAACAGCAATTTCACAACGCAGCCGTGCGACGACGTGCACTTCGGAGGTGTCGAGTTCTTTAACGACGGCCGCTGGGGCCGCTTCTGCCAATCGTCTACACGTTTCAACGGAGGCTTTGCCATCGATGCGCTGGTCATCTGCCGGCAGCTCGGCTTTCCCTTTGGCAGCCTCGTCGATCTCGAGGAGGTGCGGCCGCCCTCTGGTGGACGCCCCATCAACGAGGACGACTATCCTGATGATGGTGAAGGGGCGCTTGTGTGGGCCACTGATGTCCGGTGCACGGGTGCGGAGCAGCGCCTGGGGGACTGCTTTTTCCCCCAAGGCTTCGGCAACCAGGGAGGGCGACCGGGGATGCCAGCGCCTGGGCTGAGGTTCGGGAGATGTGCCACGCGGGACAGCTTGACTTTGGGTGTCGCCTGCAGGCGATTTGAGATTGAAGGTACGCCCGCACTGGTGGCTGCAGCATTGCAACCTAGTACTTGTGTGAGGAGCAGCACTGTGGCACGACATGCCTGCTTGCAAAGTGCAAAGTGCAAAGTGCATCACATGCGATTACTCCTCCACTGGCAAACCCCAGAGTTCCGTGAGTGTCCCGCTAAGATAGCATTGCGATTGCGTGGCGCACCACGAGTAGCTCACCAGGCTGCCATCACACTGGATTGAAGTGGTTGTGCGGCCAGGATTTGTTGTGCATGTGCGGCCGTGCGGCAGACTACATGAAGGCGCCGGCAGTGCATGAAGGAGCTGCCATTTTTTGGCACTGCAGTCAGTGTCAGCCTGCTTCTCCGCTTTTGCATATGCCAGCCTGAGGAGCGTCCGTGGCCTGGGCCCAAACGTTGCTGTCTGTATCTCCCACCTAAGCTTCGCTAGAAAAATTTGGCATACTGTAGCCGCTGTACATGTGGCGCAATGCGACTTACCTGACTTCGTATCTGCTTGCAGAATCTGATGTGATTCGCCGCTTGTGACCTCAGGCTGGTGGCGGTGACAGCCAGGCCTGATTGGGCCCGGGTTGCCGCATCAGAAGACTGGATCGAGTCCGCCTACCAGATTCGATTCTTCTGAGGGGTACAGTGCATCGCATCCTGTCCAACCTCAATTGTGTAGACAGTATTGTTTGGGCCTGAGGCATGCACGGCAGAGTATGGCAAGCAGAGTCATGGTTCAGCGTAGCCGGCAGTGCAGTGCATTTGCAGTGTGCAAGTGCACGTGCCGCACGTGAGCTGAAAACTACATAATTGTAAGAGCGGTGCACCCCACAAATAGACACCTGTGCAACCTCTTGATCCTCTTCGACTGGTTGAACTAGATCGTGTGATGCAAGGTCATCCATCGGTTCCACATGGCACTACTCCACCATAGTGACACGAGCAGCGGGACACAGCAGTGCTCATGTGTACATGTACATCGATCGCGAGGGGCTCTGAGCCAGTGCACCAACGGTATGTTCACTTGAATTGAGGGGCTCCGAGCCAGTGTCAAGGCTGGGGGCCGTGCTCCTCCAGCCCTCCCGCCTTCTCAGCGGAAGCTCCGGTGCACGCAGCCATTGCGCGTTATCAGGGCATGTATGCGGGCAGGCTCCGCCGCAACAGCGTCTAATGATAGCGCGGCTCAGCAGCCACACGTCGCAGAAAATTGGCCGAGGGGCCGTGTGGCTGGCCACCGTGCAATTTGAAAGCCGTGCTTTGGGCTTGTGCATGCATCTAGATTGATCCGCACGTGCGTGTACAACTTCATCCGATCGCCTGTGGTGCATCATGAAGTGAAAGTGCGCAGCACGTGTGTTACACAGTGAAAGTGCGCAGCACGTGTGCCGAATGCATGCATTGTGGTTGCTTGCTTCGGTTTCTTGCTCGCCTGTTGTTGCCCTCGCTGCCGGGCTCTTACGTTGATGTCCGTGTAACACAATTGCATGCCTTGCGACGCCATTGTTGGCCAACGTATGGTAGGCGGGCCAGCCCAGATGGTGTTCACCAGGGTGACCCACCAGCAATCACTGAAGCGAAATACATGACGAATACCGCAGAGATGTTTTGGAGTGTACCGTGACTCGCAAGATCCGGCCACGACATTGCAGCTAGCCGTACCAATGAGTCTGTAGAGCTCTCACTGAGTGTCTGGCAGTCTCAACATGTACAGCCAAGCATGCCTAGGCCATGGATCCTAACCCCCAGGCCTGGGAACAACAGCCGTTCTGGCCAGAGCGCAGTGTTGGCAAGGCGCGCATAATCCTTATGTCTCCTTATGTCGTAATACATGTTGTGGCAGCGTCGACGTCTGTTTACGGCTTGCTGCAGCAAAAGCATCATGGTGTTCGACCTGTGGGCAGAAGCACTGCAGATTGAAGATCTAGCAGGTGACTCTCAGACAAATCAGAGCATGTGTGTATAAACCCCTAAGTACGTACTGCTATCGCCACTGAAATATCGCTGACACTGTAGATCTGATTTTAGCATGTGCACGGCTGACCCCAAGTTCTGGTGTGGCCAAAATTTGTTGCGCGTGATATAGGCGGAACACGGTCAGGTAGGAATGCGTATTGCTGTTCAGTCCTACCGAGCGCGAACTCGCCTGTTAGTTGCATGCCGCCTCTGGACCGTGAATTCACGCTTCACGTGACGACGCGAAATTTTACATCGCGGGCGTCAGGCCGATGCGGCCTGCGCTGCTGGATGCCAGGACTGCAGCAGCGTGCCAGACTCCTGCGCAGTGCTGCTCATGCTGCGTTTATCTGATCGCAAAGACTGCAGCAGCTGCACATTTCACATGGCTTATGCCAAGTGCAATCGCATGCACTCTACACGAGCCGAGGAGCGGGAGGTTTGTGTGCGCAACTGCCGGGACGCAGTTTGGCTGCCTCACGGCCGCAGGCAACCTCGCCCAGAAGGCTGGACTGGTGTGACTCGAGGATTTCCTCGAATGCAATATTGTATCGCCTATAAGTAGAGGGATGTGCATGGCACATGGCTGCTTCAGTGTCAAAATGGTCCAGGTTGACCTGCGAGTGTTGGTGTTCACGAGCAGAGCTCCGTGCGCAACTGGCCCGTGGGCGGGCGAGCAATGCTTGACTGAAGACGTAAAATCAATTATATAATTTTGCCTGTCGCATGCATTGATGCTGGGCCTCCGTGTGACATTCGGAAGCAGCCTGTGTTCATAGTTGCCGGCCGGCCGGCACTCGTACTGCCTGTGCTCGCGCCTAATGATCACATTTTTGGTCGTCTGTCGTGGCTCTGTTGAATCCGGAAAATGCATTCCGCCCCGCGGCAGGCCCAGCCGCGCGGGAAGACGCCGTTTGCAATTGAACTCCTTACACCCGGTCCACAGACCGCATGTGTCGCTGTGATTGATCGGCAGGATCTCGGGCAGGGCAGGATATTATAACATGTTGCACGGATATCAATGCAGCATCGCTGTAGCAAGGGCACGATGTGCACTGAGGTTTTGGAGGTCAGGTTTTGGAGGTCACACAGAGTTGGAGGGGCTCTGCGTGGCCTCGGCGTGGCCTGGCCGGCGTAAGTGGCTATGTACCAGGTTGTGCTGCAGCTTTGTGTGTACTGTACTGTCCATAAGGTAGATCGCTTTGATGTTGTGTAGCTGGGATGGCACGCGCGGGTGTGCGCTTGTGTCAGTTTTTCGTGCACGTGTACGTGGCTGGTGGGGTACCAGTCTGCCGTGCTGTTGCTTGCCACTGTGCATTTCTGGATCTAGGTTATTTCCTCGCTATTGCCCTCACTGCTGGGCTGCTGCATTGATCCGCTTGTAGCACCACGGACCGTCGATGGGCTTGTGCCAATGCCGGCGCTTACAGGTTGTCGCGATGCTTCCTTACACTGCTAATGAGCTCGTGTGATATACTTGTGTGCTTGCCGTCCAGATCTGGCTTCAGCGCTTCAGCTACCAAATGAGCCACTGCAGTGATGTTTGGTTACTGCCACAGGCATGCTCGTAGGCAGGTGGCTTGGGGATAGGGACAGTGACTACGCCAGCAGGCCGCAGGTGCGCAGGTGGCCTGGGACTACGGGCCATGCATGCGGTCACTGTGCACGGCCGCAGACCTGCGCGCCGGCATCCCGCTCCCATGTCCGGCTGGCCTGCTGAGGTCGGCTTGGCGCCGGCTGGGCGCCGTGGTCCCCGGCGTCTGGTGCCTGTGCGCATGGCCTGTGGGGTGCGGTGTGTGTGTGTGCGCGTGTGTGTGACACAGTGATAGATCTAGGACCCAGCAGCGCCGAGGCAACAGACCAGGCAACACGCGTGTGTGTGTGCGGTTTCTGTCGACGAAGTGTGTGGTCTGTATGTGGGCGTATGTAGTGGCTGTGCTGCTTCTGGTTGGCTGCTGCCATTTTGGTTGTTTGGTTCCCGCCTGTTTCCCTCGGCGTTGCTGAGGCCTTGCTCTATCACAGTGTAACACAAGCATGCGCAGAGGCGAGGCAGGCATCAGCCCGTGCGGCACCTCCACAATCTGTAAACTCTGCCGCAGCTTGGCGCAGGTTCCTTCCCTCCGTGCTACATCTAGAGCCGTTTCATCTGCTGCCGCAGCATGGGCATCCGGACTGCTGCCACCGCGCTGCTGCTGCTGCTGCTGCTGGTAGCATCAGCCTGTCACGCAGACACCGGCCGCCCGGTGCCTGCTGTGCGTCCTCTCCGCCCCTCGCGCCCCTCGCGCCCCTCCAAGCCACCGCGCAGCCAGGCAGCGCCGGATGTCAGCAACGGGAACGGCCGCAGGAATCCCAGCGGCGCTGCAGATGAGCCGCTGCTGGCTCCCATGGAGGCAATCGTTGCGCCTGCCCCGAGCATGCCCCCTATGCCACCGGTTGAACGTCCGACCGCGGGTCCTACCGATGCTGTCCGCACCCCTGCGCCCCCCATGCCTCCTGCGGACCAACCCGTTGGTGCGCCGCTTCGCAGCCCTGAAAAGCACGCCACATGGTGAAACTTTGTTTGTCATTTTGTTTGTTTGATTGTTTGTTTGCCTGTTGCCTGCACTGTTGCCTCGGCACTGCTGAGTCCTTGATCTATCGCAGTGTAACACATGGTGACGGAATCGAATTGGTTAACTTGAAGTGCGTATACCACAGTGTACGCATGCATGCATTCAAGCAAAACAGATACATTGCAAGTCACGCGCGTGTGTGCTGCAGAGGAGGGCGACCTGAGGCTCGCGGCGCGGGTCGATGTCAACGGCTACGCCACCGGCGCACTGCAGGTCTTCCTCGACGGCGCTTTCGGGGCGGTGTGCTCATTCACCTTTGGTCCTGCTGATGCGGACGTGGCGTGCCGCCAGATGGGCTTCACCGGCGGCACTTCTCTTCCGCTGGCACTGTTGGACGTGCCCTCGCTCCGGTCTGATGTCTCACTGCAGGTGCGGCCTTCATCCTGCAGTGCTGCGCCACATGCGGTTTGATCGCAGTCTGGTCCAGGTGAATTCATCCTATGCCCGATTGGGTCTGGCGTGATGCTCGACCGTCCTTTTTTTTTATGAGAGAGTTTTGGTGTTTATTTGGTGTTTATTTTGCATTGATATGTGGCTTGAGGTGGAAGCAGGCGCAGAGGTCTGTCATGAGTTTGGCCTGTTGTTTGGTAGTGCACCGACGAGCCAACACTTAAATGACGCGTGCTCGGCACAGAAGGTTGCTGTTGTAAGATTACGTCTTCATTTATGACAAAGAATCTTGCATGCATGGCGACTTTTCAGCATGCATGCCAGGGCTTCTCTTCTTTGCAAGCTTTTCTAGGTCGTCATTCATGAGAAATCTCGTCATGTATCCGTAAAGGGCTCATTACGTCAGCGTCATTTACCCCATCGTAACTTACACTTGTCACGTAATCGGTGCACCATCATGACACTATGTAATGGTGTTCGCCAATTCATGCATGCGGTGAACATGGATGTTCCTGGAGATCAGTAGCCGGTGAACCGCGGGCGGGGTGATGTTGCGACCAGCACACCGAGCTCTAGCCTCCGCAGGAGGCAGACCCAACTCTGCTGCCGTGGCACATCATACCTCACGCTCGAATCGCATTTTGCGCTCGCTGCATCGCTGTGCCACCTTACGGAGCAACCCTCTGTGAACCTAATCTCCCCCTGCTGCCTGCTTGCACTTCTAGCAGTACCACATGTACACGTGCGCACACGCTGACTCCCATAGTGTACATGCAATTGATATCGCAATGCAGGATGTGGTGGCACCTTTTGTGCTGGAGAACCTGGACTGTGCGGGCACCGAGGAGAGCCTGATGGACTGCCCGGGCGTCATGGAAGAGCGGCCTTCCAACGGCGCCCCGGCAGACACGTACTCGTACGCCGATCGGGCAGGCCTCACAAGGTGCCGCCCAACACAGTCGGGCTACGCCTTTGTAGCCTGTGGCATGACCGAGGGTCCGGGTGTGAAACGAGCCCCTTGGCTGCTGCATGAGCACTTGAGCTTGCAGTTGCCCCCGCTTGCAGTTCATGAACTTGCACCTGCCGAGCCCGTGAGCTTCCAGAGGGTCTGAAATACCCGGTGGGCTTTCTGTCATTGGAAGCATGCTCTCTGGCCGACCGGAGCTCGCCCAATGTCGCATACTCGCCTGGTCGTGATGAAACTGTATCTTGCATCCGATGCTATAGTATGCACACTGTCGCCTGGTTCACCACATGCCTGCTCTGGTGCAAGGGCCACGGACTTGTGTGGAAACTGCAAAGGTACTGGTCACATCATGATCACATCATGATGTGTTACACTGTGATAGATCTAGGACTCAGCAACGCCGAGGCAGGAGAGCAGTCACCAGGCAAACAGGCAAAGCATCACAAGCCCCAAGGCCACCACCCACACGAGCAAATGCTAAAATGGGAGCAAATGCTAAAATGGACGTCACTATGTGTCAACCGTGTCGTTGTGTGTTATGATCGGTTGACATTATGTGTACATGTCGAGCAGGCGCGAGGAGAATCAAAACTACTTGAGCATTTGGTGTCTTGTAGAGCTGCAGCATACATGTTGGCATGCTGTATAACTTGATACTCTGCTTGCAATTGAGAACCTGCGATGCCATGTTTGCAGCAACTCTACGCCCGTAGTAGAGGTAGGATTTCTTCCCGGTGCCGGCCCAGATGCAGGTTGAGGCATCGGCCGACATGACATCTGGATCAGATGTGCGTTGTAATCTGACCCTGCAGCTGAGTTCAAATACCCTCCTGGTGGCCGTGCAGGCCGGGGTGACTTGCGGCTGGCCCGGGGCGCGACGTCTGAGGACGGCAACGCGCAGTTCGGGCGGCTGGAGATCTTTGACCATGGCGGCTGGGGAAGCGTGTGCGAGGCTGTCCTTCGCAATCAGCCCGTACGCAACAGGCGGGGCGGGAGCAACATGCCTCTCACAGATGCAGCCGTCAACGTTGCGTGCCGGCAGCTCGGCTTTGAAGGTGGAGCAAAGACCCAGATACCCGTGCGTTCTTGGTGCCAAACCTTGCGCAGCTTTGTCTGCAAGCACCGCCATACGCCAAGACAGACTTCGCATCGATGGTCACCGCTGCCACAGCTGTGCATGTTCTCGAGCCGTTTCACTCTTTATCACAGCAGAAAACATCTGCTGCAATGCATGCCAGCATATATATATTATACGTAATATATTTTATTACAGCAGAAAACATCTGCTGCAATGCATGCCAGCATATATATATATTACGTAATATATTGCGTT
>JALKAD010000022.1:107102-122243 GCA_024500015.1 Ulva compressa | reverse complement strand
ACACTGACCTTGGCTTGGGGTCTGGACGTCTGAGCTTCGCTGTGGTGCCGACGCCTGCAGTACTTTAACGTTCAGTGCTCGTGAACCGCCACCGCCTTGAACTCTGCGCAGCGTGCTTCGTGCATACCTTGCGCAATAAGCACACGCATCCAAGATTGTGTATGTGTTACACGGAGATGAATCGAATCGTAGTTGTTCAACTATGCGGCCACAGCAGACGCCATGGCGCGCCATTGGTGCTGCACGAGGCGCATGGCGACGATGCATCTTCGACTTGCAGCTGCATCATCGACGCTGCGGTGAGTCACGACAGTGCTCCGCGGCCGCAGCGCATCGTGAGTCATTCATGCACTGCCATGCATGCACAATTCCTTGTTGGCTTGTTATAACATGTTATAACATGTTGCAGTACAGCTTCCCTGCACAGCATGCTGCCAGGGCGACCTGCAGCTGCTCCATGCCTCTTCATTTGCTTGTGATTGCCCAACGATATCGATTGGCATCTGAATGGCAAACAAATTGAACTGCTTTTCATGCTGTGCATTTTTGTGCATTTCACAGAGATAGGCTTGTTCTCTGGTTGTTTGATTCTTCGTTTCCTTTACAAGCGCACATTCAATGCGGGTGTACAGCCTCAGCCGCGTCGCTGAGGAAGGCACGCGTGTAACACAGCGACAGCACACGCAGTGCACGCAGCACACGCAGTGCACGCAGCACACGCAGTGCACGCAGCACACGCAATGCACGCAGCACACGCAGTGCACGCAGTGCACGCAGCACACGCAGTGCACGCAGCACACGCAGCCAGACGCCACGAGTCGGAGTTTCAAGCGTAGCCACAAGTGCCACGAATGCTACAGCGCTTGTGCATGCCTCAACACCCCTGAACACTGCGGCCGGCGCCACTCGCTCCACATGTACAAAGCTGTGCACAAAGCCACCGTCCCCTGGGCTCATCGTCCATGGTGCACTCAAGTGCTCTTAAGAAATTTCATCCAACCCACCTGCATGCGTGCAGATCCCAGCTGGCCCCCGGGCCCATCTGTGAAGAATTCTGATCTGTTCCAGCCCCCCAGTCTGAAGGATTCCCTTATCTCCCCTATACCTCCACAGCACGCAGCACGCAGCGCACAGCACGCAGCACAATGTATTGCCTCGTGCATCTCCTGGGTGCGGTGATGGTGCTGGCGGGCGCCGCCGCCGATCATGACCTTAACAGCTTTTGCGAGATCGGCGCCGATTCGGTGTTTGCGCAAGTGGACGCCGCCTCGGCGGCGACGGACCGCATCACCGACGGCTGCGACGGCGCCGCCGCAAGCACGCTGTGTGATGCGCACGGCACCGGCGGCCCGTGCCGCGACGAGCCGCTGTGCACGCTGGGCAACACCGACATTGACCCAGCGTGCAGCGCGGCGACAGAGGACAATGGGTGCTGCATCAAGCTGTATGCGAAGCCGTGCACGACCTGCGAGGAGGCCGTCGTGGCGTGCGGCCAGATTTGCTCGGACGAACCGCTGACTCCTGATGTGCTTGCCGCGCCCCAACCTGCCCCCACCGCCGAGCCGGCCAGTCCGACGCTAGACAGCGGCGGGGATGCGGAGGTCCTAGGAGGGCCGTCGCAACTCGCGGCCAGCCGTGCTGCCTCTGGCCGGGGAGGGTGGATTGGCGCCGCAGTTGCCGGCGCTGCGCTCGTCGCGCTGCAACGTGTGGTGGAATGAGCAGAGTGGTTCAACATATGTTGTTCATGTTCAACCATGCATTGTTGAATGAGCAGAGTGGCTGAATGAGTGTATGCGGTGAGCGGATGCGGTGAGCCGTATGCATGATTCTGGGCTGGGCCGCCATTACAACGTGTGGTGGTGCCTGTTACGGGGTTAGTGGCATGTTCCGCGGCCGGGGCGCCCGGGTGTTGTAAGGGTTCCACATGCATGGGTGTCCTGTGCCGCCGGGGGATCCACAGGACACCCATGCATGGATCCCCCGTAGACCGCATAGCAGCGGCCTTGATGCCGGTGAACGTTCACGCTGTGCCGACCTCACGAGACGGACGACTGGGCGTGTAGCGGCTGTTGTGCTCATTGTATGAGTACCCATAATCATATTTCATCATATTGTATGGGTACCCATAATTCCGGTTGTTTGTCCGTACATATGGCGCCAGCGGCTCCGTTGCAAGGGACGGGCGTGGGTTTCCGCATACTGCAGCTTTGAGATGCTCACGCTGTAATCTAGGCTGTAATCCAAGCTTGATGTATAGAGCTGTACATGTAGAGCTGGCGCCTCAGCGTTGCACGGTAACACTTGCAACGTGCAAGCTTGCACAGATCCGGAGCATGTGATAGAGGACCACAAAAGCATGGGTATGTGTGTGTGTGTGTGTGTGTATGCCGAAAGGGGAGCCAACACTTGATCATCTGCAGCACAGACCGAGAGATGCCCTCATCTGCCGCACGGGTGTCTGCAGCTGCTCTCGTAAACGCGCGCAAGCTTTAGGCTCAGCATCTGTAGGCTACAGATTAGGATGTTTCTGGTTGATCATCTCAGCAAATTTGGATGGCCGTGCAATTCGAGAGAAAGTGCACGTCACGATCCTCCACAACGCAGACACTCCTGGCACAGCAGCGAGCGCTGCTGACTCGGATCGCAGCACAGCAGCGAGCGCTGCTGACTCGGATCGAGACTCGAATTGAGGCTGCTGGGTCAGGTTAGACACGGCCATGGCTTGCACTGCGTGTTCACTGGAACTGGCAGGTATACTAGTAGTACGTACTACTAGTAGCAGAGACGATAGGTGTGCGCTTCGTGTTGCTCAAGCAGGTCCCGCAGCTGCAGTTTCAAGTGGGGCCCAGAATAAGTCGAACATCTTGGCAACAGATGTTTTTGAAGGCAGTGCGGGCATGATGATCAAGTGTTGGCAGGCGGCCAGGGGGCCGGCAGCATTCGAATTGCTTGCACGGGTCGGGGCCAGCAGAAGTACTGGAATACTAATGTGGCGACGCCACCAGCATGAACAAGTGATGGCAGGTGCGGGGGGAGGGGGGGGGCACTGGTTGTAGTGGGAGGCAGGGGCGTACGCGCGCCACTATGTCTCGGGTGAGAGCCTCTCATTCGTGAGGTGCATGCCTTCGAATATGGCAAGGGGTGCAGCATGACGCTGCCAGTGGTGATTGGCGTGAGCCTGGCAGGCGGCCGTGAGGCTGGGAGGAGCTGTGAGGAGCATCTTGTTGGCGAAACACGCCCGAGGATGCTTGTGCAGGCCTGCTGATGCGTGAGTGTGGTGGGGGAAGCAGTCCTGGCTGGAGGACATGGGCAGGACGTACCTTTGCCTCGTTTGCCGAGTCTGCAAGCAGTAGAGGATCCAGTGAGATCACGTAGGTGTCCCCTCGGCGACCCCTGGCGGAGGGGGCAGGCGACATGATCACTAGTTGCGAGGCGTGCTGGCGGACGGTAGTGCGTGGTGGGGACACGTACGGTTGGAGTGAGCTCAAAGGGACACACTCAAGTGGCTTTGCTGAGGCTGGTGGACTGCGCTGGTGTGTTGCACAGTGAGGGATCTAGGACCCAGCAGCGGTGTAGTACGCTGGTGTGCGGTCGTGTCGGTTCGTTCTGCTTGGGCGCTTCTGCGTGTTGCTGCTCAATATGCTGCCTGCTTGCAGAGATTCGGTCGCTTGCTTGCTTGCTGTTACGCTTGCTGTCGGGCTCTTGCGTTGATCTGCGTGTAACACATGATCACTAGTAGTGCAAGGTAGCCATGATGTCATCCGGCATAATTGTTAGCCATGATGTCATCTGGCACAATTGTAACTCAACAACCTTTCCTGCGTCCCACGTACCCGGGTATACCCTCGTCCCATCATCCGGTGATGCATGCGTTCCAGGATCGTCTTGCTGCCGGTAGGGGGGTGTGCACTCAGCCCTATGCCTCGGACCACCAGGCGCCCACCCTGGGCGATTTGCCTGTGCGCCCGTGCGCGTCGGGCAGGCGGTCCGGTGCTATTGGTCTTGAAGGCGCGCTTGGAAACGCACACCTCCGGGCGGGTATTACACTCTGGGCGCACAGGCAACGCGGAGGTGGCGTTGCGGGAACCGGCGCAGCGGCACGTCCACTGCTGCTCGCAACCCTCTTGCGCGTGGTCTGTGTCTCACAGGCGACGGTGTTGCACCGTACACTCGGTCCCAGTCCGATGTGGTCTATCCCCTCATGGCGTTGCGGTCGTCGCACCTGCCGGGTGACTATGCTGTGACGTATGGGACTCTGCGGCGCCCTCATGCGTGCTTCCTCTGTCAGTGTGATGTGCACGACGAGCATCGCGATCTGCTCGGGGATGCCCCACGAGAGCATAGGTGGTTGCATATTGAGCATCTCCTGCTGTTCTGCCCCTGCATGCCATTCCGCCGCGACAGGACTGACGGGACTTGCTTCCTTGCGGGTGGACCTGTTGCACGCCGTCGCCGGTGATGCGGCTGCGCGAGCCGTGGTGTGCGACGCCTTTCCGTCGGCCCCGGACTCCGACCTGGCTGCGGCTGTGTGCCTCATGCCTTTCCTTCTGGACCCGTCGGCTGCGCTTCCGGCGTCTGATTCCCGTGCAGCCCGCGCCCTGTGCACGCGGTTGGTGGCTGCGTTTCTGGCGGGCGTTGCTGCGCGGGTCTCTGCTGTATGTGCGTACGAACCGGTGGCGGTGGGTGCGGTGTGGCTGCCTCCTGGGACCCGATTGCGGGCGTGGTTGTTAGGGGGGGGGCTCGTGTGCTGGATCTGGTGTGGCTGTGTCTGCTGCGGTTGGGCATGTTGTTCGTTCTTCCGCCCCTGCTCGCAGGGGTGCTGTGGGCGATGCCCGTTTGGGTGTGGCGTGATTCCCGTTTTTTTTTTTTTTTCATGGCACGTCCATTGTTCACGCGGATATCCGGAACCCCCCAAACAAGTTCGGGACGTCCGTAGGGCATACATTCATCCGAGGTTCCCATCGGCAGCACGTGCAGGTTAGCGCTCCACTGTCGGATCCAGACGTCACAGCCAGGAGCTCGTGCGGACAGTAGCCTTGGTGCTTGCGGTGGGCTGGCTGCGGTGGGCTGGCTGCGGTGGTCTGGCTGTCTGTTTGCGTGATCGCTCCCTCACGCCTAGCCACGTGCACGTGCACGCCGCGCCTAAATATTGATAATTTCCATAGAAGTGCAAGAAAAAAAATGTTAACATTCCGCTTTCTTGTCATTATTATCATTTAAATCTACATGAAACCTCAACGTTGGGGGTGCCGTGGAGGGGATTTCGCTGACAAACTTGAACGCTCCTTCGCTCTCAGCTGCCACGTACCTCCGCATATGCATACCACCGGGAACAACGCGTTGACGTCGATCAATGCTCGGAAGGATCCGTCCGGAGGCCACATGTACAACGGGAGGCATGCGCTGCGCAGCGATGAGCAGACCGCATTTATAGGCTGCACCGGCTACCTTCTCGGCAATCATACCTAAGTACGTGGCGAGCTTCAAGTTTCTAGCAACTGCAAGGTGCGAATGCGTCACGTGTGAATATTAATGCTCGCGACTTCGGAAGAGGGCAGCTGCAGTGGCACGCCTGCAGGAGCTAAGTGGGCGTTTTAAAATTTTGCCAGCCTCTTGCAAATTATAGCTTGCTGACATATTATATAAGAGAGCCTAGGCAGGGCAGCAAGCGTGCATTGATCTCGATGTGTGTTCAAGGCCGCAGTGCTTTCACAGGCTTCGCAACGGCCGTGTATCTTCGACGACTAGTACTCCTTCACCCAGCTGTCACACACGCGTCTGCTTCGAATTCGACTTTTGCAATTGGGTGCCTCTACTTGCCTGTATCCAGAGCGTTTCGAACTCAGTGTTGGGAAGGCTAGCATAGCGGCACTGACTCCATATCACACCTTAGCTGCCAGCGCCTGCGTCTACGGCTTACAAAACAGCCACTGACTACGTAGGCATGCGCACGCATGCAGTGGCTACATGTGCACTTTGCGTGCGGAAGCGTTGCAAAGCGTTGTTTCGTCAGTCATACATGCATGCATCAGCACAGCAGTAGTCAAGCGGGTGCACGCATGGAGAGTTTGCAAGCGCGCTGTGCACAATTGTAGGTCGTTCGTGTCGCCAGACACTACAACCACCGCTGCTTGTTCGCACAAAAACCATCTCGTGGCGTCAGTCCCCTCGCGACAGAGAGTGCGCACTCTCGAGCTCATGCGCGCGATTCGAATTCCCAGGACGGACACGGATCTTTCCTTGCCGTTTGTTGTAACAAGCATTCCAGGCCCTCCGGGAGCGTCACTGCTGACATAAACTATGGTACAAGATTCATGATATCAAGTTCCCTGACTCGGGCGTGTTCCACTCAGCCCGAGTGAGCTGAAGGGCCACATGTACATGCATGCACAATCGAGTGGGATGGAGCTCGAGCTACCTCGAGCTCCACTGCACCATTTTCCCAACTTGAACCTGTTTCATGCCTGACATGCATGCCGCGGCCGTGCAGGACTCCTACACGTACCCCAAATCAAGGCCGTGCCCCGACGCACTCAGCCCCACCCGCATCACGCAGCACAATGCCAAGCCTCACGCACCTCATCGGTAGCGCAGCAGCGCTCGCATGCATGGGCAGCCTGCAGCGCGTCCATGCTGAGCTGGACGACTACTGCCTCTCCATCAGCGACGCCGCACTGTCCCAGCTGGCGGACGACTACGAGGGCGTCAAGTTCGAGGACGGCTGCAGCAGCGCAGACGCGCTGGAGATCTGCGATGCGCACGGCACCGGCGGCCCGTGCAGCGACGAGCCGCTGTGCACGCCAGACATCATCGACATCACCGACAGCTGCATCGGCGCCGACCTCGACAGGTCGTGCTGCACGAAGCTCTATGCAAAACCCTGCGACACCTGCGAGGAGGTCGTGTTTGCCTGCGGCCAGATCTGTGGCGAGATCGACCCGTCCGTGAGCACCGGCAGCCCCACAACCCTCACCCCCACAACCCTCACACCCACAACGCCGTCCTCCGGGAGTGGTGACCCCGAGGAGAGTGAAGATCCGGAGGAGAATGAGGACCCGGAGGAGAGCGAAGACCCCTCACCTCCCGGCGAGCTGACCACTGCGCTGGAGCGTGGCGGCGCGACAGGCGCGTCGTGCGGCACCGGCTGCGCAGCGGTGGCTGCTGCGGCCTGTGCCGTTGCCGCTGCGGCGATGCTGTAGCTGCTGCGCGTGCTGCGTGCGATGCTGTGTACTGGCATCTGATTGAGTGCACTGTTTGCATGTATGCCAGTGGCCGGGCTGGTGGGTCGTAGGCTGGCCTAGGCTGTGGCCGGTGCCGGCCATGCTGTGTCTCCGCCATGAGTGTGCGTGCTGACGTGGCGCCTGACCGACGGTGGGAACCACTGATGTGCGTGAACAGCGGATATCGATTTGTGGGAGACCTGGCATGTTAAAGACATCTCGCAGGCTCCTAATGATTTGTGCCACCATCCGAGAGGGTCTTTCCGGCTTCAAGGGTCTTTTCCTACAGCTGGGCCGCTTGTTGGCGCGTCATTGCGAATAAGCGTATTGCGAAAGCCCGCGTGTGATTTAATTGGCATGGCTGTAAAGGCGGGAGGGAGAGCGGATGCATGCATGATGAAGCTCTTATTGCAAAGCAGCCAGCTCTGGTACTGCGTGAGTTTAAAATATTTTCTGAGGCGGGGGCGGACGTGGGTCGTGTGGTGCAACATCGTGCGCCATACGAATAGCATGCGCATGGCATGCATGCGCAAGCACAGCACCAGCCACGTAGTTGCATGTGCGTAGTTGCATGTGTGCGCAAAGCGGCCAGTCCCACACGAACGTAGAAGACAAATTTTGCTGGATTCACGATGCTTCAGACACAATTTACATACAGTTTTCATGATGCCAGGGGTCAACGAAAGTCACCCTTGTTGCAACCTCACAAGGATCGCGTTCGAACAAACCAGTGAAATCTTGCCGAAAGAGCTACATCTGTGTACAAGGCTCAGAGGACTGTGCTTACGGTGCCCCGTTAACGTTTGCAGTGCTCTGCAGCTGAATCAGTACTTTACGACGTCATGGATGCATGGGAGTGCGCGCGGGCGAGTCGTCAAGGAATTAAAAAAAAGCACAAAAACCAATCGGGCAGATTAGAAGCATGCGCACTTGGTACTAACAACTTTAAAAGCATTGCCGTTGTTCTCGGAGATTTCTACATTGCATATCGAGATAGTCACTTCTGACACGGCATTCACAGGTTCTCGTTCGCACGCCATGTGCACACGTCCGTGCGCAGTGGCATCTCGCACATACTATGTAGTACGTGTACGGTCCGCGCACTTTAAAAAATGCACACAGAGTCATACCACAAGCACATGCATGTTGTGCAGTCCATGGGCGGCTGGTTGACCTGTTCAACCGAGCATGCGAGATTCAGCAGCAAGCTCTGGCTGACGGAACCAAGACTCAGTATGACTTACATGTCCGGCAGTTTGCCGAGTTCTGTGTGGTAACCAATTGCGAGCAGTGCTTCGAGAGGCCGACAGAGGCCTTTATGATGGCGTATGCTGTGCACAATTTTCAGTCAGTGCAAGCATCGACCGTGACCCAGTACCTCAAAGGGCTGAAGAACTTCTATCGCCAGAAGGGGTTTGTGCAGTTCGCAGACCCGTCGGAGTGGCGGGCGCTGCACAGGGTGCAGAAAGGCATGAAGCGTCTGGGTAGAACCCAGGTTCAGCAGAAGCAGCCGATAACCCCTGAGATGCTGTTACAGTACCGAGCTGCTCTAGATCTCAGTGTCGGGAGTCAAGCAGCCCTGTGGGCCTGCTGTTTGGTGACGTTCTTCGGCTACTTTAGAAAGTCGAATACCACAGTCCCATGATGGAGGAAGTGCTTGCGGGTGCGGGTCCTGCAGGTCAATCGCTTCGAGCACTCGCTGGTGGTATCGGTCCAGGCGTCCAAGACCCGCCAGTTGGGTCCGCCGCCGCCCCCGATCCGTATCGCGGGTCAGCGCGGGCATCCGCTGGATCCCATCTGGGCTGTGGACAACCATATGATGGTTAACGCGCTGGCTGGGCCGGCTACGCAGCAGTACCAGGCGTTTGCATACCGAAAGGGAAAGGGTCTGGTGGCACTGCTGCACTCAGACCTGGTCAAGGCAGCCAAGGACATGGCAGATTCGGTGGGTGTGGTGCCGGATTGTGTTTCTGGTCACAGTTTTCGCCGGGGTGGCGCCTCTTAATTACGCCTTTAGGGCAGGGGTCCCAGATGTGCTGATTCAGCACCAAGGTGACTGGCAGTCTATGGCCTACCGTGAGTACATTTCCAGTCCGCCCGCCAAGGCGCTAGAGGCCACGCGGGCGATGTTTTCGCTAATGGCTCAGGCTCCAGAGCGTGGGGGCCATCAGTTCCGCTAGTTGGGCAGGAGCCGTTGGACAATGCGGTCGGTGCGCGAGCCAGAGTGTGTGCAAATTTTGCGATCCATCCATGTGTGCAAATTTGCGATCTCTAGGCTACATATATGCATGGCCGCAATTGTCGAGAGGGTGCTGGGACGTCCTCTCTCTGGCCTGTCGTCTTCCTCATCTCGTGTGTCTACCATTTTCTGGTTTTTACACCGTCGTCCCAGCGATACGCTCGCAAAATTCGGGTGCAGCAGCGCAGGGAGCAGTCGCACCGGCTGGCGCAGCACACGTTTCCGCAGCTGCACGGAGGTGTGCTGCGAGGGGCGTGCTGCGAGGGGCGTGCTGCGAGGGGCGTGCTGCGAGGGGCGTGCTGCGAGGGGCGTGCTGCGAGGGGCGTGCTGCGAGGGGCGTGCTGCGAGGGGCGTGCTGCGAGGGGCGTGCTGCGAGGGGCGTGCTGCCAGAGGCGCTGCGTGCCCTTGACGGCCATGACGCCGCGCCCCTCGTCCAGCAGCGTCGGCTCACCGACGATGTGGCCGCTGTCCGCCGCGCCGCTGCCGCCCGACTTGGATGCCGGGATCGGCGGCAGCCGGCGGCCGCGCCACGCCACTGCGGCCGCTGCGCGCTCAAACCGGCACCGTCCACGCGGTGACCGCGCTAACGCCGCCGCTGCGGCCGCCATTGCCGTTGCGTGCCGTACGTTGCCAGTGGCCGCGGCGGCCGGGGGCCCTGGGGGGAGGGGAGGGGGGGGGGACTCCGATGGTGGGGACGGAGTCCAGACGCCGACGGTATCCGGCTCGGAAGCAAAGATAAAGGTCGGGTGTTGCAGTTGCAACTAGTTGTTGCAGGCGTGGCCGCCAGGGACGCAGGCGCTGCCACCGAGGCGCCCTCCACCTCGAGACGGAGATGTCGCAGCTCAGCATGAATCTGCATCAGCACAGCGGCCGCGTGTTGATGTTAGGAGCGCACTGTCCGTGGCCTGGGGCCAGGTCCGACTGAGTCAAGAAACGCTGCTGCGTACTCGTGATGCTCAATTCCTGCCCTGGCTTTCCGATGACCGAGTTCGTTGAGGATGAGCATACGCCATCCAGTGGAACAGCAACTGCAAGGGTGGCTGCTCCGACGTGCCTGAGGTCACAGTGACACGTGTGGGTATTTTGGCCGTTCTTGGCTGCCTTGTAGTCAAGAAGCTGCACTAGTGTACTCATACTATAGTGCGGGGTCAAGCGGAAGCCGGGAAGGAAGTGCACATGTTCATTCGTTGCGTTCTTGCTGCCAGTGTGGTTGCTGAGGTAGTCACAGTCACAGCCATGAGTGTTCCAGCACGAGCGAGCACCACGGACTTCGCAAGGCCAGCGTTTGGTGCCTGCAACATTTCCTGCGACAGTGTTTGATATGTGTCACAGTGGCCTGCAACAGTTGCCTCAAGCAGCTGCTGCAGCTGCACATGAGTTGCAGTGAGGTAGAGCAAAGCCTCAATACCGCCAACGCTCGCAAGCACAGCGCAAGACGAACAGCACAAGCAGCGCAATTAACTTCCAACGGAAGCATTTGAAGGTTAGACCTCCATCACAGCCCACGCCTATCCTAGCTCAACATTCCGCTCGACGTGGGCCCTGCAGCTGCGGCCCAAGTTGGCACCGCGGAGTGCATCACAAGCACAGTGCAATTGACATGCAGCAACAGCCAACACTGAGATTCCAGCCTGCCGTATAGTCCTGGCTGGACTGCAATCAGTACAGAAAGTCAACGTTCCTGCCTGCGCAAAGGGAGGCGAGGTGTGGCGCCCTTGAGATCTTGGAGGGCGATAAGAGCCTGGAGCAAACGAGTGTGCCACAGTCAGCAGCTACACTAGCCATGGCAGTATCATTCGCAGGCAGCATTACGTACATGCTCAAGCGCAGGAGGCCGTGGCAGGTGCGCTGCACCGTCTCTTCACTTCGCAGTCACTGCATCCGGATTCAGCTGACCCGCGCACATCCACCTGGCCAAGGCTCACAGCCGCTCCGCTCAACGTGTCGTAGGAATCACAACGCAATCGAATTCTGAGCTGCCTGACTTATCCGACGTTCTACGTGCATTGCGCGCTTCAGTTACACCTGCCGCTTCGGCTTGTGCATCCAACCAGCGTGCAAAGCAGACGTCGGGCATATACAGGCCGCGCTGCCAGGAGACCTCCATTTCGTTACTAGCACTTTTGGCAAGCCTTGCAAGTCGTCTCGTCAAGGCGTCCAAGTCAACGTACCTTGAGGTGCGCATATACTGGCAGCCATCGAGACTCTAAACGTCGACGTGGCAGACCTGTTTCGCCGCTGGACTGGACTGGATGCTCAAAACGATCGATATGAGCCGTACCTTTCCCCAAAGCATATCAAAACCGTTAAATGACATACCATGCGCTAGCTGCCATTGCCATTGCACTCGCTTGTGAGCTCGACACGCACACGTAACTTGACTTGCTACGCCTTCTGCTGCTGCGGAACGGTATCCTTGGAAGGGTGTAGCAGTGAAACAGTATCATCAAGCTGTAAAATTGATGCCGCCATGTTGGTGAATTTAATCGCTGTCCTGCGCTTCACTGTGCCGCGGGCGTAGTATGTGCCAATCGCGAGGGTGTCCACTGGGCCCGGCAGGGCTGTGAAGCTTGCACACGCAGGCGATGCGGGGCCGTGCAGCTTGCGCCAGGGCCTCTCGACAGCGACTCCTATGCATTGCACACATGCTCTATCCACCTTCGCCTGTCCACATACTTCCTGTAAGATTTGCGTAAGCTGTAGCCCGCAACAACCTTCACAAGCCGGTCCGATTGTCACCTAGGCAGCTGTCGCCGCGGCTAGGCGTCGGACGCCCATTGTGCCTACAGCGTGCCTCGCTGCCTGCGAACTGCAGGACACCTGGTCATGGATGTCGACATGGACGTCGGCATCCATGGCCGGAGCATTGTAGTTGATGGTGTTTGGCGTGTTGCTGCTTGCTGCATGCCGGCCGCCTGCGATTCGGTCGCTTGCTTGCTTGTTGTTGCCCTTGCTGCTGGGCTCCTGCGCCGATCTCGGTGCAACACATGATCATGTATCACCTGTGCTGCTATAGCATGCTACCATGTGCTCATACCACACATGCATGCGAGACGGCTCCGGCATGCATGACCTTTACGATGTGCAGGTTCCAGAACGTTCTGCAAAACATTCCAAACCACAGCCTCCTCCCGGCCTTCTGCAGTGCATGAGAGAACTTGCCCCGGCACACACCCTCCCGCACGTCCGGCCACAGCACACAGCACGAAGCACGATGCCGAACCTGGCGTACCTCCTCGGCGCCGCCGCTGCGCTTGCATGCATGGGCGGCCTGCCGCACGTGCGCGCTGACCTCGACGACTACTGCCAATCTGCTTCCGAGTCGCTCATCTCGATCCTATCATTCGACTATGGCGACTATCTGGGGATCCCGATCGTAGACGGCTGCGAAGTCGCGGGCGCGCAGGAGATTTGCGACGTGCATGCCGTGGCCGGCCCCTGCAGCGCTGAGCCAGCATGCGTGCCGTTCATGACCGGCGGGCCTCCCGGGCCTCTGGACGCCGGGGCTTGCACCGGCGTTGATGCTGTGCTGTGCTGCTCGAAGTGGGTTTCCAAAGCGTGCGACACATGTGAGCCGGAGGTGCTTGGCTGCACGGAGTCATGCAGCACGCCTCCAGCGACTGGTTTCAGCGGCGCTGCCGGTGCGGCTTGGCGGCGCATGAGCTGTGTCCTCGCGGCGGCTGCGGGCTGTGTGGTGGCTGCCGCTGCTGCTGCGGCACTGTAGCCGCTGCGAAAGCTGGGCCGCCGTACGTTCGCGTGTATGCGGATATGTGTTGGCCGTGCTGCGATGCTGGCGTGGGCAGCCGCGTACTCTGCCTGAATGATTTGTGCTGCAACGTTCGTGAATAATTGCCGATAACCTCATATGTCAAGCAAGAGGAGGTGTGAGGAAGTCCGGAACGGGCGAGGGGGGTAAAGAACGGCAATTCACAACTGGGTGAAGTACTAGTGCTGAGACTTCAATATTTGGTGAGACGCTCGGAGGAACTAGAATGTGGCCATGTGTATAATGTACTATGGTTGGCCTGAACATGCGGGTTTTCAAGTTAAGTTATGCTATGTGTGCTGCAAAATTGTGTGTGCATGAGCACATGTCACGGGATCATATGCGATACCCTTCTGGCAGGAGCTGCGTGGCGCCACGCTCAGTTCGCTGGGTTGTTGCATGTATGCAGATCGTATCACTGCTGCCTCGTTGCAGAATCTGTTTGCAAATCATGTAAACTTTACATTGCAACGTGCATGTGGTGGGATGCCTGCACGTGGCCATGCATGGCTGTGTGTGCGCATGGCCATGCATGGCTAAATGGGGAAGGCAGTGGTGCACCATGGTGCTGAGTGCAACTCCTACCTCTAATACATCACTGAATGCCTGTGTGCTGTTTCGCACACTGCCTAAGACTGCTGCACTTGCTGACCCCGGTCATCTGTTGACTTCACCACAACCATACCACAACTTCACCACGGCCCCATAACCAACTACAGCTGTGAAGCGATCAGCTGACTAAACAGACAGAACCTTAATCCAGCGGTCCTAAACTCTGGTGGTGTGGTAGAGCAGTCGCGATACAGGGCCACGGTTCCAACTCGCTGCACCACCTGGCTGAGCCTCCAGGATTGCTGCGCCACCTGAGCACGGGATGCACAGCAAAACACAATCCTCACAGAAGGCTCCTTCTTTAGGGTCACAATAACATCATCTACCAGCATGCGCCAACCCCATATTCTTGCACACTAAGAGTGTTGGTGCTCGTGACATTGCATGCGGGCACAGAACTTGGCCGTTGCCCTTGCATGGGGCTCGTGTGCCCGAAGGGATAGATCAAGCTCCAACAAAGCTCGCTCGTGTACAACCGAGTCTGATGGCTGGACTAGTCGTTGGCATAAAGACGTTATGTGTGTATGGAGCTACAACGCACAGCCTGTACATGGGCAATGTTGGTCACGAGCGCAACGTGGATACTGATTGAGTGGCATTGCATTCGTGCGATGGATGTGCATCTCGCCGCGAAATGCATATCCCGATGCTCGGCCGAGCTCGGATCGCGCCTGTTGCGTGTTGTGGTGTCTGCGGGGGTGCGCGAGGGACAATACCACGCTGAGTTTTGCTCGGGCGCAGCTTGGCAGTAGCCATATCAATATACTCTAAGCATACACACCTCATAAAGGCTATAGCAGCAGATACATGACGGGCTGCGAAATCACTTGCTGTTGTATCACTTCCAATCCGGTGCTGTAGGAAATCGCTCAGGTCAACTGGACGTGATCATTGAATTCGCAGGGACCAAGGTGCTGTGCAGCAAGCATGTCTCACGATAAACAAGCGACAATCGTTACTGTTGTTGAGAATAATGACGGCGGAAAGGACCTTGTATTCGACGGGTCCGCTCTGCCAGAGGCCATGGTGGCAAGGTGCACAGCACTGCGCGACCTGCTCGACGTTGAAGGGCAGGCGCCGCTGCCAATTCACCCGGAGCAATTTCGATGTTGGCTTGCATTCAGCGCTGACCAAGCGTACAGCGTGGCAGATCTTGCCAGCATTTTGAATGTGCGGCTGACATTCTCACCTGTTGATGCCTCCCCCACACCTGCTGAATGGCAGCGCCTCAGCCGCTGATGCTGATACTTCGCACACTGCAGATCGCAACCTTCTTGGGCGATGAACAAGCCTGTGAATTCGCT
>JALKAD010000022.1:51855-62057 GCA_024500015.1 Ulva compressa | reverse complement strand
GCGGAGCTGCAGCTGCCCCAGTACGATTTTTACCTCGTGAAGCGCGCGCTGACGCTCGCCATGGACCGCAAGGACCGCGACCGCGAGGCGGTGTCCGTGCTGCTGTCCAGCCTCTACGGCCAGTACATCTCCCCGGCCATGATGCAGAAGGTGCGCGGCGGAGGTGTACACGCCTTCTGTATCCCCTGTTGTACCTCCCCCTACTGCACGTACATGTACGTGGCTTCCAGGGTCTGCATGCATGCAAATGGCCACGCTGCGGGCGCAGGGGTTTGTGGAGGTGCTGGAGGACTTTGACGGGCTGCTGCTGGATGTGCCGGACGCGGGCCACCTTATGACGCTCTTCATCTGCCGCGCCATCACCGACGACATCCTGCCCCCCAGCTTCGTGTCGCGCCTCACGCCGCCCCCCGCCTCGGCCCTCGCCGAGCTCAAGAAGAAGTGCGCCGCGCAACTCAACAACCCCCACAGCGCAGAGCGCCTCCTGCGCTGCTGGGGCGCCGGTGTGCCCCGCCCGCTGCGCATGCTGTGCTGGCCCTGCCGATGCACAGACACGACTCCGCCACATGTGTGCAGTGGTTGTTGTGGTGCACGTGGTGGCTGGGTGCCTCGCTGTCCATGCATGCACATGTGACCTCATGCTGTGCTGTGCTGTGCTGCACGCACTGCACCTGGCGCCACAGCGCGGCATGAGCGCAGCGCCGCGGCGAGGTGCCTGCCTTGACGTTGCGCCATGACAGCGCAGCACAGCGCGCGGCGGACGTACTCTGGCAGCCCCCCAGCCGGTCCGCCTGCGTGGATAGCGCACGAGCTGCTGTGCTGTGTGCTGTGTGCTGTGTGTATCACCATGCCAGCCCCCGGTCGCAGTTCCCGCTGTGCACGTCATGGCAGCTGCAGTCCGCCGCACACCTCAAACCACACACCGCACAGCACACAGCACACACCACACACCACACGCTGCGGCCGTTGCACCCAGATCATCAATGATTACACGTCTTCTCGCCGTGATCTGTTCCATGTCAGCATGCAACTGCCATGCATGCCGCACACCCTCCCCACATTGGGAAGTCTGTCCATGCGTTGCAATGGTCCTGCATTGAGAAACAAGGACAACGCCATCACATTGCCAAGTAAGGAAGGAGCTAGACAAGAAACACCATCATATTGCCGGGATGCCAGAGCATGGCTTTGTGCAGACGCGACGCTGTCGTTTGAGGAGGCGCGGGCGCGCATCAAGGCGATGCTGCAAGAGTACGTCTCCTCGGGTGACGTGGCTGAGGTGGAGCGCGGGCTGCGCGCGCTCGCCGCGCCCTTCTTCCACCACGAGGTCGTCAAGCAGGCCATCCTCATGGCCACTGAAGACATGAAGCACGCCAAGGCGCGCCTGCCCCCCCTCGCACATGCATGCGTGCGTTGTGTCATGCGCCCCATGATGTGCCCGGCTGGCCTAGCTAGGCCTCACAGGTGGCTAGGGGTGCCCCGTACGGTTACATGCCCGATCAGGCCACGAGATCGACTTCAGCAGCTGCAGAAGAATGACAGTGATCATTTTGTTGGATGTCGCGTAGTGGATTCGATTGTTTTTGGGAACACAGTGACCCCAATGCTTTCATTGGTTCATCATGGGATGCCACCCCGTTGTTATTTGGCCATGGCCACGACCGCGGCCAGCACTGACGCTGACAGGGAGGCGCATGCATGCAGGAGCCGATGGTAGAGCTGCTGGCCGTGCTGGCGGCGCGCGGAGAGGTGAGCGCGCTGCAGCTGTACAAGGGCTTCCAGCGCGTTGTGGACCAGCTCGACGACCTCGCGCTCGACACCCCCGGACTTCACGCCGCGTACCACGACTTTTACGCCGCCTGCGTCGCGCGCGGCACCATCGACGCCGCCGACGCGACGGCCATCGAGGCCGCAGAGCGCGCGGCGTCCGTCGAGGCGGCGCTGCCCGCCGGCGAGCCGAACCTGCGGGCGCAACGCCGCCGCCGCCGGCGCAGCCGCACACGGTGCCGGAGTTCAAGCGCGCGTCGGTCGCGGCCGTGCGGGAGTACTTTGACAGCTCCGACGCGGACGAAGTCGCGCGCATCCTCACCGTGCGCCCCTGCTGTGCCCCTGCTGCGCGTGCTGCGTGTGCTGCGTGTGGAAGCGTCACCTGCGTCCCTCCCGGCAGACGCGCAGCAGCTGCCCCATGTTGCCTGGTGGAACTGCTGTGTTTGAAGAACGCGTGTGTTCGAAGAACGCGCGTGTTTGCAGAACTTCCATCTTTGAAGAATGCGTGTTTGTGCATGCCGCTGTGCGGCTGCTATGAGCACCCTCGCGTCTGCCCTCGCTGCCGACCTGCTGCTTTGCACCCTGTCCAAGTCGCCATGGCCCCTCTAGCAGCCCCCCAGCTTCCAGGTGATCGGCGATGGCGGCAGTGCCCGAGCATGCAGGCCTGCAGGCTCCACACTCACACTCAATCTCACGACCGGCGAACCCAGCTGCTGAGTCGGGCTGCTTCCCAGAGGCAGCTCCGCCACGGCCGCGGCCCCTCTGCCACTGCCCGCGTGCACAACCCACATCCCCTGCCAGTAGCCCCAACGTCTTACCCTCTGCACAACAGCGTCGCGACGTGCACTGCAAGTTGTAGGGCGCATGCATGCATGCAGGACACGGAGGACTACGGCATGCTGCACCTCTTTGTCAAGATCGTGCTGCAGTCAGGCATGGAGCGCAGCTTCCGGGAGCGCGAGCTCGCGTCGCGCCTCCTCGTCTCCCTCGTCCCCGACCCCATCTCCCACGAGCAGGTCGCGTTTGGCCTCTCCCGCACGCTCGCCGCCCTCGACGACTACGTGCTCGACGTGCCCAACGCAGCACACCTCATGACGCTCTTCCTCGCGCGCGCCATCGTCGACGAGCTCGTGCCGCCCGCGTTCCTCACGCGCGTCCTCGACACACTGCACGCCGATTCGCTCGCCATCGTCGTCGTCCGCAACACCGGCCGCCTCCTCGCCTCCACTCACGCCGCCGAGCTCGTCCTCAAGGTGTGCCGCCGCCCGCCCTGCCCGGGTCCCCCATGACAACGATGCACGACCCCTGCTGCGTGCTTCCCCGTTGACCGCTGTCCCTGTTCCACACAGAAGCACGCCGTCTCTTGAAGCCCCCTGTAGCCACATGCTGAGTGTCTACCGTGGTGCTGCTCACAGAACAGTTTCTTTGTGCGTGGAGGAGTAACTGCTGTGGAATCTGCCGTGTGGCTCCACTGTTGCCAGGTTTCAGTACCGATGCCGGCCATGAATGCCGGTTCCAGATCCAAATGGTATCTTCTTCGTGTTCTTCTGTTTTGAAAGCATTACACAGCATTGCATAGCATGCCCACCCGCGACCGCAAGCACAGATGTGCAATGCTGTGTAATGCTTTCATGCGTTGAGCGTGTGCGTTGGTGCGCAAGCACAGATGTGCAACGCACACTCGATCATGACCGCCGCACCTTTCTAACGCGCATGCATACGCCGGTATCGCATGGTCGACCACGATCCTCCCAAGGCCGAGGAAGGGGGTCACCCTCCCGCCCCCAGAGGATGGGGTCCCGGCCACGGTTCACAGTATGAACGTTCACGGTATGAGCGGCCGCAGCTGCCCATCGGCGCGCACGCGATTGCAGATTGCAGTAGCGCAGGCAGGGCGATACTGACGCTGTTTGGCTTCAGCTTGTGTACGGCATTCGGCCATGGTCTTGGTGTTTGATGCATTGCCACGCTTGCCTGCCTATGTGTTCTACCACTTTGTGGAGCCTACCTCTGTAACATTTATCACCTGCCCATCTGTCTGACAATGCATCCCAACACAATGCTGCCGAACTGGCCTGCAGTGCTGGCATGCTGGGTGCCTGACAATGCGTCCCATCGCAATGCTGTCCCACACAATGCTGCTCAACGGGTGTGTTACACTGTGATAGATCTAGGACTCAGCAGCGCCGAGGCAACAGAGCTCAATCCGTGTGCAGTGCTGGCACGGCGGCGTGGAGACGGTGGAGGACCTCAAGGCCGGCTTCAAGGCGATGATCCTCGAGCACTGCACCAACCCCGACTGGCGCGAGGTCAAGCGCTCCCTGCAAGAGCTCGCGGCGCCGCACTACCACCACGAGTTCGTCAAGCAGGCGCTCGCCGCCGCCTTTGAGCGCCCCAAAGCCACCGACGCCCTCGTCGACCTGCTCCAGAACCTCTCAGACTCCGGTGCGCCCCACCAGCACACCAGCGCGCGTAGCACACCGCACGTAGCACATCACCGCGTGTAGCACCACATGTGTGATGGTTTGTTTGTTTCTTTTTCCCCCCCTTCACGGTATGAACGTTTCTGAGTCTTGCTTGCCAGCGGTGGGACATATGTTGCACGACATCCATCAGAAAGTATTTGATTGTGACGCCAATACCAGGAATATGGGCATAAGTGGTCAACTGGAAATGAATGTCGGCTGGAAGCGACGTGTGTTTTTGAGTGTGGTGCAAGAACAAAGCTAGACCAGTGCGAAATCTGGGCAGCCCTGGACAGGCATTCGCCACAGCAACAGTACCAGCCCACTGCAACATGCGTTGATGTAATTGATGTCTAGACTCCAGACGAGCATTCGGCTGCTCTTGTACATGCTGCCAACTCCAGACATGCGTTTCACCCGCCACTCGGTCACTCAGTGGATACGATGCACCAGGCGACCGCCTGGAGTCGTAACAGGCTAGGCTGTCTGGACAGTGCCAGTACCAGTGCGAGCACTGTAGTACCAGTGCGAGCACTGTCTTCACCGTTAGGCCTGATCTCAGATCGCACTGGTTGTGCCCAAGTGGTGATGCATCGTTACAGAGTTGGAAGTTCTTGCCTGGGACTGAGCTGCATGCTGCATGTGCACATGATGTGAGCATGTGCACATACTGGGTCTCCTCAGGAGAGGCTGCCGCCACTGCTGTGCACTCTCACCACTGCAGCACTGGCAGCCTCTTACCTTGCTCACAGCACGGTGTGCACAAAGTATGATTGGCACTTTGTATGGTTGGCACAAGCCTCCATGCAGCCACGCTGCGCTCAGGTGAGGGCTCTTGTCACTGCCAGGGTCTGCATGCCCATCACACCTGGCATGAAGCCTGACCCCACGTGGCCCCATGTGGATGCATTTTGCAGTTTTGCATTTGCAGTTTTTTTGTGAAACTGTCCACACTGTCCACACGCCAGGTGTCTGCAGAAGCAGGCTGGCAACTCATCTTCACAACCCAAGTAAGGAAGGTTACATTTACATCTACACTTTCATACATGACATGCACTGGAGTCTATCACTGTGTAACACTTTCATACATGACATGCACTGGAGTCATGGGCATCCGGCAACCTGCCCCACATCTGCACACTGGGAGCCTGCCTTGGCGCTGGGAGTGTGCATGCACATGTGTGTGTTTGCTTTCATGCCGGCGCCAATTTGAACGAATTCGTTCTGGCATTTGCTCGTGCGGAGAGTAGCCTTGGTGCTTGCGGTTGGCTGCCTGTTTGTTTGCGTGTTGCCTTGCCTGTTGCCTCGGCGCTGCTGGGTCCTAGATCTATCACTGTGTAACACACTGGGAGCCTGCCTTGGCGCTGCTGGGTCCTAGATCTATCACTGTGTAACACACTGGGAGCCTGCCTTGGTTGTGGCGTGCGGTTCATGTGGTGGGTGACCGTGCTGCTTGTGATTCTTTGTGCTGTTCCATGCTTCCTTTCCTCGGCGCTGCTTCGGCCTGGATCTATCACACTGACTGGCATCTGTGTTGTCCGGCATGCGGGCAGCCGTGCACAATTGCGGCCTTCAAGCTGCCGGACATGCGCATGCATGCATGCAGGCGACGTGACGTCGACTCAGATGGCGATGGGCTTTGACAGAGTCAAGGACAACCTCGCTGACTACGAGCTCGACTGCCCCTCTGCCCGGAGCATCTACGACGACATCGCCGCCCGGGGCCGTGTCCAGAAGTGGCTGTGAGCCGTGGCCAGAAGGAGCCGTGGCCACGATCAGAAGTGGCCAGAAGTGGCTGTGAGCTGTGCTCAAAGCCTGCGCCGTGGCTGTGCGGTGTGCTGGGACCCCTCGCCACGGCAACTGGCGAACCATCCGCGCTGAAATCCTCTGAGGCAAGTGGACATGGCGGCTCAAGTGGCCGAACCGTCGCCAGAAGATGCGGGCAGCTGAGCGTCTGCTGGTGCACCCCATGCGGGACCACCCTGCGTGGATCCAGGCATGCAGTCACTGCCGGAGCTGATAGCACCACATGCTGTTCGGATCGAAGAACGCTGTTGTGAGGCAGTTCAGACAATGTTCTGACGTGCGGGGATGAAGATGCCAGCATGACTTCCGAGCTGTCTTGAACCTGGTGTGCCATAGCGAATGCCAGCTGCGAGGCATCTGGCAAGTTTTGTTACTTTGTGTGTGATCTGGCATTTGTCAATGATGCAGTCCAGGATGTAATGTGCTGTCCTTGCCACGATGACAACAATGTTGGCAGGAGACTAATTGCACACGACAGACCAAGGTTTTGATACCAGATGGACGGGCCGCAGCTTCTGATCTCACAGTCAGATGTCTGAGATGTGTCATCACCTCGTTCTGGCACAGATGGTGCAGTAAAGAGAGGTGTTTGACTTGCTTGTACGCACGTGCACAGCTGTGTTTGGTTCTGCTAATTTGATGATTACATGTTCCCAGCGAACGGCATACGGCAGACGTGGCCTGCCACCAACCAGAGCTGGCCTACTGTTGTTGACTGGTCCCTGCAACACCGGGACCTCGGAACTTTTGACCCGTCAACTGTTGGCAGCATCTACCTGCGCCCATTTCTGACATTGGCGCACGCAGCCAGTGTTGCACTATCTTGTGCCCATGTCACAGACTTTTGAGATTCAAAAAGAGCCAGGGACATTCGGCGTGGAACTTGTGGACAGAGTCGAGGTCACATGCCTGGTTTGGGGCAGGCACCCGGAAGAGACCTGCCCGCGAGAGATGTGCCCCCAACATCATGCGGACGTATCTGCCATCCTGCCTACTACTTCAACAAGTAATTACTGTGAGCTTGCTGCACGAAGAACGTCGGACACCTGGGGTGTCACAGCACTTGACGGCTCATAATCGAACAAGTCCTCCACACCGAGCATGGCATTGACGGTGATCTTGACAAAATAGAATGTCCCCACTATGCCCGCGATAACAAACACCGCAGTAACAGGATTCTTCAGAAGCCGGCCTATGGGCTTGAGCATGACGTAGCCTGTGCCCAGCATGATCGAGAAGAAGTACTGGATGTACCGGACAATGTTCTCCCAGATCGGTGCCTCTGATGAGAGATCCGCCACAGGTGACGGCATGCTATGAAGTACCTGCTGGACTGTCTCAGCGGCATGGGTGGGCTCGGGAAGCGCCGCTTGCAAAACGCCCATTGCGGCACCTGCACAAGCATACCATCAAAATACATCCTGTGCACGCCATGGTCAATGCGAATCGACGAATACACAGCCAACGAGGAACCGTTCAGGTCTTTGTTGCTTCTCTACAGTTAGAAGGCTACATGGTCACTATGTCGTGCGCGCACAAACATACGGATGTGAGCGCACGCGTCCACGATCGCGCTGCGTTACAAAAGGGTGAGGTGCGCGAGAGACAGGTTGATGGTATCACACCAATCATAGACGCAGAAATTACGGTTGAGTGATTCCATGACTTGCGCGAGGCCTGCGTTCGGTGCCGGTTTCTACGGAGAGGAGGGAGTGACGGTTGTCTCGTCTTCAAGCATGTTGTACACGGCGCAGCGGTCGAGTTCATTGTGATATTAGATCCAAAATATCTATGTAACACTCTGTACCGAAACGAATTCTGCTGAACAAGGGTACTGGTGGTGGCAAGATACGGTCCCAGCGGCACAGCAATCACAAGTTTATCGGAGAATATGACAAGAGACCTGAGACTTTTTAAAGAAGCCTTCATCCAGCATCCGCAGGTGTCGTATCCAATGCACGTATAGGAATATCAATCCGCAGCTCCTGCGTGTTCGTTGGAGGCATGGCCACAGGTGGGCTGCCCGCGACACACCGCCGATACTAGTACATAAACAAGATATAGAACAGTACTGGGCTCGAGATCACCTGTCAGCTCGTCACAGGTCTTTTGCTGCGATCTTCATGTTGCCATTGTTATTTATCGCCTGGATCGTCTGTTTTGCAAGTCGCAAGTAGTCTTTCGGCACCAATGGATGTAAATGCTTGAGTTCTTTGAAGTAAGAAACGTAGAAGAGTAACGGCAGAGCAGCCATCATCGTGACGAGGAACGCGAGCGGGAACAACGGAAAGAAGTAAATGTGATGCTGCGTGATTTCGTGGATGTAAAGCACAGCCCCGACGAACCCAGTAAACAGCAACACTATCATGATCATGGCATATTTCACGCGCGTATTGCGCAGGTCAGCAGTGCTGCCGCTTGCTCCAAGTGTTCCAGTCATGGTGGCAGAGTGTCAGCACTAGTGATATAGAATTGCGACGTGCATGCGTATGCAAGCACAGTACATGATCACAAACAGTTAATATTGCATTGGGTAGTATGTGTCCATTGGGCAGCTCATTTTCAAGCCTAAGGCTGTGATCGACGACGTGGTCGACAAGCTCGGTATCTCGGGCGCATACACCGCTAGGCATTTATCCGCGCAAAAAGTGTGTCAACGCATCCGGCAGCGCAGTTCTTGAGAATGTTACATTTTGCCAATAATTGGCACAGCTACTGTGATGTCGCACCGATATGCTGGAACCAGACCACACCAGTGCGCTAGCTGCATCTATCAACCTACCTCATGCACAACTGCGGACAGCTGAGCAGCCTGCCTCATGCATTCTCAATGACCAGTTTGTGCGGCTCCTGGCGCAGTTGCGCAGAGCAACCCCGATCTAGTGGCAGGCAACAACACAACGGTTGCCATCGGGCAGAGGCCATCTACAACAGTGCTTGCACTGGCCCCACCATACACCCACCCATCAGCACAAAGCTTTAGCGAAGGCAGATAACAGCACACTCCCCTCTGACAACCCTTCAGCATGTATCGGCGCTGTTCGGAGCATTATGCTCCTGAGCCTTTCTATCATACTCTAGACCAGGCTAGCCAGACCACATCTGCTATGTAATACATACATCTGCTCCGCACTGGTCCAACACCAGCTGCAGCGGTTCGGAATCAACATCTGGATCGGTGCACCTTCAGATATAACACCAGCTGCAGCTGCAGAATAGCACCACAGCTGCATCGGTGCTATTCTGCCGCTCCTCCTCTCGCATCCATATGTCGATGGACACGTTTCATATGAGCTGCTAGGAGCCCACATCAGCCAGCCCCGTCGCCAGCCTCTGCTGGCTGGTCAAACCGGCACATGCAGTCGAACAGCTTCCCGTTGAACAGCCGGGCCGCCACCCGCTCTGTCTTGATCATCGCCAGCTTCAACACCGGACACTTGAGCTTTGCGTGGAAGTTCGTGTGCACCGCCCGCCCCATGCCCTCTATCACTACTAGGTCCACGTGCCGGCTCGCCGCCGCCACCTCAGCACTAACCCGGCGCAGGTCCAGGCACGGCCCGCCGGCGCCGCTGCCGCACACGGCAGGCCGCGGGGCGCGGCCGGCCGCTGGTTCGCGTGCCGCGGGAGGTGATGTCGTTGATCGCGGGGTAGGAGTTCGCAACGAGAACAACGTCGGAGCCCATTGCGAGGAGCTCGCGCGCCAGCGGCACCATGCCCAGCACGGCGTCCGCACCGGCGTTGTCCACAAACAGCATCGCCTTCCGGAAGGGGCTCCGCACGCGCCCTGCACCGCCACAGCCACTTTCACCTGATACAACATTACAGCTGCAGGAGCATGCTCGTGTGGCTACAGGTGCCTACGACGCATACACCGCACGGTGACTGTCTCCTGCCACATGCAGCATCGTGTCAGGCACGCAACCGGCCGGGGTGCCGGAAACATGAATACGGTCCGTCCCACAAGGACGGTGCGTGGGCCTGTGTCTGCAGAAAACGCTTTCATGCGCATAGAAGCGCAGCCAGAGACACAGACCGGCGGCCCCCACGTCTGGAGCATGCCCGCCGCTGCTCCATTCTTCCTCAGCACCATTCCACGCACCACACACGCCCCAGCCACACCCAGGCTCACTGACAGTGACACAACTCACAGTCAGCCCAGCCCCG
>JALKAD010000022.1:21524-51755 GCA_024500015.1 Ulva compressa | reverse complement strand
GGTGCCTACGACGCATACACCGCACGGTGACTATCTCCTACCACATGCAGCATCGTGTCAGGCACGCAACCGGCCGGGGTGCCGGAAACATGAATACGGTGCGTCCCACAAGGACGGTGCGTGGGCCTGTGTCTGCAGAAAACGCTTTCATGCGCATAGAAGCGCAGCCAGAGACACAGACCGGCGGCCCCCACGTCTGGAGCATGCCCGCCGCTGCTCCATTCTTCCTCAGCACCATTCCACGCACCACACACACCCCAGCCACACCCAGGCTCACTGACAGTGACACAACTCACAGTCAGCCCAGCCCCGTACTCCACAGAAGCACTGCTAGCAGTCGAGCATGCCGCCGCCGCCACACGAGCGTCCAAAGACCAGTGTCCAACAACCACGCGCTCCCCAGCGGCATGCACGGCGCTAGAAGATCACAACCACAAAATTCCAACCCACTTTAATAATCATTTCCCCGTGATGAGTGTGTGCAGAGAGACTGCGGACACTCTGTCCTGTGTCATGGTGTGGTTTCTGGAGGGGAGGAGCACCACACCAAACACATTACCTCAAATCATTCTACTTGTCACGGGTGGGGGTGGGGGGGGAGGAGCGCAAGCAATGGCACCGCGGGGGGGGCAGCACAGGCAGTGGCAGCGTGCCTTGGTCGTTGAGCCCCCTGCCCTCGAGCGCCAGCCACGACGCCTCCAGCGCGTCGTAGTCGTCGACGCGCCACGGCCGCTGCGCGAGGTCGCGCCGCGCCTGCTGGTACAGCTCCAGGATGGTGCCCTCGTGGTAGAGGTCCACGCACGCCTGGGCGCCCCAGTCAAAGATGTTTGCGGCCAGCACGCCCTGCACGAGCGCGTGCAGCCGCGGCCGCGGCGCGAGTGAGTCAAGGTCGGCAAAGAGGTCGCCCAGGACTTGTAGCGCCGCCGCGTTCTCGCGCTGCTTGTCCTTCCTGCATGTGCACACGCAACTGCAAGTGTTGGGCACATGTGGGCACCAGGCGGGTGATTCCGATCCATGTCACGCGGACGTGGGGGGGCTGCGATGGACGTAAGATGGGGAGGGGGGAATATGCCGCATCAGGCGGCCATACTGACGGGGGGGGGAAGGAGGGGGGGAGGAGGGGGGGATGGGTTAACGCACGCATGGATGTCGTAGAAGCGGAACTCCCGGAGGCAGTCCTCGCGCATCTCAAACACCTCGGCCAGCCCGAGCAGCCCGTACGCCTCCGGGTGGCTGCGCAGACGCTCAAAATGCGCGGACAGCGCCTTGCCCATGGCCTGTGCGCGCCGCCGCACCGACTGCCGCTCCCCCGCGGCCAGGCACGCCTTGGCCACCACCGTCGGCACCGTCTTTGCGAGCGTCGTCAGCCAGAACTCCCGCTCCTCGGGGTCCCGAAGGTCGTAGGTGTCAGGGTTGTAGTGCGCCGGCGCGGCGAGCAGCGGGAACGGCTCCAGCCCGGGGGAGTAGTGCAGCACGCCGATCTTCATGTCTACAGCAGCCGCCGCGGCGGCGGCGGCGGCTCCGCCGCCGCCGCTCGACGCGCCCAGCGCGGCCGAGTCGGCGCGGGGAGGCGAAAGAGCCGTCCGACGCGGCGGCTGCGCCGCGTGGGCTCAGGCCTTCCGGAGCCGTGTGGGACAGCGAGCGGGACAGGTTGGCCGAGGGGTCGCTCGCAAGCGCGCAGCCGCTCGCCTGGTGCTCCTCGCGCGCGGCCTCCGCTGCCGCCGTACCGACCTGCACACATGCATGCGTGACATGCACACGAATGTCACGCAATGTCTCTGGGGTTACCTGCGCCCCCGCTTGTATCAGGGCACTCCTGAGGCCCGGGTACGTGTAGAACCTGTGTCGAGTCACGAAACCCAATACCCCGGAGAAGTGACAGTGAGAAATGCTACGGAGGTATGCTCAACAAAGTGGCAGAGCACAGAGGCAGGTAAGCATGGCAACGCATCAAAGACATGAACCACGGGCAAATGCCGGGAACTCACAGTTGCAGATTGAGAGGTGGGCGCACCTGCACGAACTTTTCCACCCAGGACACCTTCTCGGAGAGCTTGGCGAAGGGCGGGCCGCGGATGGTGCCGCCGGAGAAGGGCAGGCCCATCGCGAAGCGCTCGACAAACTGGGCGCGCAAGGCCGGCGCCAGCGCCGCCCGGCGGCCCCGGCCGGCGCCGGTCGCCGCGCGCTGCGGCTGCGCGGCAGCTGCAGGGGGTGGCCCTTGAGGAAGGCGCCCATCGCGCCGAGGAAGCCCTCGTGGCGCAGGAAGGTGGCGCACATCTCGCCCTTGCTCCAGAAGCGGATGGCGTACGAAATGACGTTCATGGTGTAGGGGTGGCCGCGGATGAAGAAGCCGCCGAAGAAGACGCGGGTCATGCCGTAGCGCTTGGCGTTGAGGTACGCGAGGTGGCCGATGTTGTACGAGACCATGCGGCACAGCGCCAGCGCGATGTCTGCACCCCGGGTATGTCACTTGTCACTATCATTCCCAAAAATATGGCCACTTTTATGCCCCATGGTCTCGCACTGCGCCAGCGCGATGTCTACGGCCGCACACCCCGTTTTGTTACGTCACAGGCTCTATAGCATACGCTGCAGGCCGTTCCGGGCGCAGCAGCTCTTGGCAATGGCCCGAGACTGCAGAGCTGGACACCGTGGTGGCAAGGCGGCCCTGCGCAGCTGCAGGCACTCGAAGCGGCACGTGGCAGGACCAGCGGCAAGCGAACGCCCGGATAGATCGCAAGGCATTGGGCGCCAGGCTGTCACGGCTGGTACACCTTGCGTGTATCTGAGCCGTGCCGGTCATGTCTGACACGCTGCAGCGGCAGCCGCACATGGATACAGCTCGGCTCATGCATGTGCATGCCACAGGTCGGCCGCTCTGCGTGCTATGCGCAGGTACGCCGCAAAACACAGCACAGCACAGCACGGGGTCTGAGGAAGCTGGTGAGCATTCGTAGGCGACGCGGGTGGAGACTGTCACGTGGGGTATTAATAGATACAGGGGTGCTAAGGTGTCACCGCCAAGGCAAGCACCGCAGAAGCGGTTGTACTACACATGCCTCAGATCGGCCGCTCTGTACGCTGCTGCACCGGGATGCACAGCACAGCACAGCACGAGGTGCTGACTCACTGCTGAGAAGCCACCGTGAAGGCAGGCACCGCAGCAAGAGGTACACAGTACACGCGGCACGCGCACCTGCGGGGTTGTAGTCCTCGAGCTCCTTGTCCTGCGACACGACGCGGCCGAAGGACGACGCGATCGTCTCCGCGCTCAGCCCGAGCGCCTCGTAGTCCTTGCCGCCGTAGATGTCGCCGACGAGCATGTCGACCTTGCTGCTGTCGCCGCGGCTGCTGAGGCGCAGCATGTCGTCGAAGGAGCGCACGCGTGTGAGAAGCCGGCAGAGGCCCCAGAAGGTGCCCCCGCCGAGGTTGGTGCCGCTGACGCGCTCGTACGCGCCGTCGCCGTCGACCTTGATCATGCTGACGCCGCTGCCGATGTTGACGAGGAGGTACGGGTACAGCGGGGCCAGGTCTGCATGCGGGGGTGAGGGGCTTGTCTGCGGGAGGGCTCGTCTGCATTGTTCAACGTTCGAAAAACAAAACCAAAACTGAAAACAGAAACAGCTGGCCACGGTCTGCGCGGACCGGAGTTGACAGGCAGTGCTGAGGGTGAGACGGCAGTCTATGGTCTCTGAACCAGTCGACAGTCTACAGTCTCTGACTCGGTCTGCAGTCAGCCCGCAGTCGAGGAGGCGGCTGAGGGTGAGAAACGTGACACGAGTGTCCTCCACAAAGCGGGTAACAAGGAGGCAGGCATTGCATCAGGCACATAGATCGTGGCCGAATGCCGTACAGCGGCTGACCTCGAAAAAACGCAACAGAGGCGCACCGGTGGCGGCGGACTTGAAGGCGTACTCGCCGCCCTGGAACTCGAACGCCTCGCGGCGGATGGCCTTCAGCAGGAAGCTGCAGCCGTCCACGAGGCACGCGATCTCGTCCTCCTTGCACAGCACCACCCCTAGCCGCTCCCAGAACAGGTCCGCGTACTTGTGAGCACCCCCGCCGGTCGCCCGCACCTGTAGCCACCCGCAGGCTGTCTGATTTGGCCACGTATGCACCCCGCACGGATCTGATTCTGTGAATGCTGGACTGCTGACATGCAACACATTCCCGCACTGAGCCCGTATGATGTGTGAGGCAGCGTTCGGTGGCGCTGCTGCAGCAGGTGCGACGGATTGATAGCTTTGATTACAAGTGCCTGTTGTCACTGCTGAGCGGCTCACGGTGTATCGGTCCGATGGGGGGCACCTCCAGATGAAGATCAGCAAGAGGGTGTCAGCAAGAGAGTATCAGCAAAAGGGGATTTTTTTGGCGAGATGGGCTCGAAGGATGGGCAAACGGATTGTTGGTATGGAGTGTGGGGTGCACGGGCAGCGAGCGCGCTGCCAGAGGGCCATTGTCAGAGATACGTTACAGAGGTATGCTCCACAAGGTGGGCAGCGAGCGCGCCGCCAGAGTGCCATTGTGAGTGCATTGCCCGAGCTGCGGTTCGGGGCATGGCGTTGTGAGCGAATTCTGGAGCGAATTCTGGAAATGATGTCAGAGTTGCGGTTCGGGGCATGGCGAGCACCGGGCGCTCACAGCAAGATGCAGCCTTCACCTGCAACAGCCCTGATGCAAACATCAGTGGCTGCAGTGCACAGGCTCGGATCACGGACGCACTCGCTGCCATCGCATCAATCGTGGGAGCGGCACGGGCAGGGCAGAGACATTGCCGCTGCGGGCACTACTGGCGGGCAAGAAAAGTGAGTAGCGCAGGGGCGGACTGTGATGATTCTGGTAGTCAGACACTCTACCTCGTGATGTGCATGAGGTTCAAAGTACTAGTAGATTATCGAACTACCAGAATCATCACTCACATGGACCAGGACCGTGCGAGTGGGCTGCAGCAGCCCCTCCACGTGTGGCATGCCGCACGCCTGTAAGTCTCATACACGGGCACGGGCAGGCGAAAACCATTCGGTACACTATGGCATGGGGCAGATGCGTGTTGGAGCGCGCACGCGCAAGTGCAGCTGCGCCAACGAGCGGCAAGGTGGCGTGCCTGGAGGGGTGCCACGGCTTCACCGTTGCTCGAGCGGCTGCGAAGGATCTGCTTCTGCTCGATGAAGCGGATGGCATCTTCGATGTTGCGAGTCTCAAACTTGACAAAGTGCAGACGCCCTCCCCGCGCCGCCTTGTCAGACGCGACGCCGAGGCTCTGCTGGCTCAGCCGTGATGGCAAGCTCTGGTCTGACTGCTGCGCTGTCTGTGCTTGTGATTTGGCTCGGGTACCTGGCGGGGCAGCCGGCGTGGCCTCCGCAGGAGCTGTCTTGGCCTTGGCTGGCTCTGCTGCGCTGGCAGCATTGGCGAGGGCCTCTGCTGCCGGGCCTGGAGAGACACTCGCAAGGTGCTGTGCCTCTGTTGGGGTGATGGAACGGCGAGAGTGGTCAGCGAAAGCGCTGTGCACCAGGTCTTGGCCAGAGGTGCTCTGCTCAAACTGTGCCAAGGGATTGGAAAATGGTGGCTCAGAGTTGGAACTTCGAGATGCTCGTCCAGAGCCTGTGGGTGGCGTCTGAGCGCCAGAGGATGCGTCGGATTCGATGGCATCGGAGCTCTCATCGTCGTCCTCTGGTGAGAAGTACACCAGCTTGATCAAGGAGCCCCCAATGTCCAGGGCGATGTGGCGGACAAAGTCTGCCTCCTGGTGAGGCAGCACGATGTCTGGAGCCCCACCGCGCTCAGACTCATCCTCTGCAGTTCACAGGCAGCTTTAACGATCCCGATGGATCATGGGCTGGGTGATCTCGGTGACATTTCGAGCTGTTCAGGCAAGGTGTCTTTGCCACAGCTAGCGGTAACGCACTGCTTTGATCGCATGCACTTTGCTCAATAGCCGCTCCTGTAAAGTCCAGGCGACTTTGGGACTGCGGAAGTTGCATCTGTGAGCGTTCCTCGTCCGCCATAGCTGAACAAGGCCAGCTGTGGCACCACGCTTGATTGCCAACACCCGATGAAATCCGGGTGCGACAACGCCACTGATTACTCCTTTCAGTCACCCATCAAGCGTAAGCGACGGCATCTACACGCTGGAGCCCATGCCGCGCCTGGACTTCCGGCTGACGCGACAGCTCACAGGTGGCACCCGTTATTCAGATATTTTCTGAACGCCAAATAGCGTACAGCATGTTGTATAATATCACATTCAATAAAGTACTGATCAGCGACAGGCGCCTCGCACGATAGTGGAAAGGCTGCAACCTACGCCCGGCGGTGTCGCACTCTGTCGTGAACTCTGTCGTGGCTGTACGTTCTGATTGCTGTATAAAGTACGAACAAGTAAGCTCCTCTGTATCTGTGCAGTTTTAGCAGTGGCTTGCGGGATGTTTACTCGCCGCATCGCTGTAGAATGTGCACATGCCTCAGTAGATCTTGCGGCGATGGACAATTCCCACCGCAGATGCGACCTGGACACCATTGCGAACAAAGCCAGGACCACAAGCAAAGAAATTCCTGAACTGTGAAACTGTTTCTCATGCAGATGAACGTATTGCAGAATCAGATTCGTGTCGTTGTGCAGTTGATCTCGGGCCAGAGGGGATGGCATTGTATACAGCTCCCACGGCCGTGCACGGCTGTTGAGAGCATGACTGCGCCGAAGGTGCCCTCCCAGGGAATATCTTGCACCCTCGTCCCACTACAGCAAAGCGCACATGTGTAAGGATGACAGCCAACTCTCGTAGATCAGGCGGACGCAGCCTGAGCGGCGTTCTTCGGCACTCGGCGCCCTTTCCCTGTCAGTGTTGTGTACTGATGCACGGAGAGACCCGCAAGAGTACAGCATACATTACAGCCGTGTAGTGCAGTGTCACAGTGATGATTCTGTTGTGGGCTATGTGGGCTGATCGCGATGGATGTTCCAGCGTCGCCATACGCGGACGAGATGGCGAGGTCTCGGAGGTCTTGGCGCTGCCGCAAATGGAGAGGTGGACACGTAAGGAAGGCATGCAGCGGCACACAGCATCTGCATCTACCCATGCCAGGCTCCTGATGGCTGCGTGCATACTTAACCGGGCATGAGCACGATTCGCATGCAGTCGCCTCAATTTGCGGAGCTCCGCGACCCGCTGCAATCAATGTCAATTCAGAACGCTGGAACGATTGTTCATAATGGTCATGGATGTATGTCAGGAGCTGCGGAGCGTAGATGTTACCGTGCCTGCGGAGACAGCGGCGTGCATTGTCTTTCCTGGGCCGGTCCAAAACACCGAGAAGGCAGTTGCCATGCTTGGAGGACATGATGCCATCTCGTCGTCGCTAAAAACGTCAAATAGCACGATAAAGTGTGCTCCGCGGCGATCAGTACGCTTCCACGAGGCTTGCATTGCGCTCAACTGGTGTCAACTGCTTGGCTCAGCAGCTCTGTGGGACTATGGAAACGCTGCAGGACGGAACATCCCACCCTCTTTTGAGCTATCAATACGACTGCTCGCGCATTTTGTTAAAAGTCACTCGAAGCGAGGCTGGTGGCGAGGCAGACTTCAAGGTGGAAGCTGTTGCAAACATAACCAAGTCGCATGAATTCAGAGGCCTTGCCGACTTTCAGGTGAGCTTGTCAACCCCATCTCCTCTTCAAAGTGGTATTTAGTCGTGACGTAGCCCATGTATGCACAGCGCAACGGTCCAGTGGCCGCATAGAATCCAGAGACATGACTCTGGCCCGCCATGCAGGTCGTTTCGAGTGCTGTACCCGACTTGGACAGGTCAGGTGACACCGTCACTGCAGCAAACAAGCCCGATGTAGCTGAACCAAACGGCGGTGAACACCCGCTGCTGGTCGTACCTCCAGAGCTGTCCCGCACCGATGGCACCTTTGCGTATCGGTACCGGGGGTTTGCCAAGAAGGACGTCCGCACAGAGATCGCCTGGACGCCTCACCGGAAGGTCATGATCGTAGCATACGACGTGGGGACAGTCCCACAGCCGCAGCCACGAGATGATCGAGGAGCTGCGGAGGTGTGCTGCCGGCCACCCTGCTCACTGTGCCCGCATGTTCACACAGCAATGCCATGCGTGACAGCAGCTCCGGCAATCACAAGCTCTCTCTGCAAGCTCTGGCAACGCCAAAGTGCCGCGATGCCAGCTGTGCACTGCAAACCTCTGCTCACCGCATCCGTTGCCACTCGCCACCAGTGGAGGCTCTCGTTACGCGCTGGAGGGAGTCACTCCCCCGGGAGTGTGCAGAAGCTGAATCCGCAGCCACTCCAGCATCTCTGGTGCATCGGACGCGCAGATGGCGATCATGACTGCACAGCACTGTCAAACCCACTCGCAGGCCACGCAAGCCGCGCAGCGCGCAGCGGCGCCATGCCCGGCACCCCGCCACTTGCATCGTTCCTGCCCCTGTGCGTGCGCACACGCTGGCGAGTGTGTAACTACCGCGGGCAAGTGTAAACTGCCTGGGTGCAACGCGGTGCTCCAGCCGCAAACTGAAAACCCCGCTGGTTGATATCTCTTGAGATGGAAGCATCGGTCAGACCCGCGCCCCGAGTTGGCCCCCATATTTCGAGCCGCACTCCGACGCACGCTTCTCAGTCGGCACCTTGGCACAAGCACACGCGCACCCACATGCCAGCTGTACTTTTGGGCTGTACAGTGTACCGTTTTCTACAGTATACTGTTTTCTACAGTGATTTCAAATTTCAATGGCCTGTCATGCGGTGTCATGCGTTAGGGGTTAGGGGTTACACTGAGGTTACACACCAGGGCCTGAGCTGCGCGCAAGGGAGGAGGCCAGCGACGCAACAAACAGCGGAAGCATTCTGGCTGCCCGACAAGCTGTCCACAGCGGCATTCGCACGCACAGGGCACATGGTGTGTGCAGGCCGCCACAAAGCACGCGCCGCTGCGGGCCGCGCTGCGGGCCCTCTTCGACGAGCGGCCGTGCTGGCTGCTGCCAGACCTCATGGAGCGCGTGGGCACAGCGCAACAGGGCGAGGTGGCGGCGGTGGAGGCCGCTCTGAGCGTCCTCGCCTACCGCTTCCAGTCAGGTGCGCCCGACTTCTCATGAGATCTCATGTGCCCGCAGGCATGTGCATGCATGCCGTGTGCATGCCCTGATGTCCGGACATGTCGCCCGTTCGAGCGGATACCCTATCCTTGCACATTCAAGGGCCGCCTAATCGGACAATACCTCACACAAGTGGCCATCAAAGGGTCTCGCAAGACCTCGTGTCGCCACCACACAGCCGTTGTAACCCAGCTGTACCCAGCTAGCAGTGCTTCCATGCATGCAGGCCCCTGGCAGACGTGCATGATCCGACGTGGTTTCGACCCGCGCGAGGTCCGGGGCGCGTGGCGGTGGCAGGTGCTCACCTGCCGCCTTCCCGACAAGTGGTATGTTGCCCCCCACCCTGCCGGCTTGCCCCCCTTCCCCCCGCCCCACCCCCTCTCGCCACCCCCTCGCGCCCCCACGGTGTCAGTAATTCAACATTCTCAGTATGTTGAACATTCGTACAATGCCAACGACGTCAGACAAGTCTGCAGGACCAGGGACGCGTCACCTGCTCCGCCGACAGCACCACACCATCACTGCTGGTGACAACAACAACCCGGTCTGTGTGGTGCAGCGCACAGCATGCACAGCATGGACCGTAGCATGGCACCCCGACTTGCGCCTCGCACAGATATGGTGCCGCAGCATCCAAGAAACACAGCATGCAGGACGCACAGCATGCAGGAAGCACAGCATGCAGCACGCACAGCACACACAGAGCGCAGCACGCACAACATGCCGCGATTGGTCTCCACTGACGCTTGGTGCGTGCAGGAAGGGGAGCCTGCAGCAGCAGGCAGTGGACCTGGCGGCGGGCGCGGCAACGTCCCCGTGGGCGCCACTGCTGTCGGGGCCCGGCATGCATGCAGCCACCAGCGGCACGCATGCAGCCACCGGTGTGGTGGCGCCGCCGGTGCCGGCACGGACGATCGCGACCTCGTACAAGAAGCTTACCACCCTCCAGCACATTCCACCCACCAAGGTCTCGTTTTTCCAGGCGTGGATCCCCTTCTGTGCACTTTTGCCTCAACGCAGTGCCCCACATGCATTGCACGCACATGCATTGCGCGTGTCACGATTGCAGTGCCAGCATGCGCCACTGACCTGGCCACACTGCACAAGTGGCCTACACTGCACTGCACGAGTGGTGAAGTCTGCCCCGCCCCAGCTCTGCCCTGTTTGTGCTTGACCTGACATGCTTGCAGTGCCACGCGCGTCATCCGCGTTCATGCACAGTCAGAGCACAGCTCAGCAGGCAGGCATGTGCGCGTAGCTGGTTGTGCCAGATGTCGGCATGCATGCACTGCATGCGTGTGTTGCAAGCAAGTAGGGGTCAGGCGTGACCGTCAGGCGGAAACGGCGAGGTGGTTGCGCAGGTGTGTGACATGTGGCCCACGCATGTCTGCGACGCGCTGCGTGCTGCCGCGGCCGCGTCGGGGGAGTCGCTGGGGGACCTCGCGCCGGCGGGCTCTGCCGAGGCCGCGACCGCGGCAGCGGACTCCGCGGCAGCAGCCGTGCCGCAGCCTGCTGGCGGCGCCGCGGCGGCACTTCACACGCGCGGCCACGCTGCGCCTGCAGAGGACGTTGTGATGCGTGATGTGCCAGACGAGGCAGACGCAGCAGGCGCAGCAGGCGCAGCACGCGCAGCAGCAGATGAGCCGGGGTCAGGGGGGGGGTCTGGCACTGCTGCAGCACCGGCAGGCACAGCAGGCGCGCAGGCGGATGCGGCGACGCGCCGTGCGGCACGGCTGCGGCAGCCGCGGTGGCCCACGCGAACGCGGACCGCGGCGACCCGGCGACGCGCAGCCTCGTACCCAGCGTCAACAGCGCCGAGCGCCCGGCGCGAGCGCAGCGCAGCGTGCGGGGGCAACGGAACCGCGGCTGAGCCGACGCAGTGGGGTGCGGGGGCTGGGGCTGCGCCTGCTGGGTCAGGGGGCGGTCGGCAGGGCGCCGCTGCCAGGCCTGCGGAGGCCAGCGCTGGAGGGGAGGGTGTGGCGGGGCTGCTGTTGGAGGGTTACGGCAGCAGCGGATGGTTCCCGGGGGATGCGTGGGCGGACGCGCAGGAGCGGCTAGCAGCGGCTCTGCACGCTCTGCTGCCTGAGGGTTTTGCCGATCGCCCAAAAATGCAAAGTGCGTGTTTTGCCGAGCCGTGACGGCCCTGCACAACACAGCCCGGGTCAATGCTCGCAGTCATTCGTGGCTGTCTTGCACAATGCATGGCCGTACGCTGGTCTCTGGCGCTATGTGATTGGGACCGGTCACAGACTGGCCTAGGCCTGCACATCACACAGTCCATGTGCACGCACTGCGTGTGCTGCGAGAGCGCTTGTCCCGCCACTCTTTCTTAGCTCTGTCTACTTCTGTCATCATCCAAGCAACGGCTGGGTACGATGTCAGCCTGACAGCGTCAGAACGCATGCAGGTGAGGAAGATAGTGCTGGAGTGCCTGCAGACGCAAACACATCAGCGCCCCCGCGGCCGCCGACAGGTACGCCGCGTGTGAGCCTAGCGCCTCCTCTGCAGCACCCCGTCAGATCCAGCCCCATGTATAGTATGATACTGCTAGTATCCAGTTCCGAGTTTCGACGTACCCCTGGGTCTGCCAATCGGTACACAGCCCGCCAGTCACATGCTGGCCTTCCGGAAGGCGCCGCTTGATCGTGTCACCGCAGCACCGCCGTGCTGCCCCTCCTGCGGGCGGGCGCGTTGAGAGCGAGACACAGCTACATGCATGCATGCAGGCGCGCTGCCCGGGCCACAGGCTAGTTCGGGCCGGCTGCCAAAGCTGAGCGCTGCTGTGGCGGGCCTGTCGCTACAGGCGGCCGCAGCCGGAACGGCTACCGCCCCCGCGCCTGCAGCGGCACCGCCTCCCCGGCCGCCCGCGTCCTCAAAAGTGCAGGCACCGCCCACCGCCACCGCGAGCAGCGGCGGGCTAGACTGGAGGGAAGCGTTCGAGCAGATCTCAAAGCAGCTGCAGGTGCGGCCAGCCCCGCGTGCTTGCGGCCTGCCGCATTGTCTTCTGTAAGCATTCGCCGCGTGCTTGTATGATTGTTGTGTTGACACCTGGCGGCTGATGTGTGCCTCAATCTTCCCGGATGCTCAACTGACTTTCTGGATGTGGAAAGTGTGATTGACACGTTTGGGGGTGCCCATTGCAAGGCCGTTCCTGGGCAAAACCTTGTGCTATCCAACCCCCGCAGCACGCCACAGGCAGCCGTGCACACACATCATGGGATGAAGGTCGTGAATGCATACCAACCCCAACGTCCTTGGGTGTGGCAAGGCGTCGGCTCAGCAATCAGTCACCAGATCAATCGGCCCCGCCGGCAGTGCATCACTCTTGACGGTGCTGTACAGGGTAGCGCTACGGCAGATACCCCTCAGCCACCCCCAATTGCAGCAGACGGTCATGAGTCGGGCAGCGAGCCACGCACACGGAGCGCCTCGCCGGATGTTGAGATGGCCGATGCTGACATGGCAGGTGCCGAACAGGAGTGACGATCCACGTACCTGACCTGCTGCCATCGAGCTTGCAACGTTCGGCTGGCTTAACCCATGGCGAGGAAACCCATGGCGGGTCCCTTGCGTGATCTCGGCGAGAGGTGAACATGCTGTGACTAGGAGAGACGTGGGGTAAGACTGGAAGAGACAAGCAGGCACAGCGTCATTGCCACATGCTCTCCACCAGAGCGTCTGACAGCATTGCATGAGATGCACACGATGCTTTAAGCATGTTAAAGCCTATGTAACCCAGCTGATCTCCAATCTAGTTGCAGTTGCTGCTCGCAGTCCGGTCGGCAGTTCGGCTACAAACCACTGCCAGAGCCAAAACGAAGTAATGCTGCGCCGTTTCAGAGCAAAGAAGATTCCAAAAGCAGTTGTTTTCAGGCTGAGTGAGTAGGCAGGCAAGCTACGTGCAGCCAGGCCTGCTAGATGTTATCCCTCGTGTCATTGGGGCAATCGTCATTGTACAGCTTCATACGGTGCATGGGTAGGGCAGTCACAAAACGTATGAGAAAAACGTAAGCAGCATGGGTCTAGTCTCCTGCCTTTGGCATGCACACTGAGCAGCTCCGCGGCCGGAAATCACAAGCGACACCATTTTACGCAAGCCATGCTCAGTCAAGGCTGCGATTTTACTCACCGTCCTTTGCAAGCATGCTGTTGTTTGAGTGCCAGTCCGCAAGCCTAACCGGACAATGTGAAGCAATGGCGCCATGGCGCGCCAGAATCAATAAACTGGGCCACACTGCTCAGGACCAGTCAGTTGCCATGGCAACCGCGTTGCGCACCAGCCTCAGCTTTGCCCCACTTGTGCTTGCAAAGGACAGCACAGTTACGGGTGCCCCACACGTGCCAACTTCCCAACCACCGCAAGCACAACTCCCAGAACGCCACCGCCACCAACTACCACAACACCACCGCCACCAAGGACGCCTCTAGCAGTGAAGGAGGGCCCCCTTGCAGATTGCAGAGTCCAGCACCGTTCCGATCTTGAGCTCAGCGTCCCCACACTTGAACAGCTTCCGGACGGCCTGCTCGGATGCAAACCCCCCTTCCAGAACAGGCACTCGTTCCCCCTTGACCTCCGCCACTAGCTGCTGCAACTCTTCATCTGCAGATGGACGACTCTCTCAGGATCAGGGCGAACACCGCAGCGTCCTGGCCAGACACGGGCCAGCTGAGCTGATGTGAAAGGTGGCTTGGCCAAGGCATTGTCATGCGATGTGGATCCCACAGCAAAAAGCGTTTCCTGGATGGACCATGGTGACATAATGATCCCAGTGATTTGACCTCTGCTGGCCATGGATGGGGTGTTGGTGGTACCTGCTGACATGAACTGCTACAGACTCTCTAGTACCTACTGACATGATCTGCTACAAAGGTCTGCACAGTGCAGGCAGCTCCTCAGGTCATACATGGGCTGTATGCAGCTGCAGGTCCACGGCTTGGTGCAGAACCACGACTGCCTGAAGCCTTTGGGACGTGCAGCGGTTCACACGGGTTTGCTAGTCCGTGAATGGAGACCGGGAACCAGAGCAGGCCGGCTCATACTTGGCCCCAGGTACAGCAGGAAAGAGCGGTGGCCCAAGGCACAGCAAGTAAGCGGGTGACCGAGTAGGCAAGAACAGAAAGTACGGTGCCAGAATGTCATCCAAGGGCTTTCCCTATCGAAATGCATTTTAAATGACTGTTAGAGGGTGCTGCAGCAGGCGTGCAGTACCGGCATCAGGCGGAGCTTTTGTTGCGCAGTTGCTTGCCTAGACAGTACGATGCTCTGCACTGAAACATACCTGTGGCTGCAAACCGCGCGATGAGGAGGTCTGAGGTAGCTTTGGTGATGCCAAAGGTGTTCAAGGCCGCTGCAATGTGCCTGCTGCCAGAGAGGTTGTAGACGACATCTGCGTGAAGAGAGTGGGTCACCTGCTTCCCGGCTTTCTGCACGTGCAAACACTGCGTGATTGAGACTGTTTCGACCGTTGCACGGGTCGAACGCTGGCCACATACAAGTGCGAGACTGAGTTGGACTGGGTGGTGCAGAAGGCCCCGGTCAGTGCAGTTGCACTGTACGAGCAAGCTGTCAACAGATTTTGCTGCAGACTTTGCAGCAGAGACAGTCTGGCAAGCTTGTCAATGGCGGTGCTTCCGTTTAACATGCGCTTCTCTCCCACATCTGGCCAAATGGTGTTGTGGTTTGGCCTCACAGCATGTTACGAGACATGACCGTGCCAGCTCACCCAGTTCGGAACATTCGTGGGTGACACACAGGCGCATTACAATCATAACTAACACTGTGCTGTTCAGCGAAGGAGTGACTGCAATGTGGTGCCAGTGCATCTCGAGGGCAGCAAGCACGCTGATGGTGTAGACACTGTGTTCCGATGGATCAGCACCTCCAGCACAGCAGTGAAGAGCCGCAGCTACTACATGTTAGTACACAAGTTGTAGGTGAGTTTGTTGCTCTGCTCTTGCATGCTGCGTGACGGTAGACCCTGCTCAACACGACGCCACTGCATCGTCTGGGGAGATCACCTGGGCAGCAAGCGCTTTGAACGCAGCTAGATGCAGCAGGAATATATCTGGCAGTGCCTGAGCGTCGACGAAGGCTGCATCGCATGGCAGTGTCTTCCCAACAATGGCTTTCCGCACATCTTCGGCGTTGTCTACATTCTTGAGGCGAACAACGACCAGCGGAGAATCAGGGAACGCATCGATTGCCAAGCGCTCTTCCATGCTACATTAATATCACATTCAGACACAACCCAATCGCTTTTGAAGGTAGAGAAGCCAGCATGGGTTCTCAGTTACCACAGCCGCGGGATACGCTTTCACGAGTAGCCCTGAGTGACGGCATGCGGAGAAACACCAGCCTGCCCATCAGAACTCTGATACATCTATGCAACATTCACCTCAGTCTGCGCTGCATCCACTGCCTAACATAAGCACACATGCTCCTGGACGCGTGTTTTGCTTGGAACCCCCAGGCCCCCGAAAGCCACTTCCACTGCGTGCGCATGCGCCCCAGGCGTGACCACGTCAAGCAGCGGGTGTATCCACCATCTGTCGTCGAATTTGCTGACTCACCCCTCGATTTTTGCATCTACGAGTATGCACTCTGGCTATGTTATGTGCCGCGGCCTATGCCCGTCCGGGTACCGGTGTCACGGTGGCGTGAACTTTTGTTTTGTTTTTCAGCCTAGAGCTAGCTCCGAGTCTGAGCGCTCGGGCCCCAGCAGCTCTTCGCCCGCCAGCAGATACAGGCCTGAGCTCAGCTAATGCTGAGGGTACCACCGCATCAATAAGAGTTGGCTTAGAAACATCTATTTCTAGACACACCTCGCCGATCGGCCACAAAGCCAGCCACCCGCCAGCACAATTTCGCGCTGCCTGACATCAGTTCAAGTTGATGCACACCACAGGTTCAACACTAGTTGATGCACACCACAGGTTCAACACTAGTTGATGCACACCACAGGTTCAACACTAGTTGATGCACACCACAGGTTCAACACTAGTTGATGCACACCACAGGTTCAACAGCGGGTTGCCTGGTGACCAGCACCGCCCAGGGCCCCAGGTGACGTTGCATCAGGTGTCAATGTCTTCGTGGATACGGCGATCGTAATCATACATACGTTGCAGAAGAGCTCGACGACATCTTCATCGCCACTGGCCTTCCCGGTATGAGTAGAAAAGTGACCAGGGCAGTAGCGCGGACACGGCACGACGCGCTGCTGCAACAGCTGGGCAGCACCCCTGGTGGTGCAAAAGACCTTCAAGTTGCGCGCATGCGCAGCTGCGCGTGTCGTGCTTCCTCCCTGTTCCTGGATTCCCTCCCAACCAACCGCATGCTGACTCTGAATGATGGGGATTTTGTGCATGGGATGCGGTTCAGGGGTGGACTTTCCCCCCTGCCGCCACTAAATGGGGAAGTTATATGTGATTGCAATGCTCTGGTGAAGCCCGGCGACGTAGATCATGCCATGACATGTCGACACAATGCCGACTGCAGCTGCTGGACGTAGCGCCACAACATTGCCATGACGGCTTGGCGCCGTCGAGTAAGAGCGGCAGGGGTGTCCACATCGATTGAGCCTGTGATGCGCCGCCTGGATAGACGCTACGGGGACGACAGTAGGGGGGACATCCTAGCAAATGGTCCGGACATAGACGTGTACGTGCTAGATGTCAGCTTCATCCACCCATCTGGGGTGGCTGTGGTAGGGCAAGCATCGCGGGCAAAGGGGTACGCGGCCGAAGTTCGCAAAAAATTCAAACTTAACAAGTACAAAGGGAGTGTGCAGGGATCGTACAAGGTGGTGCCGGTTGTGCATGAGACATATGGCAGACTAGGGTCGCGTGCCTTGCAGTACCTCAACACGCTGGCAGTGACGGTGGTTGGGCCGCTCAACGAGCGAGCAAAGGCTCGCTGGATTGAGAATTCCTTGCAGGAGCTCAGTGCGGCGACAGTGAAAGGAAACGGGTTTGTGATCAGAAAGACCATGTCCAGTGTAGCACGGCTCACGGGTGCGCAGTTCGTGCCAGGCGATCGCCTCGCCGGCTCGCATCTGCTGGCTAGCATGTGAGTTTAGTTGTACATTCGCTTGGTGCACTGGATCGGAGCCCCTCGATGTAAGAGTACATACGTTGCATCGCCACTGGTGCCGGCCTGCATGATATCATGACAGCGGGGCCGTGACGCGCGATGGAGTCAAAGAGCATGCATGCAGTGCCAGCCATTTGCGGGTGCATGCAACCTCACCTGCGGTCGACCGTTCACCCTGTAGCGTGGCCCATGCGCACGTCACTGGCAAAGCCGCCCTCACACCGGCGCCAGTTGTGGCTGGGCACGTAAGGAGTAGCTACGGCCTGTCACCATCCTCTGTACATGTGGCTGTCCTCATACATTGCGTGTCTGCGCGCAGCCAAGCCAACCCCGCCCCTCCGGGGATCTCCCCCCCCCCCCCCCCCCCCCTGCCCCGCCCACGCGCCTGCACTTCCGCCCGGCCTGCACACCATCAATGGTACTATCCTGGCCAAGATCCTCTAGAGCTCTGACAACTTCTGCGCCATCATCAGTGCCGGCCCGCACAGACACTCGCACGTTCGCTGTGGGACGGCGGCGGACGTCGCAAATGCCCCGCCAGCCCCCCCGCCAGACCCGGCCGAGCCAGAGTCCTAACGGCCTTAGATCCGAACGTGCGCATCCCCCAGGCAGTTCCCCACTCGAGCATGGTACGACATGCAGTGTTTCGTCAACCTCTTGCTGTCGGGCCGCACTTTAACTAGACCGCAATTAGTAGAGCGCTGCTGCGCACGTAAGCTTGTCGCATGTGGGGCTCACGGCAAGCCAACGACGCTGATCTCAAAACTGCATCGACTTTCCTGAAACGATCGAGCTCGACCCCGCTACGGTAGGCTAGCTAGTGGTATGCTTTGGGCCATAGAAATCAACAGCACAATGCGAGAAGAAAGTTTCACTGTGCACAGACACTGCACAGAGGCACACAGGAAGGTCTAGACAGCAATCCTGTCGGCTCAACTTTATTTATTCTTATTTCATTTAAATCGAATTCAAAGCTGGCTTGGCACCACAGCCCCGGGAAGGCCATGGAAGGCACCAGGGGCGGACGCCCGTGGCCACACTCCACCTCAACCTACATCGCTTCGCCATATGACACAGACTAATTAACAGGCAGCCGTGATGGCCTGACATTATCCGGTGGCCAGCCACAGGTACTAGACAGCCACCCATTATCCCTTATAATGAAATTGCGGAACTCTCTACACGCCTGCTCCGGTGCTGGGCGGAGGCCCTCTTGTCTCCTCGATAACTCTGCGGCAGCGGCTGATGAAGTCTGGGATGGCCAGCCGCGCCGCCTCGTCGCGCTGCAGCAGGCCCAGCACAGCGGGCCGGAAGCGGCCGAGCTGTTGCAGCCGCTTTTGCGCCCCCTCAGCCTTTTCCTCCCATGGCAGCGGTTCCTTGCCCAGGATTCTTGCCACCGTCTGCAATCGGAACAAGCCGTCAATGCTGATATATCTGACTCATCTCGAGTTTGAGGGTTAAGGTGCACAGGGCTCAAACGGCATTCTGAGGCGCAGCAGCATGAATGGATGTGTACGACTGTTGTCTTTCCAAGTTGTTAATTCACTAGAAAGATGCCAGTTCGAACAAGTTGTGAATTCACCAGAAGGACGCCAGTTCGAACATGAATGAACAGGTGATGCAAGGTGATGCACATCATGGTGTGCTGACAACGCCACACACCACATCTTTGCCCTCGAAGATGCTCAGTGCCGCCTGGTTGCAGAAGAGCTCCCATGCAACCATGCCCAGGGCCCATGCATCCATGGAAGACTGCGCCTGGACGCTTCGGCAGCCTATCTGCGCGGCCCGCACCACCTCCGGAGGGGCATACTGCAGGCTGTAAGCCAGTGGCGCCATGGAGCCGATGCGCGCGGCGCAGCCAAAGTCGATGAGCGTCCACCGGTTCTCGCGAGGCAGCCACATGACGTTGGAGAGCTTGAGGTCGCGGTGCACGTAGCCGGCGCCGTGCAGGTCCGACAGCCGCTCCGCAACGTGCTGGATCACCTGCAGATGACGACTTCAGCCTTGACGAGATGCACAGACGCACGTGCGCCAACGGGACCGATGGCCACCGCTGCTGTACACTATGATATCAGGTCGCGCAGCATGCTGTCGGGTGGCACATGCAGCCTGAGCCCTGGTGCATGTGCGACATGCACATGTTTCGAAAATGTCGCCACCTCTCTCGGCACCCCCACAGACCTCTCGACTAGCAGGGACCCGCCTGGCCCACCCGATCTGGGCTCTCGGGCCCTCGTTAGCTAGACTCTCGACATTAGCGTCAACGTTGGACTACACAAACGAAGAATACACAGTAGAGGCATTTGCTCGTGCGCAGAGTGGCCTTGGTGCTTGCGGTGGTCTGTCTGTATGTTTGCATGTTGACTGGTTTGTTGCCTCGGCGCTACTGGGTCCTAGATGTATCACTGTGTTACACAGTAGAGGCCCAAGGTGAACAGTTGCTCCATTGCAGGACCATGCTGGCGGCTGGAGTCGAGGGAGATGACACGTGCACGTGCGACTAGGCTGGAGCAATCCAGTACTGGATTGTTGGTGAAGTGGTTGCAACATAGTGAGTACTAGTGTGGCAAGCTTACGATGCTGGACTGCAGCCTTGGACACTGCACGATGCAGGCATCTGAAAACACTGTCACAACAGCATGGACATGAAAACATCATGATGTTGTACAGCGGCATGTACAGCGGCATCGCTATTGCTGGTGGACGGCAACTTTGGCATGCCAGCGAGTTGGTGGATTGTGGATACCCGCTTACTGCAGTAAGAACGCGGCAGGCCTTCAAGTTGCCGTGGAGTGGCGTGATCATATGATATCATGATGCGCACCTGCAGGCCTGTGATCATGTCAATGCCGCCGCGGTTGCGCTGCATCCACACGTCCAGGGACTCCCCCTTCTCCATCACGATGCACGGGGGCAGAAGATGGCCATGTCCGTCAACCACCAGCGGCTCTGCGGCACCCCCGTCTGCGATGTTACGCAAGGCCGGCAGAAACAGCCCAAGCGGGCTGTCGGGATCGGTGTACAGCCTACGCTCGTCCGCAAACGCGGTGGTGGAGAGGAAGAACTTGACAGCGTAGTGTAGGCCTGTGCGGCTGTCTTTCACAAACTGGATGACGGCCTGGCCTGCGTAGAAGAAGCTCAGCATCAGCCCGTGCACCATGGTAGCGAGGCAACGTTGGTGATTGCCGCAATCACGCGCCGGCTTCAAACGTTGCATATCACCCAAAAGAAAAACAAACAACAAAGTAACATCTATGCAGCGCACCGCCAAATCCAATTGTGCATTGAGCACAGCAGCCCTTGAATAGGGACGGAATTCATTTGTCGGGCTGTCAACACGCACACACCCCCAAGCAAGGGAGGCGGAGGGAGCATGAACAAGCACTAGCAAAGCGGTCATGCTGCAGCTCAAATGACCACGCACATCGCCATGAGTGGGTCCCACACTGGCATACATTGACATCCTTTATCTGCATACGATAATGATAGCATAACTGCATATGCTATATAGACTAGCTAGTCTATAGACCGGGACTGCCCCGGTACAAAGGGACAGCTATTAATGCTATTAATGCTATCAATATTCATATTAATGCTTATACCACTGCAGCTGGCCACGGTAGGTGAACGTTCACCTTCACGCTCTGAGCAACAACACGATGAAATGCTTTAAAGCTTCGGGTGCTGCCCACCGGCGTGTCTACAAATGCATGCATACGATCACAGAACTAGTGCACACACACCTCCATGCATGCGGTTTGACACTCCAGGCTCCACAACGAGGCCGTTCAGGAATTGCTGATCACCGAGCGTGTCGAGCTGGTGCTGCACATACTCCATGTGCTCCCGCATGTCCGCTTTAGCACCGGGCGGAGGCATGGGCGCCAGAGTGAAGCCGTGAGTGTCGTTGAGGGTTAGCGCGGAGACACGTGTGCCACCGGTGCTGCTGTAGGGAGTGGCTCCTGTTGACCCCTGCACTCAACATGAAACTGCATCCAAAGATGGACTGTGCCTGGGTCGAGAATGAAACGTTGATGGAACAGTCTAGAGTACTCCAGTCTCTCCACTAGTGAAGAGCCCGTCAGCCATGCATGCATGTGTGCACCACGGTGCTTGGCTGCAGGCGCGTGGCTGCGTATCATGCATCAAAGGAGTTTGGTCGTGGCTTCCGGCGCCCGCGGCAAGTGCATGCGCACAATGTTCATCTGCCAGTAGCATACGTGGCACTGCTGGCATTGCAAGTGCCCGGTGCACCATACTAGCACTACACAAAAGAGGGGGTATGGTCAGCCATCAGTGCGCTTTGGGCTACTAGTAGCTATAGGCCGCACACCCGTGACACACGATGGCGCATACAGCACACATCCTAGAGCCGATGCATCCATCGTGGACACAGCCCTTCCAATGTAAGTCAGGACAACCAAAGCGCACGGCAGACCAAACCATAACCCCCCTTTACTGTAGTGTAGGTTGGAGGGAATCACCTGGACGGCCAGGTGTTCTTCGTACTGGTGCTTGTACTCTTGCGGCCTTGTTGGTGTGGCAGCGCTGCGTTTTGACACGGCCAGTGAGTTCGAGTGCTGCAGAGCACCAATGCCACCTGCAGCAACAGCATTGGCCTGTCCTTCAGATTCCCGAAGTTTGCTGTGTACCTGCAAACAACTAGAACGATGTGGTGGGCACATGGAGTCATGTACACAGCTCTGTCGGAAATGTCGTCAAATGCTCAACACCACAGGTCTGCATACTTGCCACTACAATCCCGTGGCCGGACAACTTGACTGAACTCAAGGACGGGCTCTGCATCTGCGATGAAGCTATTAATATTCGTGATCTGCATCTTGCCAATGCCATTTGCGATGGTCAATGGTTCACAGTACGTGAAACCAAAAGGGGCCATGCTTACTGAGCTAGTAGCTAGCGCCACTGACATACTGGAAATTGCTACTGAAATAGCCACCATGACCAGCATTGCAATGGTGGGGCAAAGTGGGGCAAAGTCGATGTTGCTGCTGTGCAGCGTCGACAGTGCTCAGCTACCCTCCGGAGTCCACACACTCTGCACTTGCACTCTGCAGATGCCGCCACACAAGTAGCCCATGCACACCTTTCAAAATTATACTTGCAGTACTGGTGCTAGTGGCGCCACTACTAGTGGTACCAGTACTGCAAGCATAATTGTACAAGGTCTATTGGCATGCCATGGGAGCGCACTCTCTTCTTGTCACGCTTCCTTCGGAGGTAGATACACCAGACAGCGGCCAGCACAGCGAGCACGCACAGCACGCCGCCAACACCAAGGCCGATAGCCAGTGCCGTCCTCGTGCCAGCGCCCGTAGATACCGGTTCTGCGTAGGGGTCGCGAGCGAATAACTCGTTGGCCTGCGGGAGTTTTTGGATGGTGGGTGGCGGGAGGCCCGTGACGCGTGCATGATCGAATACAAGGATCTGAAACTCGACGTCTCCGGGGCGCAGGAAGGCACCCCCAAATCTCTCGACAACCGCAAACACATTGATCAGAGGATCGTGAGTGGGCCCATCATGCTGCGTGAGGTACCATGCATTTACCTTGCGGCCAAGCTCCAGATCCCAAACCGTGGGCAGGTCGGTGTTCGAGTAGACACGGCAGTCTCGACTCTCGATGGAGACCTTACCAGCGAAGGATCGATCTACGTAGGTCGCGGCCGAGGTCTGTTCGATGAACAGACAGTTGTGAAACCACGCCGCGGATGGATGGCTGAAGCCGTCGCTGAGGCCTGAGTACAGGCTCATGACGGGCTCAAACGCGACGGCGCCGGGATGGCCTGTGTCAATAGTATATAAATCCTTCACGAACTCAGTCTCGCGGATGGTCGCCCTTGCGCCGGGCCCCAGAAGTATCACTCCTTCCCTGTCTGTCGAAGACATATGCATGGAAAAATGGGAATCTGCACGCAATGTCTGCAGTCCAGGTTTCTACATGCCAGACACGACCCAAGGTCGAGACGTCGACACGTCGACACGTGGACCGGCAATCAGACCGCATCGTGCGGTCACCGACAAGCATAGCAGTCTGGTAAGGCGGCGGGGGACGCACCTCCAACGTAGACTCTGCTATTATGTATGACGTCAATGGCGCGTGCATTATCCTCGTTGGTGACAATCGTCATGTTGGTGAGATACAAATCGCCCCCATAGACACCGATCAGAGCCGAGTCATTACTCCCCCATCGCCAGCTTGCGGTAGTGATGTACAGGTTTGACAGCCATACACGCGACTTGTAGTCCTCCAGAAACACTTCGAGGAAGTCCTCGTCCACAGTGATCACGCACTGGCCCGAGCCCTGGTTCCAAGGAGGACTCAGAGCAGGTCCAGGCGGAGGATCTGTGCAGTTGCCCTGCAAGTGCAACAGAATCACTGATTGGCAATGTATTGCGGTCACGTGATGCTCGAGCATGTGAGGGCTCTATAGCTATAGCTAGTAAAGAGATTCGAGAGTGCAGATTGCATCCGATGAGGTGAGTCATGAATCATACTGTCGGCGATCAGGCAAAGCTACAAGTGCCGGGGGGATTCGAAGAAAGCGAACGCTTGGCTTGATGCACCAGCACTTGCATTCTCACAACTCCGAGTATTGACTCAGATGGCAATATTAAATGCAGTCATGTCATGGCCGTGTTTGGCTTAGGCAGTGCAGGTTCAAGTCACTGAAGCCACATCAACTGGCGCAGACCCTGACAGGAACGCTAAATGTAGCTATAGCGTACACGGACGCACATGCATATGTACAATCTGCCTTGTACGACTTACCGCTTGTGCGCTGCGCATGTAGTAGCACCGCTACCATGGCCCTATGTGACAGAGCAGAACTTGAAGAGCTAGCAGTGTGTTGCGCTGCAGACATGGCTATCACCCCGCGCCTAATTATAAAGCACACTGTGCCACGGTGCAAGCTGGCCGCCACTGGCAGTGCAGCCCAAATTTGAGGACAACGAAGATGGAATACAGCGCAATGGTCAGACATCAGCCAGGGCGAGCCTTTGAAATTGACAACATGCAACAAGCGGACCAACACAGACAGCCGAATGTACTCAGTACTATGCTCAAGACGGTTGTCACGCCTCATTTATATGCATGCACAATATTAATGCACATTAAATTGGAGCAGTTCTGGCTGTAAACTCTGCCCCTTTGCCCCGTGCACATTATAATATATAGCGGCAGCGAGTTCATGGCCGCAGCTGGTTCATGGCCACAGCTGGTTCACAATATGGCTTCCCTTCCGATCGCGAGGAGGGAACGGAAAGCGGGACACCGCGTGTCGAGATGAACACAGGGCCGCGGCATTGCCAGTGGGGATGAATGATACCTCCTGTGCCATGGCCAGGTGCAGAGCGCCAGGTGCTTCATTTCAGCAGCTGCCAGTGCGGGTGCACTCGCCACAACAAAAAAAAAACAATCGGGCATCACGCCAAACCCAAGCGGGCATCGGCCACAGCACCCCTGCGGACAGGGGCGGAAGAACGGTCAACAAACTCAAACACAGCAGACAGGGCAGCAGAGGGGGCATGTGCGGGCTCAAGCAATGCGCAAAGCTCAGACGACCATAAACGCAGCCGGGCCCAGCGCGGCAGCCACACAGCGGGCATAGCAATGGGCGCAGACGCGCACAAGGCGGAAATCCGAGTAGCCGTGCCTGCCAGGAAGGCGGCCACCAGGCGACAGCAGAGGCTACGAACGGGCTGGGCGACACATGAAGGCGGGGCAGCCGCGGGATCAAGGAGGAAAGGAACAGTGCACGCAGTCAAACACCATCACACCCGGGCGCATTCGGAAAAGCACGGTCGACAATAGCACGCGCAGCCGCGTTACCCGCTACAGCGCGCATGTAGTCACACCGGAGACAGACAACGCCTCGACAAATCACGGAAGGGTGAACACAATTGCAAGGGCACGATAGAAAGAGATGTTCCACAAGAAACCAGCCCTGCACCTGCCAACTCGAATCGTGGACGGCATGGATCCACTCGAGTGGCGCTGCGGCAGTATACAACGCGTACGTCAACCACGGCCCGGGCCGCCTTTCAATTTGCAGGCCATGGCCACATGCAAGTGCACACTGAGGTAAATCTAAATGACACTGGCAGATAATGGGGTCACCACATGGTGCACTGCAGACGGGGCAGTCTGTCGGTGAAGCAGCTGCAGGTGAAGCAGGAATGTTCACGCCTGCTATACCTACTACTAGTAGCAATGGGATTGCAGATTGAGAGAGGCAGAGATCTAGCGAGAGAGAAAATGCGGACCAGCAGCCACGGCAGATTTTAAAAAGCGCATTTTCAACAACAGGAAGCCAAGCTGCAGCTGCTTTGGCCCAGCAGGATACTATCCAGCTCAGTACCACCGAGTAAGCAGTACCTAGTAGCAGCGTGTATCATAGGGGTTTGGAGCCGGAAAATCGGCCCGATAGACCTTGCAAACCCCATTTACGAAATCGGATTCAGCCGATAGCTGTTTCGAAGCCGGAGTTGGCTATTGCACATGTGCGATAGCAGGCTCGTCAGATGCCAGTACAATGCGATGTGGCGTTCGACGTCATGTTGGACTAGTGACCACACGGTGTGGTCACTAGTCCAACATAATTGTTGTAATTGATTAGTTCCTATCGTTTCTTAGCATAGCTTGCTCGCTCCGTGAGCGTTGTTGGCCATGGCCATGGGTGGCCACGGCAGCGAGTGCGACTGGGCCAGCTCGATTCGCTCGCAGACCTCGCTGCGCTTGCGATAACCACACCATATGCTGCTCTATGTATCGCACCTCCACAATACACCACAGTTATGCAGTTCATTGTATCGCATGTATCTGATACAGGTGCTCGTCAAAAATGCAAAAACGATCGGCATCCTGCGATTCAGGCACTACAATTCAATTTTTTCAACTTGTCTGCCCCGATACACAAGACAAAAAAGTTCCCAAAACGATAGAATTTAGGCTTTTCTGAAAATCCTATCGCATTTTGCGATAAAACGATAGCTAAGATATACACTGCCTAGCTATAGTAGGGCAACGGAAATGAGCATGCACAACTTGAAGTCTTACAGTGAGAGAGATACGTTACAGAGGTATGCTCCACATGTACAAGGTGGTAGAATTCGAACACACGTGGTGCACACAGTCTTACAGCGGTCAGACATGCATGTGTACCGGCAGCCCAGAGATCTAGAGGCAGCGCACCTGGATGGACCTCGTGTACTCGCCAGTGATGCTGGTAACAATAGCAATCATGGCCGCATCCATAAACGTCGTCTCAGGAGAAGTTGGGAAGTACGACATGTCCAAGTGGTGACTGATCACGATATGGTGTACGCGTTGGCGAACCGCCGTTTGCAGCTGCAAGGGAGTGCTCACCACCACTGCCGCTGCCTCGGATGGAGTGTCCACAACCGCATCGCCCGCCACACAGCTCAAAAAAGAAATAACGATACACAAGTATGCATAGACTAGACGTCCCGCGATGCGCTGCGTGCTGCGTCCGGCGATGTCCCGGAGACACATGTGTACTGCAGCTGTCGACCGTGTCAAGAAGGTGACCAAACTAGATCAAACGTTTCGCAAAGAAGAAAGCATAGGTACTACAGTGGTGCATGCAACAAATATGAATCAGCAGCTGCTGGCCATGGTCAATACGCAGTGAGTTAAGGCACTGCAGCGCGCGCAAACAGATGTACACGATCTGTACAGATCGCGAACAGACGATATCGATCGCGCAGGACTGCGTGATTATCGACATCAGCCCACAAAAATGCACCAAATGTGTAGCCAACTGAGCTTGCAGGGGGTTGCTGTTGAACATGGCAGCCAGTGCTCGGATGGCCGTTGCGTGCGCGTGGGGCTGCTGGTTTCGGGCAATTGTGTGACACGGGATGACGGCACTGCTGCAGTACTAGTCCGTCGACACGCATGCGCGGATCCCCCCAACAAAGGGCCTCTATGCACACAGTTCCAAGCCCGATATGATGTGACCTCCTGGTCAGACATCACCCCTGTTATATATTACGTGTACCCGCGTCGACGTCCGGTGCAAACTTAAACACATATGCACCATACCCGAATGTAAAGAGGTCAACAAGTCGCAAACACGAGTTCAGTACAACCGTTGTGATCACCTCAGGCTGCTGTTGTATTTGTATACGGCATCACGGCCTCAGGGATTGGTAATCCTCGCGACGCGACTGTGCGTCGTGCAGAGCTGCAGCTTGCAGCGCATATGCATGCACGACGGCCACGCGTGGCGCATGCATTGGTTAGTGATGGCTTACCATTTTAAGCACTTGAGTCAGTCATCCAGAGTCCTCCCACCATGCATACATATGTGCATGCCCCAGTGTGTGCACCATAATATATTGAACCCCCCGCCCCCCCCTAAAAAAAAAAGGGCCATCCCGCAAATCCACGGGCAAAGGCCACGGCACCCCTGCGGACAGTCAAACCGAACGGTCAACATGCGCAAACACATCAGACAGGGTAGCAGAGGGGGCCCTTGCAGGCTCAAGGAACGCGCACAACTCAGACGTCGACGACCATACACGCAGGCGCGGCCGGGCCCAACGCGGCAGCCACACAGGTGGCACAGCAATGGGCGCAGCCGGGCCCAACGCGGCAGCCATACAGGTGGCACAGCAACCGGCGCAGACGCGCACAAGGCAGAAATCCGGGAAGCCGTGCCAGCCAGGAAAGCGGCCACAAGGTGACAGCAGAGGCCACGAGCGGGCTGAGCAACACACGAAGGCAGGGCAGCCGCTGGGTCAAGAAAGAAAGGAACAGTGCACGCAGTCAAAACACCATCGCACCGGGGCGCAGTTGGAAAAGCACGGTCGATGACGGCACGCGCAGTCACGTCACCAGCCACAGCGCACACGGGATCAGACCGGAGGGCACAGCATGCACAGCACAGCATGCACGACACAGCAGTACGGTGCGGCGGGGCTGTGGGGCAGGAGCGCACGGCTCGGAGGCCTTGTGCGGGGGGGGGGGGGGGGGCATCGGGAATCACGCCACACCAGCCCTTAGCGACCACATCCGGGACGCTCGAAACACGCATGCCATGTGCGTGACGCGTCGCCATGATTGCCGCCACTGCCCATGTCGATTAACATGTCATCATTCTCTCCACGCACGGTGGGATCACTACAAGGATGGTGGCAGCCTGCCAGGGATGTCGGGAAGGACGCCATTAGGACAAAGGTGGGACTCGCCGGGGAGATGTAAAGGAGTGAACAAGGACCCGGGAGTGAGTGTCGTGCTCGTCCTTTTTGAATCATTCTACACTCGCAGACTCCCGATGACGTGGAAAGGACGACTGGAGGATGTACAGAGCTCCGGGCAGGATGTCACAGGGAATGCATCATGAACATGGAAGGAGTCAGCAAGGATGGTAAGAGGACACCAGCTAAAAAAAGGAGTTACAGAGGAGCCAGTCAATATCCGATGACGTGGAAAGGACGACTGGAGGATGTACAGAGCTCCGGGCAGGATGTCATAGGGAATGCACCATGAACATGGAAGGAGTCAGCAAGGATGGTAAGAGGACACCAGCTAAAAAAAGGAGTTACAGAGGAGCCAGTCAATATCCCTCGATGGTCACAGGGACACACGGGGGACCTAGTAAGGAACAGTACCTCCTGGCCACATGGGACAGAGGAAGGACTGCAAAAGGACTGCAAAGGACTCATCAGGACTATTCAAGGATCACATCGTATCGGGGCCCACACACAGGTCCTGGAAACGTCCCTGGGACACATCCCTTCTCAGTCCTTTGGTGCATAGTGCAACACACTAGACTCCTTCAAACGTCCCATCATCCCATACATGTCCTCCGCAGCTCCCACTCGACTCGCCAGCCTCGTGGGAGCCATCCTCCCACAGACACTCTCTCCACGGAACACCCTATGCTCTCAGCACACACCACCGGGGGTGCCACATGCCCTCCCTGCTCCTATCATCTGGCGGCTTCAGTAGGAACAAACCACATGAGCTGTTGCAGCCACAGCAGCCGTTTCAAAGGTGCCCCGATCTGGATCAGCGACCACCGCCACACCGAAAACGCCGTCTACTGCCGCACGGCCTGTGCCCAACAGCTGAGGCCGTTTGGCTGCCGCACGGCTGCTGCCGCGTGCCTGCTGCCCCGCGGGGCAGGCCGTTCGGCTGCTGCCGTGTGGCTGCTGCCTCATGGCTGCTGCCGCACGTCTGCTGCACCTGCCAGTGCCCCACAGCTGAGGCTGCTCAGCTGCTGCCACACGGGCCAGGCCGCTCGGCTGCTGACACACGCCCGGCTGCTGTCCCAAATCTGAGGCCGCTCGGCTGGTGGCACCCGGCTGCTGCCCCACATCTGTGGCCGCTTGGCTGCTGCCACATGGCTGCTGCCGCCCGGCTGCTACCGCACGTCAGGGGTCGCACGGCTGGGGCCGCACGGCTGCTGGCACCCTCCTACTGCCCACCTGCACGGTCATGTGTTGCACTGAGATAGGGCCCGGCCACAGCGGCCGATAACTACAAGCATGAAGACTGTCTGCATGCAGTTGTAGTGCCACCGCCTTCACGGCACCAAGACAGTCCTTAACTCCATCCTCTCGCGTGGCAGCGCACGACACGGCAACTTCGTGATGGCCACAGCAGACGTGATATACTGCTGATTGATATACCGCCTCTATACATTCAAGCATGCAAGGACCTACCTGCTGGTCAGATATCATGGTGGTCGGTGCAGTGCCATGTGCTCCGCTGACGACAGGCTCATCCTTCACCACAGTCTCCTGGTGTCCTCATCGTCACTGGCTCACAATGGTGTCGTATTCATGGGGTCGTTGCGTGCCAGCAGGGGCTGTGCTGGACGGCTGGGCGTTACGTCCTCAGGCTGGACTTCAACCGGTGGGATACGGACAGGTGCCTGCTGCATCGGACCGACACTTCCAGTAATATCTCAAGCGGGGATGCTCCCTAGCAGCACGATTTGCTAACCAGTCCCTGCAGTGAGATGCTTCTTAGACG
>JALKAD010000022.1:0-14931 GCA_024500015.1 Ulva compressa | reverse complement strand
CAGCAGCAGGAAAGCACGCGACCAAACTGATTCGCTGTCCGCTGACGTCCGGGCTGCTTCGAATTCGCTGTCCGTGCAATATTCAGGCTTGCAATTGACAAACTCGACAGTGCTGACACATGGCCGCACATGCTTCTGGGCGTTGACGAAGTACATACGCGTAGAATAATCAGTGCATGCTGCACCCCGAGCACCCACTGTTCGTGATCGACTTTGACGAGCCTCTATTGGCGCTCAACAGCCACGCGTACGTACATGTATACATCGAGGCACCTTGCCTGTTAACGGATGACCCGCATTATTCCAATTGCAGCCTGGCCACTTGTAAGCTCTGCTACATCCTAGGTGGCCACTTGTAAGTACTGCTACATCATAGGTGTGACCTGAAGTCCTTCCTCTCCTACTAGAACACCTGCCACTGTCGACTCGTCGACTCCTGAAGGCCCATGCTCATGTCCCACCACCGAGTAGTAATGCTTGTTCTAGAGCACCGAAATTCGGACTAGCTGGCGTCTCGTGTGAGGTGTTTCCTTTTAAGGGTGAACTTCCCAGATATCTATGAACTCGCCAGGCCGAGACCAGCTGCGTGCGCAGGCTCCGCCGTTGATCTCCAGCGCTTCGCCTGGGCCGGTAGAGTTATTGGACCTCTGATCCAGTGGTTCCAATACTGAGTTTGACTGGTTGCATGTAGTAGCTGTGTTCTCCGTCCATGGCCAAGAAAAGGGCCGGAAAGGGTGACACTCAGTTACAGCCCAGGACGGGAATGAGACGGTGGTTCTGGTTGCTCGCAATTCCCGCTGTTGCATGCTGCGTACAAGTGGTAGCGTATGTATCGACAGAGTGGCAGAGAGAGACCACTGCGCCAAACAAGCCACCGACTGCGCACCCTTCCTGGCGATCGCTCCGTCGCATTGGACATGAACTGCTAATGAAACATAGCCACAGGTATGTGCACATTCGGGACATCCGAATCATGTCACCTTTACCATAGTTTTGGCTTCGTGTGCCTTGACCGACCAGCAAGCGCTGTAGCAGTCGCTTGCCTGCAGCGCTGTCGAGTGATGTGCAAGGGCGTGCAAGCAAAGAAAGCCGTCATCGCAAGAACCACGTTGTGATTTGTGCAGAGCACCATCCGATAAAGCTACACTTGCTCATCCGTATTCTAAGGAATGGCCCAACACGATCGCAGTTTGCGCGGTCATGAAAGCCGAGCGAGCGCAGGATGTGAAAGAGTTCATCGATTACCACAGGTACGCCTCTGGCTGGAATGAAAGCGCTACAAATGATTCACCTCTGTGCTGTAGTTGCAAGGACTTTGCTCGCAATGTCTTTGTGCAAGTAGCTTGGCGACGTGGTACATTAGACCGGCCTTTCCTGTTCCCCAGTCGCTCGCCAGCATTATGTACTGGTTTTGCAACTGGAATTTGCATGAGTTGTGTTGTTTTTAATGTGTTCATAGAGGCCAAGGAGGTCACTGTGTTCATCGGACAAGTAGAGCTGGCAAATGCTATCTCAACTGTTAATGCTGTCATCACACGTCTATGGAATCGCAATCAGCGCTCCACTCAACAGCAATCGCATCGTCAACGCCATCGCTGAGTGTTGCCTATCCCGACTATTACTGACTGTGCCCAAACCATCATGAAGGTCTAGGAGAACAGCGTTAACATTGCCTGTGTTGCCAATTCACCCGCCATCAGTGCCCTGTAGGTGGGTAGGTGTGGACTCTTTTTACCTGCGCGAGAACGATGAAAGCTGTAGCATTGCAGAGGATCTGAAGCCATACCAGGACGCGGGCATCTTGGACCTCGACGTTCTGCCTGGGCCCAAGCACCCGACCCAGACCAACTGGTACAACGAGTGCGCCACCAAAGCTTCCAAGAAGCACAGCTGGGTCGCGTTTATCGACCTCGACGAGTTCATGATCGTCCTCAAGAAGTGCGCTCCTGCCTTGGCTGCATGATCACGGTCAATGCCGGACTGGCACACCAGGTTTCGTCTGCGTGCATTGACCACCAGCTACCCATAGCCACCTCTCTTGCATGCACGTGCTGAAACTGCCTCAGCCTGTGCTGATGTGCCACTTGTTCCTCGCCAGCATCGCTTGTCATGACATGCCAGAAGACTGCCGCTGCATGGGAGCATCCCTGTCAGATCAGACTGGCCACCTGCATGTCCCCACTGCCGCACAGCGAGCCTTCTGAACCTCCCAGCCTATCACCTTCATTACAGGCAATCATTACAGGCAATCTCTCCGTGTGACACTCACACCCTGTTATTTCTGCTTGCGTCGCTGTGAAACCCACACGGCCTACTGTACTTGTTAGTTGACATTTACACGGGCCCCAGGCCGCAGCTCCGTCCGCAGACCCCGCCACTCAGCCTGCCCACAGCCCGCTGTGTCTGAAATGAATGTCTGTAAATGTCTATAAATGTATCATGTCTCAGAGCGTCTCCTCTTGCGCACACCATCCACTCAACCCCAGCTGCCTCCGCTTCTCTGCCACTGAAAAAATCACTCCCCCACATGTTCACAACCCCCTGCCCTCACCCAACCCTCCCGGGCTGCATGAGTGGAAGCACACCCGCCGTCTCCTGGCTATCGTCTCTCATTGCCCACAGCCAGCTGCGCCCTGTTTCCACCTGCCTGCTGTGTTTCGGTCGCACCGCACCGGTACCGCATCATTTTGGCACCATTTGGGCACCACGCCGCGATGCAATATCGTGGCGGCGCCACACCACGCTGTCCTGCACCGCCTGCAGGCCGTTGGGCGTGGCAGATGGGGTCCCCACCGGTGGCCACCTTTGGGTGCAAGCCATGCATGCGTGACATGCATGGCTGGGCGGTGCAGGCAGAAGGCAGTGGTGGAGCGCGACGCGCTGAAGGAGATGCTGCGCGCGAGCTTCCGCTACACCTCGGCCGTCTCAATGCAGTGGGTGCTCTTCGGCAGCGGCGGCCACAAGGACCCCCCCAAGGAGGGCCAGCTCGCGGGCTTTGACCGCTGCACCGGCGTGCTGTCCAACCAGATGAAGTGCCTCGGCAACACGTTCTGGCTGTACAACAACCTCACCTTCCGGCCGCTGCACGTCCACCAGTGCACCCTCCGGTGCGCCCCCCTCACCACCACGCGCTCCCCGCGCTGTGCGGTCGCAGCAGGCATGCGCGGCTTTTATCTGCAGCGTTACAGCCCGCTTTGAATATGCCCGAGTCAAGTGTCACAGCGTGCGCAGACTCCGACCCACCATGTGTTACACAGTGATAGATCTAGGACCCAGCAGCGCCGAGGCAACAGACCAGGCAACACGCAAAAAGACAGACAGCCCATCGCAAGCACCAAGGCTACTCTCCGCACGAGTACTCCGACTCCGACCCACCATGTGCGGAGGCCCCGTGACAACGGTGGTGCATCGTAGCACTGCATCACGTCCACCACGTGAATGCATGAGTCCAATGCATAAGTCCACCACGTGCGGAGGCCCTGTGACAACGGTGGTGAATAGCGGCACTGCATCGCGTCCACCACGTGAATGCAAAAGCGCATGCATGGGATGCTAATACCAGCTGCATGGCACATGTACCATGCATGCCGACAGTCAGGAGTCTGTCTCCAGCCCGACACCGCCGATCGCGTCACTGGATGGATTCTTGTCACCCGAGTGGGCGAGGCCTGCGGGCTTATCGCCCACTGCGCATACTTTGCACCGCCCCTACAACCTGCCTTGCACAACACACACAGCACACCACAACGCAGTGTCAAGCCCCACCCCGTGTTAGACCACACCGGCAGGTACCTGCTGCAAAGCAAGGCACAACCCCATGCACGTGCAGCCACATGGTGGGACGGCTCCAGCACCACGGCGCTGCACGTTCGAGGCCCCGAACCTGCCGTGTGCGCCAGTTCTATCACTGTCAGCACATACTCGGGCAACGGCGGCACCCGCTCTCCGTGCATGCAGGTACGGCGCCGCTGCGGTGCTGGGCAACCTGGACCCGCTGAGCATGATGCGCATCCTGCCGAAGAACTTCGGCGTCAAATCCGGCGAGCGCTACGCCGCGAGCTACCACGCGCACCTCCGCCCGGAGGAGCACGTGCGCGCGACCAACCTCACCGACGACTTCCAGATCCTCCTCTTCCACTACGTCACGCGCGCACAGCACAACTTCATCGAGCGCAAGATCAACCTGCAGTCGGGGGTGTACGCGACGACGTTCCGGGAGATCCAGGGCAACGCGACGCCCGGCACGGACACGGACGAGCTCTACAAGCGCTTTGAGCATGAGTACGGCTTTGACGGGGATTACGCGATCTGCCGGCAGGGCGGCCGCCTCACGGCGGAGATGAACGCTGCGCGTGCTGAGGGGCGGTGGAACCCGATCCCGGCGGAGCCGGGGCTGGTGGCGAAGGGGTGAGTGGAGGAAACGGCGGCGGATGCAGCGGTGGTTGTGTAGGGGGTAGACGGCCTGCAGGCACGTCGTGGTGTGGGGGGGGGGGGGCTCAGATGCAGTGGCCAGGGTTTTGAAGTGTGAGCTGGCATCTGCTGCGGTCTTTGCCGGGGGGGGGGGGCACGTGTGCAGCCCTGGGGGCTGTGGCTCTGGGGGCGCGCAGTGCAGCACAGCGGGAGGGGGGGGGGGGGGGGGGGGGGGGGCCTGGCATGACCTGGCGCCCCAGATATAGGCTGAACTTGCAGAGGTTCTCTTGCGTGCGTGCGGCACGTGATGGTTGGTCTAGCGGGCGGCAGCTCGCCGCGGACAGGTGTGCATGGGATTTCGCGGTGTGAAGTGGGGTGCTATGCACTGTGCGCTGACCATGCCTTGTCAGGCGTGCTTCGGGAGTGGGGCGATCTGCGGGACGGGCTGAGGTGAGCTTGGTTGGGGTGCCGTCCTCCCTGCAGCCTGTTTGCTCGGTCTGCAAACGAGTGGGCATGTGGGCCGCAGCCGTGCCTGCGTGTCACCATGGGCCACCTCTGCCTCATGCTAAGCATCGTTTCAGCAGCCGCGTCCGACGCGTGCGGGTTGCTGCGAGTGTGAGCCTGCACGATTCAGAGGTATCTTGTGTGGCCGGGGTGCCTGCTGTCGCCTTCATTACAGACACACCTTTGACCAAAAGGCGGCTGCCGTGCTGCCGTGCCGGTCGGTGGTTCCAGGACAGCTGCAATAAGGTGGGAATAAGCGTGCCAGTACGCGCTCCCCTTCAAGTTCCATTCAGTACGCGCTCCCCTTCAAGCCAAAGTGTGGCATCGTGCACGTGTGCCATCGGCAACCACCGCATGTGCACGATGTGGCATCGTGCATCGTGTAGTGTGGCATGGTGTATTTTGCGGGCGCCAGGTGCGTGCATGGATGGTCACAACCGAGCTTCAAAATATGCTGTTAGGAACCGTGGGGGAGCTGGCCGGGTGGTGTGGTGTTAGAAATAGGCAGCAGTGTGGCTGTTGCCAGGGGCCATCGCGCTATATTTTCGGGTAGGATGATGAGCTGTAGTCTGCTCGTCGCAAGAGCGATTTGCTAGTTTAGCTTTGCCATTTGTCCAGGCCAGTATTTTGGTTCCCCATGCAGGGAGCTCACAATTGGTACGCATGGCGTTACTTTCAGTATTGTGTTACACAGTGATAGATCTAGGACACAGCAGCGCCGAGGCAACAGACCAGGCAACACGCAAACAGTCAGACAGGCCACCGCAAGCACCAAGGCTACTCTCCGCACGAGCAAATTCCAGAACGAATTCGTTCGAACTTGCGCCGGCACGAAAGCAAACACACACGTGTGCATGCACACACACACACACACATACACACACAAACAACGTATGAACCGATCGCAGCACCACGCAGTACCACACAGTCCACGCGCACACCAAACACAGTCAGCATGCTCCGGGCCCACTGACGGGCGCCGACTCGACACTAGCGGTCTACACGGGCGTGCAGCCGGGCGCTACGGCCATCTCCGAGGTGCGCATGGCGTTACTTTCAGTATTGTGTGAACACAGAGTACATCTGTACCCCAGAGTGAGGATGCAGTGGTCGCAGATAGCTTTGACTTGAGCGTGTGTGAAGCGAGTCTGGTTAGGAGACCGGACAAATGCAGGTTCAGAGTCGAGTCAATCTGCAAACTTTTGGCTGGCTTTGCCAAGTTCACAAGCACCAGCACCTGACGCCTGAAACATTCTGACCTTGTGAAAACAGCCCGTTTTATCGGCGCCAACCCGCTGAATCCCGACAGGAAGTCAGGCTGGCCCATCCCAGGTGTACGGTGCAAATGCCTGTACCATGTGTCATCTCCTCGGCCGCCATGGATGTATTGTACAGCGTGGAAACCACGCCGACTGTCAGGCCGAAAGGCGTCGTCACCCCCTCAGTCTGGCTCTGATTGTCAGGCGGCCCAGCTGAACTCACGGTGGTTGTGAGGCCCCTCTCGAGAGGATCCGTATGGCTATCAGGGATGCTGAGGTGCTTTGTCGTGGCTGGCCCGGCAGGAAGGCTCACATCGATGCTGGGCGGGGCACGCGCATGCGAATGGCCTCTGCTGGCACCGCTAATGCCATGCGCTGTAGCTTGCACAGTTTCGTGTCCCTGCAATGGACCTTTCAGCGAACCTTCGCCATGGTGATCGCTCTGGCTCCGATGCACTGAGCCGGTGTCAGGTCTTTTGGAAGCTCATTACCTCTACGGTTTCGCCGACGGCGCTATGCACGCACACAGACTACATCAAGAGCGAATGCGGCAGCACCGCCCCCGACAGCAGCCCAGTTGACACCATCTCCCGATCGCGAGGAGCGGCCTGACTGAAGCGCGAGCTTCAGTCAGGCCGCAATCATGATTGCAACGCACTGATTTGTACGGTCACATGTGCGTGGCCAACGGGGGAGTGTTTTGCATTGACATAAGGCTGGACCCCTGAGAGCAAGAGTAGAGATGCAGCAGTGCCACCTTGAACTCTTGAAGGCATCAAAGGTGCCACAGAACGGACATCGGGCAGCAATCCCGCACCAGAATTAGACACGTGCACGGCTTCCGTGAACTGATCATTCGAATCGATTCAGTTAACAAAATTGCAGTCATAAATCGTGCCTTGCACAGGATCACGCAGCGGCTGCACCTCCTGGTCCAGGTGACTTGTGGCCGCGGCTGACGCGCGAGGCCGTGCACCCATCTCGACTGCTTAAGCCGCTTCAGCGCCTGCTGGGTGCGGCGGACCCCGGTGCCTGCCGCCTGTGTTTGGCGTGTACATAGGCTACGCGGTGCTGCGCTCGCCTCCCGCTGCACTCGCTTCCTTCGTTATTTGTGTGTGTCTGTGATTCTGCTCCAGCTCTAGACCATTTTAGCATTTGATCGCGCGGAGGGTACCACGGGGCCGAGGCCAAGGTTGCGGCTTGTGACAGTTTGTTTGTTAGCCTGTTGACTGCTGTGTTTGCAATGCCTCGGCGCTGCTCGGCGCTGCAGCGTGTACGATACTAGTTATACCAAAAAAAGCGCGGGGGGGGGGGGGGGGGGGGGGGGGGGTTCAGGGTTTGCCTGCCATTAGCTTTGGTTGTCTCAAGTAACCTGGAAGGGCTGTTTCTACGTTGGATGCACCGGGTCTACAGTGCGTGCTGTGTGCGCCATCGTGTGCCACTAGTTTGGGGCCTGACCCAAAGCGCACGGATGGCTGACCATACCCCCTTCTGAGTACCGAAGTAGTGGATGGCGCTACGGGGGTACTGTAAGACAGGCAAGAGAAGGTTGCATATCGCCGATATAATTTGCATGCGTACGATTTTGTTGCGTTGTCGCATCAGACGTTCGAGAGGCTGAGCAAGGGCGCATGGCCGCATCTGAAGCATCTGGCTGATGTTACTGTCGAGTGCGGTCTGCCGGATATTGTCTGGCGTAGTACATTACCAGTGTGAAAACATACCTGAGTGTAGATGTGTGTAGAGGCACCGCGCTGTTGTTCAGGATGGGCTTGCAGATCATTACTGGAAAGCTTCCTTAAGGCAGCCGTGGCGGGTACAGTCCTCCCGGTTGCTACCTTGTTAGGTAGTGCAACGGATGTGCGACTGGCATGACCTCCGCATAGCAACCCTGTACCAGACTTTCAGAACAAAACTAGTGCATCCGGTATGGCGGCCGTGGTCGGCAGAGTCTGCCACTCAGGAGTGGTGAGGTAGTGCAGTTGATGTGCTGCATGCATGACCATGGGATGCCCTAAGCAACATGGTGTAGCACACCCAACCATTGATCACACACGAACCTGACAGCCCCAAAAACAGCATCGACCAACATCAATTCCTGACCTTCCTTAAAATTGTCAAAATCATAACCACCGAGCTGCCTCCTGGTGTCTGTCAGCAGCCACCGATCTCAAAGTCTCACGACACTATTTTCTCTGCCACATGCATGAGCACCATGGCATGCACCCGGCCGCAGGCCACGAACGACTGCCTCGCAGAGCCATCCCGATGCAGTGCTTGACGTACAATCACTGCTGATCACCGCACGCGCAGCAGAAGTTGATCCCCTCAACAATTCATCTGTTGTCTGCAACGATAATCTCCGACGCGAGCTCGGCGAGCATGTAGACCGTCGCGGCCGGCCCCGCAATCGGCGGCATCTCCGGCAGCACCGACGCATCCACCACCCGCAGCCCCTGCACGCCCATGACCCCGAAGTCATCGTCCACGACGTCTCCGACCGCGCAGCTCGCGACAAAGTGCTGGATGGAGCTCGCGAAGCGCGTCACGTCCTCCTGCAGCACTTCGCCGTTTGCGTCCGGCCCCGGCACGATGGACTCGAGACCCAGTGCGGGCGTGAGCTCCGTGTGGATATCCTGAACCCGCTCCAGGCAGCGCACGCCCGAGTCCACGTCCCGCTCGTTGCCCAACACGTTGGTGTCAAGGAAGACCGAGGTGGAGGGGTCGGTGCTCGCGGCGCGCACACTGCCGCGGGCGGTGGGGTTGATGCCGCAGAACGTCTCGACGACGTTTGCGCCGTTGCCGGTGATCGGCACGTTGGTCCAGGCGGTGTACGCGTTGCCCTCGACAATGGCGCCGTTGCCGCCGGCGGCGGAGATGGCGAAGGGTCCGCCGTCGCCGGCGGCAAAGGATGCACGCGTCTGTGTCGTGTTGAGCTCGGAGATGGGGCGGGACTCGGAGGCGAGGGGGGCGCTGGTCACGAGGTCCACCAGCTGCGGCGCGCCGCGCGCCTGCATGCATGCTGACGTTTGCTTGACGTGTGCTATGAGATAATCTGGAGTTTCGTTGCCGCCACAGCGGACTCGGAGCTTCGACAGCTTTTTCGGAAAAGGTGTAAAATTTTTGTGGTTTTTTCATGGACAGAAAAAATGGTCAAATACCGCGTTTTCTGCAGCCTTGCCGCCGCGCGCGGGCGCTTGCACTATGAGCTCAGTTGAAGTGCATGCAGCACAGCAGCAACACTGCAAGGAGCATCAACGCGTGCGTGCTGCGTGCTGCATGCTGCACTGCCACTGCTGTGTTGCAAAACATGGTGGACCCACTGAGTGGCGAACCTGCTACCCGATTTTCGTTGTTTAATTATCAAGTTATTCTTTAATTTACTTTCTAGTAGTGAGCAGAAACGTTTAACGACAGCAGGGCAACAACGGCCTACGTGGCTACTTGGGCTAGCACAAGCCGGCTAGCCATGGACGCCGCTACACAAAAGGGGGGTATGGTCATCCACCACTGCGTCTTGGGCTAGACCACCGTGTGACCCTTGAGCCGATGCATCCGTCGTGGCCACAACCCTTCCCAGGTAGTTTATGACAACCAAGGCGCATGGCATACCAAACCATAGCCCCCCTTTACTGCAGTGGTGGACCACGGTGAGAGAGGGCCGCACCAGGCTCGCCTCGCCGACAGGCAGGTCCACGACCTGCTCGACCCCGAGGGCGCCGAGCACAGACGCCGGCCCGATGCCGCTGAGCTGCAGCAGCCGTGGTGACCCGTACGGCCCGGCGCTGCTGATAACCTCCTTCGTTGCGCGGATCTCCCGCTGCTGCTGCCCTTCGGGCGCATCCGTCTTCAGGTACGCAACGCCTACTGCGCGCGTGCCCTCAATTAGCACCTCAGACGCCGTCGCAGACTGAATCAGCCGGAGGTTGGCCGCACACGCGTTGCCGGGGCCAACAACAGGTGTGAGGTACGCCGTGCAGGAGTCCTGCCGGCGGCCGCCGTCGTCGATGGGCATCGCGTGGATCCAGTAGCCGTCGGCGGTGGTGGTACGCGAGACGGGGTCGGGAACGGTCGGGAAACCAACGGCGGCGGCGGCCGCGAGGATGTCGGGGGCGTAGGTCTGCTGCTGGTCCACGGGCGGCACGCGCACCGGCAGCTGGGCTTCCGGGAGTGCGTACAGCTGCGCAGCCTTCTCCGGAGTCAAACCTGCGCGGCTCTGATCTGTGACGCTGTCGTCCGTGGGGCACACATTGACACCTCTGCAGAAACTCGCGGTCCTATGCGGTCCAATGAATTGCAAATTCCGCCCTTACAGTAATAGCGCGCGTGTATCTATCTGTCTGTCTATCTATGTATCTGTCGCACTTCCTCTATAACCGTCGAGACCAGTGCCTTCCATTCCAAGCCTTTGTTGGCACCAGTGATCGGCGTGGATATCACCTACGATTCGGCTCGCCAAGCCGAATGTCAGTGAAGTAAATATTTTGCGTAAGCCGCATGACTGTGCCTGACCGTAATATTTCCGGCTCGCTACGCTCGCATGGGAGTGCCCCTGTAGCCACACACACCATAGCATGCCTGTCTTTGATGTAGGGAGTCGACATATCATTGATACTGCCGAGTCGACATGCAATCATGTCATGTGCACGAAGACTTAAACATCATTGACTTACATGATCACCGGGTCAAGAGTTGTCCACCTGGACACTGATGGCCTTCAACAACAGGAAGTCTGCAATTCAATTTGCCATGCCACCGACCTCTGCAGAACGAGCTGCAACGGGAACAGGCACTCCTGCTTTGCGCGGTCGACGACTGGACGTTTCTGGGGTATCTCATGCTTCACAGTTTTGTTCTTATCAAATACACATCTAGTTTTTTAAGTCGTTGGGCTTTGGGCTTGCTCGAGCTGCTGCTGGCGCTGCCAGCTGCGCCGTCGCCAGCCTTGTGTTTGTTTGGCATCGCGAGGTCGCGCGACCTACGGCATTGCACAAGGCTGTATATTTATTTTTCAATGTGCCGCGGGCATCGCCTTCAATAAATTTGTTGCAGCTCGCGTGAGACGCCAGTAGTCACAATAATTATTATTTCCCGGCCCTGGCGAGCCGGATTTAGGCCCAAATAATTATTTTTCAGACTGCGAGATTTGAATAATTATTTAGAGTCGGCCCTTCGGGCCGAATTCGTCCCAAACGCCGATCACTGGTTGGCACCTGTGGTTTTTGGGGTTCAATTGCTACAACATGGTGCCATCTCGTTTCGTTTAATGCACAGGGGGGGGGAGGAAAAAGCGGGTATCACGCCAGACCCAGTCGGGCATCGGCCACAGCATCCCTACGCACTCCGTAGTGTGGAGAGGGGCGGACAGGAAGGATGACTCAGTTTCAAAGATTTCAGATAGCAAAAATGAGCCGATAGGAGACTGGGGGTGTAGGCTGGAACAGGGTCACACATCAACCATGCACGCCCGCACGAGACAATATCACACCACAGGAGAACAGAAAATGCTCAATGTGGCGCCACCGGATCATCCACGTCAAACAATACAGGCATATCATAAACCACAGCTTGACATAGGTCACACACAGCGCCATCGTTGCGCATGGCATAGGACTGGGAGTAATCCAGCGGCAGGTGTGACGAGCGTAGCGCCATGAGCACACATGTCAGTGATGAGATAGCGGACACATACAGCGCATACATTCACCTAGGGCGCTGCAAGCACAGGCCAAACGGCCATCGGTTTTCGGCGCGTGGAAGGCTTCCGTGGCAGCTTGCGCAGACGGCGACGTAGGCCGGCTGCGGGCGGGCGAGAGCCTCCCACCCCGCGGCACCGCACAGTGTTCGCCCAAATGCCCAGCCGCACTGTGGCATCGCGGAGTACTGGAGCAGCGTCAGGAGGGGGAGTGCCATTCCCCCCAGCCGCCTGCTGCAGTTCAGCGCACACCACATCTAGCGCCATCTGTGCCGGCATGCCAGTGGCGCGCGCTCGTGCCCCCCTTAAGGGATACGGACGAGCTCTACATTATCATTGAACCTCCCCATACTACTGGGGTAAATTGTAAACTCAGCCACATCTGCGGTACAGCCGGCACCATTGGCGCAGCCACCAAGGCCCAACATACTTGGCACTGCAATATTAATGTCCATCATTGCTTATCGATATGATCACCAAGCGGTTCTATACCCCCCCCCCCCCCCGAATGGGGGGTGAGTAGCCACCTGTAGTGTAGTAGTCTACCCGCAAGTTACGCCTTTCTACAAAAAGCAGCTTCACAGCGCCAGGAGGGGCGCGCACCAGAGAAAGACCAGATGTCCTTGTCAAAGGTGGACAGCGCCGGTTTCGTCCACTGCACGCCGTTTATCGCGCTCGACCCCCCGAGTGTTCTGCCAGTGAGCTGCGTGAGGCGCCGGCCGCCCAGTCCGGCGTTGGGCTCCGACTCCCACGCCTCTGTCAGCTCTGGTGTGCCCCACGCCTGCGGGAAGAGCCGCGGAGACTGCACAAGTAGATCCTGCTCGGGGGTGCGGGGCGCGCCACGCTCCAGCAGCACGACGGACGAGGCAGGCAGGGCCGCGCAAAGGCGCGCTGCGAGCACGCAGCCGGCGGTGCCGCCGCCGACGATGACGAAATCGGCCGAGTCGCCGGAGGGGGGTGGGGGCGCCGCGGCTGTCCGGGGCCTTCTAGGCCTGCTGTCTCGTGCCGCCCGGACGCGCCTCGTGTGAGCGGGCTGGCCGAGTGTGGGAGTGGGGCTCACACCCAGGGCGGCGCAGAGGGTCAAGATGAGTGTTAGGGCAGGAAGGTGCATGCTAGTGGGGCGGCGAGCAGGGATGTGCCGTTGGAGGTGGCCGTGCACGTGCGCGGCTGAGGGGTGAGGGCAAGATGCGGAAGGCTGACCTGCACGGGCGGGAGGGCTGAGGATATAAGTTGCTGAGATTTCTGCTTGTGGGCATCCACATGGAATGGATTGAGCGTTCTGAGGAGCACATGAGGTCCACTGCGTGTGGACTCGGAGTTGTAAGTGTGTGAAGGGCCATCAGCTCCATTGCATCAACCGAAGCTTCGACGAGGGGCATGCCACCGCGGAGCTAGTACTTATGGATACTGTCTCCGAAAAATCGAGCACCGTCCCGGAAAAGTGCCTCATGATCATGTGGAATGCGCTTCGGGGTCATCGGGTGTACATGTACCACGAGGTGGCCTCCTCTCAGGCGGCAACCTCGCAGTCGAATGGTACATCTAGCAAAGATACATCTATGAAAGTTTCGACAAGATACGCTTGCTCTACAAGATTTATTGTGAACCCTCTTAAAGTGTCGTGGTGAATAACGTCCGCTTTGAAAGCGTCTTTGGATGTCTTCTGTCGCTCGTCGCGCGTTGTGCGTGTGCACCCTCCACGCGCGGTTAAAATGCGCTGAAGCGTTACCGCGGTGTCAGACACATCGCACGATATGTGGTGTCAGGACTGCATGCACCATGGCCAGCGCTGATCTAGCAGCGTTGATGTCCGTGTAACACCATGGTGCACCAGCAGCGCTAGCTCTTGTCGAACATTTGCCGGTACCGTACTAATGGCAAACCTTCGACGAATGGTGTCCGCGGAGCGGACAAGGAAAATTTCGTTAAGGGTTCCGACGAATCACACGGCCCGGACGCCGGACAAAGGTTGACGTTTATGGCATTCTTTCGACGAATGAGTGCGTCTGGACGCCGGACACAAGCCTTTTGTCCGACGAATAATGGCCTCCACGGACGGGACGTCGTCGGAGGATTGGCATTAGTACGTACGGTATACATATGCGATCGCCCACATGCACCTTGCACGTTGAAGAGTACACATACGATCGGATGCATATGCGATCGGCGACACGGTCCGTTACACTGTCCGGCACCATGGCCATATGGTGCGCCCAAAAACCGTTTGAAGTTATGCGCATCGTTGGTGACGAGCACGGCGTTCGCCGAAGCACGATGAACACGTGACTGCTAGGCCTGCAGCCGTCGTGTCCGCATTAGCCATGCTTTAAATTTGCTGGTGCAACAACGAAAACAGAAGATTGGCCATGTCACATCCTGTTTCATTCGCCAGACCCAAAAAATTTTGAATTCTCTTGTCCGCTCCGCGAACACCATTTGCCGAAGGTTTGGATTTAGCTATAGTACGGGTACCGGTACCGGCCGCGGTAGGGCCTGCCTCGATCGCGAGCTCATGCGGATACATGGCCATGGAACCCGGGGAGAACGTAGGCGATGAGCAATGAATTCACGGGTCGGGCGCCCCTGGACCTCCACGCGACACGTCGTCAAAGCAATGATGCCAGCGTTATTTCACCAGGTTCACACAATGCTTAGTGGAGGGGCGTCAATTGCCAGTATCACGATTGCTTGGGGTACGCGTATACGTACGTGTACACGGCACAGAATGGACACGCGCGCGGTTAACACACCTGCGGCAGGATTTCCTAACGAGGGCGGTCTTCTGGACATACGTACTACTGCCAGTCGTATGCCGTGTGGACTGGACAGTGCTGATCCAGGTGGTGGAGTCGAGGTTATAAATGTGCACCTTTACGGGCGCCGGCCCAGCCCGTGTCGATATCCTTTACCGGCCCGGCCCCGAAGTCCCTTGCAATTGGGCGGTTTAATTATAAGTTTCGGGCATTGCCGAGCCGGCTCGACGCGACGCATACCGGTACCTGGGTGGTCACAGTCTGTGAAGACTTCAATGCGGTATGCATGGTGAGCAGGGCTCTACAGCTG
>JALKAD010000210.1:275076-287379 GCA_024500015.1 Ulva compressa | reverse complement strand
CAGCCCAGGAAGGAGAAATCAGGCTGGTGGGGAGGGTGGCCGTGAATGGCTTCGCCACCGGTGCCGTCCAGGTCTTCCGCAACGGTGCGTTTGGCGCAGTCTGTACTGAGGACTTTGGCGACCCGGAGGCGCGCGTCGCCTGCCGCCAGCTCGGCTTCCCGTCAGGCACCGTCCTGCGCTCCTTGTTTACTGAAGACGGGTTCACCGCCACACAGCAAGAGGTGCGGGCACCTGCAGCCGTGTCAATCGGGGTCGGCCTGCAGTGCACTTCAGTCTGTTCTCCAAGCCAGTGACACAGGATGTTGACTCATTGTTGAGCATTGTTGACACATTGTTGAGCATAGCACAGAAACCAAAACAATCATGCCTCTCTCGTGGACATAGTCTTTCCCAGATAGTTTATGGAAACCCACAGCGCGCGGGGCAGCCCGCCTACTGCATGACCCCTATCGACTGTAGTGACCATGCATCGTGCACGTGCCCACGGACATGCAGAGCTTCTAGTAGAGTGACCACGGCCTGCCGCCAAGCCTTCTTGAGCTGCAATGGAGACTGACCTCGTTTCAAAAGCTACATGCCCGGACTTGTGAAATGAGCTCTCCCGTGCCAATGGCTGCAGATTTTCTTTGCACCATTTGTGCTGGGCGCGCTGGGCTGCTCCGGTGAGGAGGAGCGCCTCGTGGACTGTGCGCTGGCAGTGGAGTCTGACTACGGCCGGTACGCCGGGGCGTACAGGGAGGTGTACGAGGCCCGGGAGTTCTGCTTCAGTCTGCCGGACTCGTCAGACTCTCCCAGCTTTGCGGCTGTGGCGTGCGGCCTTGGCACGGGCGCAGGTGCGCATGCGGCTGCATGTGCACATGATTGCACTTGACAGCACAGGATAGTGTTTCTTTCCAGGCAGGCACAGAGCTCACAGGCAGGCAGAGACCTTGCACCCGTAATTGCGCTTGCAATTCGGTGGCAGGTGGAGACGGATGACACATCCATGCCTATGTGGGACAGGGAGCATGCCACTATGTCGCGCTGTCGCACCCGCTCCCCCCCCCCCTCGCGCCGCAGTGTCTCCCCTATGCCGCTGTGCCCCCCGCTGTCCCGCTGTGTCGCAGCGCCGTTGTGCTGTTGGTATGTGTACGCAGTCGCGAGCTAGGTGTTCCGGATCCCAGACTCTAGAACATTTTGTCAGGAAGCTTCAGACAGGCCTAGGCCCCCACATGGGAGCAACACCTTGTCTAGCACGTGCCCAGTGCTGCACTCAGGCAGAGCACAGCCCCACCTGCAATGAGCAAAGGAACTTCTCTGGGGCAAGGGGCTTTAAGGAAGCACGCAGCTCGATGATCAGCACAAGTGGACCAACCACCTGCGCATGCGGCCAACCGCAGTCAGCGCCATTGAGCCCTGTGTGACACTCGTACACAGTGACTGACAACTTTGAAATCACCTGTGTCACCCCGTCGACGGGCATGTGGTCACCTGATGTGCAGAAGAAGGCGATGTGCGGCTGGTGGATGGTGTGACTGCCGAGGACGGCTCGGCGCAGTTTGGGCGGCTCGAGCTCTTCAGCAACGGTGGGTGGGGCACCGTCTGCGGATTCCCCGGCCGAGGTGCCTTTTTTGACCCAGCTGCGACCTTCTCGCAGGCTTCCTCGGCTGTTGCATGCCGCCAGCTCGGCTTCTCCGATGGAGTTTACGCAGGCTCGTCCAGAGAAGATTCATTTTTCTCCGATTCGACGGTGCGTGCCATGACATTTTGTCGCGTTGAACATTTGCCTGCCTTGCAGCGTGTCCAGCAGCAGAGCCTTTTTGCCAACCGCCAGCCCAAACCGGGAGTGCCGGCGATTTAGGCTCGTTCTTAACCCATTCAAGCGTTGAACAGGGTCAGGTAACATCACACAAATTTGACTTCCCTGGGTGAGGGCAAGACCGCTATGATGTCTATAGGTAGGCAGGGTCTGTAGTATGTGAAAATTCATGTCACCCAAGCTTTAAAGCGCATGAAAGCGCATGAAAGCGCATGAAAGCGAATGAAAGCGCATGAAAGCGCATGAAACCGCATGAAACCGCATGAAACCGCATAAAACCGCGTAAGACCGCGGGCCTTCCATTCGGCAAATACTAATGCCATCAGCTGCAGTGGCCGGCAAAATGCATGGATGTATGCTCAGGCATAGCACGTGCAAAATGCATGGGTGCATGCTCAGGCACAGCACGCTAGCACTGGCAGGAACATATTCTACTGCAACACCATGTAAGCATCGATGTCACCATGCATGCAACACCGGACCAATGCTCCGTGAGCAAATATCAGTCTACACCTGCAGCACTCTTTTGCATGGCAGCTTGGAGCCATCCGATGGCACAGTTCAGAGGCGCACCCGTGCCGCTCAAATTAAAAACTCAGCGGCTACAGCTACCTACATGCCCTCAGGCTGATGGGCTCGATCGGAGCTCCCGCCAGTGTGTAAGTCTGCCCTGCTGTGGTGCGGCCTTTGTAGGAACGCATAATTTCAAGTTGCTCTGTTTCCAGCCTCAAGGTGATGATAGCATCCTGCGGCGGGTCCCCATCGTGCGGCCTGGCTCGAACTGCAGCGGCACGGAGGCGACGCTGGCGGAGTGCCCGCTGCCTGACAACGGCGCGGCCGGCCGCACGGGGCTGCGCCTCTGCAGCCACGGGGATGACGTTCTCCTCACCTGCTTCAGTGGCCCCTCTGATCGTGCGGCCCTGCCCTGAAGATGTGTTACAACGTGATGTATCTAAGACCCAGTAGCGCCGAGGCAACAGAGCAGTGATCAGGCAAACACACAAACCATCATAAGCCCGGAAGATGTGCCAGCGAAGCTTGCACGCACTTGCATCTGGGCCCGTCATGGTGCGGCCAAATGTGCGCGTTGCTGCCTGCAGATGCTGCAGCTGCAGACGCTGCAGACTCTGCAGCATGCGCAGCATGCGCTGGGATGCGCGGAGCATGCGTAGCATGCGGCCTGTCACGGGTCTGTGGACCAACCTTGTTACAAATGTACACACACACTCGGAGAGTACTTCATCGCAAGCTGCTGCTGTTCCAACGCACATGCGCATGTCATGACTGGTAAAGCTTCAGGTCAGATAGTGCTTGAGCACCCCTCACCCAGCTAGTTTACCATTCTGGCGACACTGTGACAATGCCCGTCTCCAGGCGCGCTCCCAACGAGTGATTCTTGCTGTTGCAAGTAGCCCTGAATACCATGGCAACTTAAAAAAGTAGGTGTACGTCTCCTGTGATTGCAGAGGATGGTGCTGTGAGGCTTTCCCGAGGCGAGGCGGGTCCGGGCTACGAGTACGGCCGCCTGGAGGTGTTCATGCGTGGCCTGTGGAGCGACATCTGCAGCATGGAGCAGTTCACACCCGCCTCTGCTGGCCTCGCGTGCCGCCTCCTTGGCTACGATGGCGGCTCTCGCCTCCTGTTTGACGAGCCCTATGCCTTCGGGTCGGTGGGTGGACAATCGTACACGGTGCGCATGCATGCAAGTGTTGTACACTCACTGGCACCAAGCAGCGAGGTGCCACCTCTTCACCTGATACACTTTTGTCCCACTGCCAGCAAGCTTTCATAAAAACAGCTGCCATGGTGCCATGCCCGATGCTATTCTCAGGTGCCGGCGGCATATGCATGCGTGCAACAGGCCCGCCATTGAATCTGTACAGTTGAGTGCGCACCTGGCGGTCCACCGTGTGCTCGTGTGACCCACTCGCATAGGAAGGGAAGACGCCCTGCTAGTGTGCATTGCATGCGCGCGTCTGAAGGGGTGTCCAGTTGATATGCCCCTGCGGCTCCTGAGTACCAGGTAGCCAGGCATATGATATTTCGGCGGACTGATCGGCTACGGCAAGTACTTAAATTCCAGCTTGACCTTCAAATTCACAGTTACAGTTCACTTTTCTCCCCAATCATCATTGAACAGATTGGATGCCGCGGCCGCATTCACGTGAGTGCACTGTACAGTGGACTGCAGAGATCAGCCCAGGATTGTCTTGCAACTGCACCATATTCAAAAACATACCAGACCTGGCAGTAGAATTTTTTTTGAGTACCTCACTGCCTCGCCGAGTATGTACTGGACGTATAGTTATGTGCCTGTTCTCAGACCGGCGCAGACGACCTGGTGTTGCAGACCACCTAATAGTGCCACAGGGTTGGCAGTCGCCCCTGCCGTGAACTTGCCATGCCCCGGAAGTCCGGGCTTAGTCTGTTCGCGCTAGCTATGTCCACGCGGTGCTTGACATCCGCAACCGGAACATGATGAGCCTGTTCGCATAGAGCACATCGTTTGCCATGTGGAGCAGGCGGCTCTAGATCTGCTAGCCCCCACAGCTCCCAGGCACGGTGGCTGTCTTCAGCATGTCAAAGTGTGCAAGGTCAATGAAATGCTAAACTTGAGAGTATCGTGGTACTCTAGCCCTCCAGTTCGACACATTTCAGTGTATGATACTGTGATCATCGTTTCAGGTCTGAGTCAGGCCTGGTCTTCAGACGACCCGTGGCTGCATCAGCTCGTTTTCTGCAACCTGTGGAACCTGTCCTCAAGGCCCAAATCCCATCATGCTCCTCTTGCCCAAATGCACCAGCCCAGCACTTTCAGTAAACCATACTTCATGTGGCATGGCCTGTAGAGCCGTCAACGTTGCGGCGTGAACGCCGCCTCTGGCACTCAATCTAATTTTGAGGCTATCTCGATACCTCAATACGCGCGTGCTTCACCACTATTGTCGCGGAAAGCTGCTGTATGTTCACAATTACATTTCAGTAGCATCTACCGACGTGGAGGCGCCTTTCGACGCCTCTCATGTTGACATCGATAGATCATTCGCTTGTGAACATCGTTACGCAGTTGCAGTGAACGTGGTGACGCGCGGTGCAAACGTGTTGCACGCTTGTATCGAGAGTTTATGGAAACCACTGCACGCTCTCAACATAATATGTACCGTTCCAGATCGACTGTACCTGCAGGTGTTCCCCGAGTCCCGCCCGGTTGCGCTGGCAGACGTGGACTGTGTGGGCAACGAGGCGTCCCTCCTTGACTGCCCTTCCCGGAGTAGCAGTGCTGCACGCTGCGATAATAGCACCGATGCGACCATTGTGGCCTGTGGCAACACCGACGCAGGTGTGCCATGCGTGCACTGAGAACGCTTTCTCCCAAGTGCTCACGCCTGACCGCTGAAAATCCCCGAATCAGCGCCACCCATCATGTGCCTAATCCTCTTGGTGCTCTAGCTGAGCGCTCTTTACATTTGGCATGCTCTCGTGCACATGCTGCTGTTTCAATTGTCTATGACAACTACCCTCCGCCGTTGCTTGGACATGTTGCAAAGCATGAAGTGCAGTATATTTGCTTAAGTTAATCAATTAGTTAATTGATTACTGTTATGCAATGCCAATGTGAATGTGGCATGGACCGTACCTTGGCGTGCGTGTCGATGAGGAATGTGCGGCACAGTGCTGTTAGAGCAGACCAGTAGAGGGTGCTGCACGCGTACGACTTGGAAGCAAGCTGAGTCATCACCGAGTTACAGAATCGCAGAGGCTTGGTCAATCGTTGGTGTTCCACTTGGCCTCGTGCACCAGGACCGTGTGCCCCAACCCAAAACCTTGCCTCTACCATGTACTTAGCCTTGTGTTCGGTGACGCGTCCCGTCAGCACATGTGAGCGTAAACGCCTGTTCTCAGCACCTGGGATGTGGCATCTGGTGCGGCCGTCTGGCTCGATTATATAAACTCCGTAGTTCATACCCCGATCAGCTACGCTCTGGCGTTAATTTGTTGCAAACCTCCGACTCGGATGCAGCTTTGAGGGTGCATGCTCAAGAGTCAGCAAGCCCATGATCAGGTGGCAGGGCCGGCTTGCACCGGGGTCTATGTTTCATGCAGAATGCAACGTCACATCTCCAGAGGTTGAGGGGTCAGTGCGGCTCGTCAGCGGCCTTGGCACGGCATGCGACCCTCTGCACACAGGCACCGTCGAGATCTTCCATGCCGGTGAATGGGGCGCAATCTGCGTCAACACCATTGACCAGCGCCTTCCTGTGGACACCCTCGCCGCCGACACCGTCTGCCGCCAGATCGGCTTCCCCCACGGCACCCCCATCAGCACGCTCGTCCCCGTGCCGCTCGATCTGCGTTCGTCCCGGGACTTCCTGCTTCAAGATCTTGTAGAGTCTGCGGCGCCCGGCCGGGTGTGGCTTGAGGGGCTGAACTGCCTCGGCGGGGAGCAGAGCGTGCTCGAGTGCGAGCTGGACCCACCTGACTTTGCCAGTGATGCTGAAACGTGCTTTGGGGCCTTCCTCGAGAGTGAGGATGACTACGGCGGCCGCGAGAGCGTGAGGCTGGCAGTAGCATGCCGACAGTTTGCCGTGCAGGCTGCCGCAGAGGCGCTCACGACACCTGGCGCCAGTGCGACCACTTAACCTCCTCTAAGCTGAGCACAATCTGATTTCAGGTGCTTGATGTATGATATGTGCTGTGCGCTGCGTGCTGTGTGCCACATACTGCGCATTGGATGCCGCGTGTCGTCCGCTGTGTGCTGTATAGCTGCTGTGAACGCCAGCGATGTTGATAGATTCCTCTCCAGCAACCGCAATGGGGTTGTAAGTGTGCGTGCGCGTGCTATCCGCTGTGCATGCACCGCCACCCTCTCCTACTGAATGCTCCCTTAGTACCCAGGGTATCGCACAACCTGCCATCACAAACCTTCCCCAGCCGGTACACTGCCGGCCGCTGCTGGACCTCCCGTGATATTGCAAAATGCTATATACATGTGCATGCGTGCAGTGGAAGGTGACATCCGGCTGGTCGACGAGGAGGCGGTCGGGGAGTGGGTCATCGGCAAGCCGGAGCTCTTCTTCGAGGGCTCCTGGCACCAGGTCTGCGCCGCGCTGTTTGACCGCCGGGACGCCGCCGTCACCTGCCGCCAGCTCGGCCTCGGCGCAGCATCCTTTCCCTCGCAGATCTCAGCAGTGCAAAGCGGCCTCCAGTTCAGCCTTGGCGGTTCTGAGGCCTTCGTCGCACCAGACGTGGCACTGTCGCAGCTTGGCTGCAGCGGCACTGAGGCAAGCCTGCTTGACTGCCCCCGGCAGAATCGCACTGACAGGTTAAACCCCTTCCCACAGTGCAGAGTCCCCGCCGATCCCTCCGCCGACAGAATCCTCAGCATTGCCTGCGTCGCGGCGCCGGTGCAAGGTGTGTACCCGCCCGAAAGAGCCACCTTGATCCGGTACAAACACTGTGCAGTAATCGCATATCGGGAACCACATGCTGCGCAACTTACCCTTTCGCGGTACCGGCACCCTAGGCTAAGTTGAGATTCGAACGCACACCTGTTCTTGACATTCTGCTTCACTAGCCTATGCTGTGGTTGCTCCTGATACCATGCCGAGCTATTTGTGCGACAACCGTTTCCTGAATCTTTGAAACACTGAGCACCAACAACACCACACCCACACACACAACCAAAAAACACCCCCAACAACCCCCCACAAACCAACCCCAACAACACACACCCACACACAAACCAGCGGCATGTGTAGAGTGTGGCCACCGTGGTGAGCCAAATCGTGTGTAGCTGAACTCTATGAGAGCCAAGCGGGCTGTTAAACATGCGACTCTAACGGACAGTATCCGTTGCCTTCAACTAGTCAGACTTGCTTCATCTGTGCAGTCGCGAAGTCTGTGTAGTCGCGCGCTGCATCAGTGCTTGCAGACTTTTGCGGGATGGCATGATTTCGAAATGTCTTGCAAAATCATATGGCTGCCAGAGGTGTGTGTATGTGCAGGCGAGGAGGGCGCTGTGCGGATGGCAGCGCCCATGGGGGAGGTAGGAGGCAGCATGGTTGGCACTCTGGAGATCTTCCACGCAGGCGCCTGGGGCTCTATTTGCACTGATGCTGCGTTCCAGGACTATGGTAGCGAAATCACTGTGTGACCCCCCCGAGCCGCTCTCCATTACATCTGAATTGCCGAGCCACCACCGGCCTTATCATTCATAGCTTGAAGTTCAGTTGTAGCCCATGCCGAATCTTGACCCAGTTAATCATCCGCGCAGGTGCCCCACCAGCTGGTGCGACACTGGTGATTTTCAAGACAGTGGCACCCACACCTGCCTGTTGTTCTTTGGCGTACAAAAGCGCAGTACCTACGCTGACAATATTTAGAACAGCATTGTTTTACCATGATTGCCTGCACCTTGCGCACCTTGATGTGCATGCATGCGTTCAGGTTGATGGCATAGCCCAGGTCGCCTGCCAGCAGCTCGGGTTTACAAGTGGCCAAATTGATACTTTCTTCCGTGCTCCGGCGGAGCAGCCGGTGCCGCCGCTGTGGCTGCAGGACCTGCAGTGTGCCGGCACCGAAGCGACAATCGCGGACTGCAACCGCACCACGTTTGGAGATGTACAGGAGTGCTTTGGAGGAGCCGTCCGCCTGACGTGCAGCATTGCAGGTCAGCCTCGACTGCGACCGCTTGCGGGCTGCTGCAATTGTGTATCTCCTTGCCCCGCGTATGCATCAGCAGCGCCGTTGGAACTGGGACAGATCTCAGCGTCAGCGGAGCCGCGCAATTCCGTGACGGGAAGAACACACATCCGCAGCCCAGTACATAGCACTGTGCCGCTACATGCATGCACGCAGGTCAGCACATCAGCCGGACGATCGCATGCGAAGCCGGATGCTTTCAAAGTTCAGCTTGTTTGCGTACGCACAAGCTCGCACATATGTATGGCAATTTCAAGTTACGTATGTGGGTGCTTGGGCATGGTTACAGCAGGGGCCCCGCCGTAAGGAAGAGGTATCTGGGATGCCGACGGCAGTCAGCGTTCTCGATACCGACCCCCTGCAGACCACTGCAGACCCTCATGTGCTTGATGCAGCAGTGCTCCTGCGTGTTCTTATAATCTCCTCCAGGTACTTGTGAGCATGCATGCTCCCTGACGGCATTCACCCACCAGAAGTAGAGGGTGGTGCAATTCATGCATGGCGTGCATGCACTGCAGGCGTCGCTCTGCGCTATCCCACATGTAGCTGTGTCAGCAGCCCAACCCACTGGGCCCGGATCCTCTGATAGCAGAATCACAGATAGTCTGACCTTGCTCTGGCAGCTGCTATTAAATATTCAACTGTAAATTGTCAAGGGTTTGATGCAGCGCTGTACGCGGTATGCTGTGCAGGTCTTCAAGACGGCCAGATCCGGCTGGAAGACGGCGGTGCGGATCCGGGCGGGGCATGGGAGTATGGCCGCCTGGAGGAGGCAGAGAGCGGGTTGTGGGTTCCTCGGACGGACGACTTTGATGTGTATGAAGGTGCATTCAACGCGACAGACGCAGTGGGGGCATGCGCGGCGCTGGGCTACACAGCCGGGGCCCAGATGCTAGGCAACGATGTGTCTCCTTTCCCGGGGAGCGAGCTTGTGGAGCCTAACCGACTTGCACAGCTGCAGCACACTGTGCTCATGTGTGCCAACCCGAATGGTGCGGCCTCAACATTTGCTGAAGTTTGAACAGATCGCGATGTCAGCAAGGCTGTGTATGCATGTTCAGCATGCAGTGGCCAACAGTGCGCATGGTCGTGCTCTGCTGTTCACGTGATACTACACAACGGGCTTGCTGTAATTAGTAAACTGTCAGAACGTTGTGTATGCGCGCATCAGCGTTGTTGCGATTGCACTGCAGTCATGGAAACTGCTGGTTTCAGACAGGCGTGGGTGTCCTGGTCAATCGCGGATTTGTATCTGCATGCATGTACAGCAGTAGCTACTCATTCATTCAAGTTGTACACATATACACAGGCTGTGACAATGGCGAGGCTGGACCCCCAGCGGAGGGGGACGTGCGGCTGATCCCGGTCACGCCCACGGGCACGCCCACCGCAGAGTGCGACCCGGTGCACTTTGGCGGTGTGGAGGTCTTCACGGGCGGACGATGGGAGCGGCTGTGCAATGGGGAGGACTTCCCGGACGTCGTTGGCGACGCCTTGCACATTCTCGCCGCACAGGTGTGGCACTCGAGCTAGCTTGGGACTTCCAGAAACTCAGTCGCAGGCTCTACACTGATACTCATGATCAGGCTGCCTGCTGACGCGCTTATTCTCTCGCATGCATGTTCACGCATGGCAGGACCGCGGCAGCGCGCTGACCACTTTTCGTCCTGTACTGCTCCGCGGCTGCGCCATACACAGTTGCCATGCTACGAGTGCCAAACCGTCTGAACGCGTTAGTTTAGCATTGGTTGAGTGCAGGTGATCTGTCGGCAGCTGGGTTTTTCTTTCTGGGGCTTGATGGATGCGGACACGAGTTCATCATTCGACGAAGACTACGTCGAGGGTGCGGAGCGGCCCGAGGGGGTCCCTGTGGCCGCCAACTTTGCCAAGTGCTCGGGCCTGGAGGAGCGCATCTCGGACTGCGTGTTCCGTGCAGATGATAATGACGACTTTGTGCCGCTTGGCGAGGTTGAGGGGTCCTTCGGGCGGCCTGTCCGTGGCGCCTGTGCAGTTGACGCCACGGCCACACTGTCAGTCATCTGTCGCCAGTTCCCCATCGTCGGTACGTCCGCGCCTGAGCCTGTCCGGCTGCCCATACGTTGTTAGATCTGTTTCTCAGTCTTTGCTACATCTGCACTGGATACATGCTCGCGAGCCCCTCACACCCGCTCCTCCTCGTGAACACACCTCCACACTGAATAGCATCTAGAGCTGCTGGGGTGAAGATACGTACACACAGAGTATCGTGCGTACCATGTTGGCAGATCCAGTGTGGTGCGCATGCAGGATCAAATGTCATCCGCTAGCTATAGGCTCTCGATCTCACCATTCGATGAGTCCGCCCTAGCCGGTGACTCGCGCCCCAGCTGCAGGCTGAGGTGATAGTGCATGTGCGCATGCACAGGGCGCATGCATAAGCGCAAGTGCTGCCACAAGCTGATCTGGACAGCCACCATCAGGAGTCAAGGGGCTTTGGCAGGGTGAAGATGAAGTTGTTACTTTCTTGTTTCGTCTTACAAGGTTGGTCTTACAAGGCTGACGTGGCGGGGTATTTGGAAGGACCATGGTGCACAGCGGCACTGATTGCATGAGGTGGTGCATAAGGTGAGCCTGGATGCGGTTGGCCCTGCAGACACAGCCGCGCGCCTGGCGTGGCCATTGTGGCAGCTAGGGTGAGTGCATGCGCAGTGGGTGGCGTGGGTGACAAATTTAAAAGGTGGTGTGGGACGGTGGCAACGGGAGGTGAACGGTGCAGGGGGACCGGTGCTGGGACCGGTGCTTGTGCATCGATGATATTGCGTGCAGCATGAGCGTATACGTAGCTCCGCCGGGGCAGGGGATGGTGCCCAGTGGCGGGCACGGACGCGTGCACCGTGGCGAGAATTCTAGGACGATCAAGGCGCTGTAGGATCGCACTTTCATATCACCCTGCTTTATGAGGGGCATACGCTAGATGCCTAGGCCTGTGAGGATGGCGCCACGTGGCGTGCACGGTCGTGGCGACTTCAGCTTAGCTGCCGTACGCGTCCATCGCAAGGTTCGCCGGTCGCGGCCTGTGCTACTAGTAGTACTCGTATATATGCGGCCTGTGCTACTAGTAGTACTCGTATATACGCTCGTATATACGCTCAAGCTGCAGACACCGTGACATGCAACATGCTGCATGCAAAGGTTTGTCTGTACGCTACGCAGAGTTGATGCTCGTCTGGGGCCGCCGGGGGGTGCATCCGATATGTACAGTGTCATGATCACGAACCCGGACACTGCATACGCGTGCGGGTGCAACTACAGCTCGCGCCACGAAGTTTAAGTTTACCAGCATTGTCGACGTCAGCTGCCGGCCGTGGTGGGCCGTGACGGCGTCGTGAACGGGCAGGCAGAGACCACTAGTCGCTGACGGGGATAGACTCGGCACGGCGCATGCGTATCCGGAAGCACGAATAGCGAATAGATGCCGCCTTGCAATGAGCGACGCAGCTGTCTGCATACGTATATGGCCTTGTGCGCAGAGACGCACAAGCGCATATACGTATCCAATCCGATGCAGTCAGATCGTCATGCGCGCGCACCGCAGTGACAGACGTCTTATAATTACGTGCAAGTGGCTTAAAATTATTGCTAGTGCTGTCAAAGTGCGTGCCGCTGCACCATGGTATTCCATATCGATCGGCACAGCCATCAACCTTCCTTTCGCGATCGCAGCTGCAGGCATCTCGATATGAAGGTGCGCATGCGTCCGGATCCGGACGATTGATCCCCACATTAGTGGATCCCCATGTGCAGCCACGCCGTGCAGGGAATTG
>JALKAD010000210.1:255978-266498 GCA_024500015.1 Ulva compressa | reverse complement strand
AGCCTGGCAAGGCATGGTACATCGGCTGATTGGGGGCTCACCGGGGATTGACGCCGAGCCAGAGCCTGCTCGATTGTGAATGGCTCCTCGGTCGCATGCTGTGGATGGCCTCGAACATTGAGTGGCGTGTCTGCAGCAGGCCGAGCTGCATTTGGGTCACATTGGCGGCCAGCCTAAGGATTGCTGTCCAGTAAATCGATGGCAGGCCCTTTGTGTGCTTGTGTTCTCCAGGTCAGGCAATGATGCCTTCCTCTGCATGACAAGCTCTCATTGCCGGTGTCAACAAGCGTGCACACCCTTCATGGTGATGGGCTCCGCATAGAGGTTCAGCTTGCAGCAGTCAGATTCATCAACACTTGTGAAGTGAGCTTCGTGAAAAAATTTCACATGTACAAGCAATGTCTTTGTCACAGCATGTCTGCGCAGGCAGCCTGTAGGACACAACGCTGCTTGACTTGGAAGTCTTTTACAGAGTTGGCGGGAAATTACCTTGTTCTGATCATGCTGTGATCGAGAGCGCCCGTTCATGCCAGTTAGCTGGCCGCCTTTGTCACAGCAAGACACGACTCGTTCAAAGGTGTTGCCTGCACATGGATGTGACATCTGACAAGTGTCACGTTGGTGCCGCAGGTTAATGTGTCTGCATTTGATGTAGGCACACTGCGCTGGAACATGTGAAGGCTCACAGCCGAATGGTTGATCATGACCAACGCACAGCCAGGCGATTTCTGACACCACATGTGTACGAAGCAATCGTATGTTGTCAACACGATTGCAGACATTCAGAATCAGGTGCTAGCATCGTAAACTCAGGAGCAAGCGTCCCATGGTATGTCAAGCAACAGTGCCTCGGTCTGCCAGACGAAACGTTTGATGGCGGACCAGCCGCGCGATGCACTAAGCACATCCACATTTCTGGTCATACTTATCGGCAGGCATGTGCTTAAGCGATAGATTGTGGGCTACGCACCAGCTTGGATCGATCGTCCTCTATAGTTGCAGTGCGAGGCATGCTCGCGACTTGCACCAGATGCGCCAGCATTGACCTTTGATGCACAATCCGAGATTGTAAAGCCTCCAGTCTAGTTTATGGCGCAGGATCGGCCTGCTACGTTGCGCCCGGTCCTACGTGTGACTGCTTCGCGGATACAGGGACTCAGCCTTCCACCACACGCAGTCGATGCTTCCCGGCCAGAAAACAGCTGAAGGCCTCAAACATGATGCAGAGATTTGGCTGAAGGTTGCTCGCATAGAGAGCCCCTGTTGAAGACGCAAGTATCACCGCGCGCTGGCATATCGAACATGGTGCACAACCATACACAGCATCTACACATACAGTCACGTGTGAGCTCACCGTTGCTGGACAGATAGATAGAGCATTGACAAGCGCAGAATACACAGATGTCCACAATTGGGACGTGTTGCATGCCATACCATTGGGTGTCTATCAATCCATGTCTCGATATCACATCGCCACTGCATGCGCGAATGTACTGGACGTCAAGATGCGATGTATGTGGACACGCATAAAAAGCCAAAGCACACAGCAGAATCACAAGCATACTACGCTATTGTATAGGTGCATCGTTCTCCGTGCGGACACAGGTTGGCATTTGTCAAAGCCAGCGGCTGGCCATGTTCAGCTTCACCGATTATCACAAACTGACTATTGATCTCGCAGCTAGCACCAGCCAATTTTATTTGCATACGTTAATACGTGCTGACGCAGGGTAGCGGAAGTGCCGACGTCGCTTGGCCTCACGCACCAGGTGCTTCAGCGCAAAGTGCACGGGCGCCGCAGCAGCTTAGGAAGGCGGCACATTCAACACCACCACTACTACAGTAGGTGGCCTCTTTATCTGATACAGTGCTATTCGCACAGTACTTGGTGCATGCGCACTCACAAGCGGAGCACATATACGGACTTGCGCGCGCATGCCATTCGGAGGAGGAACCCTCGGCATCTATGCATTATCGGGCACCAAACAAAAGCCCTGGTATAGCTGTGTACCATTGCTGACCGTGTGATCCTTGCGTTCGTCATTTCAAGCGATGAGCGCGAGCCACAGTGAATCCCTTCCCCTTGCGAAATTTGCGATCCTTCCCAACGGATAGATTTGCATGACACGACTGAAGTAGAGCTCGTATAGCTGACCCTTCCGAGAGTAGGGGCGCCGTCGCCCCGTAAGTGCGCCATGCAGCCCCTTCTTACTACCGTGGCGATGCGAGCGCACTGCCCGGGCGTCTGAACGGGCGACCCTTCTCAAGGCAGGGGCGCCAGTTGCCCCCACTCCACATGAGAAGGGCCCGAAAACCAGAATCGGAGTGGTCGACTTTCTTGTAGTGGAAGGGCTTACGCCCCAGCTCGAGGGCTGTACACAGGCAGCTAATACACACGGCATGAATAAACACCGAATGGGTTGAACAAGACAAAATGGGTTGTGAGAATATAAGGCGCCCCAATCAGAACACAAGCGCAAGCGCATGCACATGAACACTGACCCCAGCAAGCGCACGATATAAACACCGCTGGAGATGCGCCCAGGATCTCCGTGTTATAGCTGGCCTCGCCGAGTTAACAAGCATCCCGGTCGTCACATTATTGGCACGCCGGATGACTCTGATCATTACGAGGCGAGTCTGTATTAGGCTCGCTGTGGCTTTGACATTGCCAATATTATATCACGCAGCACCGACTGACACCAGCAGTGGAGAGTGCTGAATCACGGAGTGATGGTGCACAGCGGCATGCAATCTTACATGCATGACTCGGTGCCGTTGAAGCTGCGGAGTGGTCAAAGCCACCTGCCAGCTGATTGGAGGCCTGAGCGCACTCTTACTAGCTGCGCGTGGGACATGAGATGTGAATATGTAGGTCTTACTATCATGCCACATGTCACGCCACTGACATGTTCATGCTGTGCATGCTGAGGTGTGAAGCACAGGTGTGCACAGCATGCTGTCGACATGGATGATAGGCAGCTCATGAATGCATGCCAGGCTTGAGCTTAGGCGAGATGTGCATCTCGCAACAGGGGGGCCTGGGTGGTTTCTATGTGTGGCTGACGCCAACGCTCATCGCATCATTGCGTGAATGGTACTGGTAGGCGTCATCACAGATGTACCTGTCATGGGTGACGTTTCAATTCTTTGCTGCTTGCTGTATGGCGTGATCGGGCATGCGCACGGCCATGGCCATCTGATGTTTGAGTCATCCGTGATTACGCTCGCTCGTGTTTGCCACATGCCTTCTGGGCAGCCTGGCAGGATGGACTGGCGCGGTCTCCTAGTTCTTACGGTAAGCATTTTGACATGTCGCGTGGTCCTTACACACATCAGCTGCAGCTTCTGCGAGCCTGAGTGCAGGCTGCGATGCTGGCGATGACGGCCCTCCGGCCGAGGGGGATGTGCGGCTGATTCCCGTCACCCCCATGGGCATGCCAACTGCCGTGTGTGACCCGGTGCACTTTGGCGGCGTGGAGGCCTGTCTTTATACCGGTCTTTATAGGCGGCGAGTGGGAGCGGATGTGCAATGGGGATGGCAGGGGTAGCGATCCTACTGGTGATGCAGTGCACGCTCTGGTTGCACAGGTGTGGAATTCGCTGCCATTGGCTGTTGTCGAGCACTGCATATTTGGCAACAACAGTGATCGCGTGATATGTGAACGCAGCCAATAGAGCACCACATGCTCTATGCATAATACGCTGACTCACATCACCTCGGAGGTGATGCATTTGCAGCCTCTGGCACAGGCACTGTGCTGATTCGGAAGCGGTGCTGAAAGCGTAATTGCATGGCATGGCTGTCGACATAGTAGTAGCACTGTAGTTGTGCTAGTGTGTCACAAATAGAGCGATCTACGCTATCTGCCAGCCCATACGTCAATGCAAATGGCAGTGTTGTGACTCACTGTAGGATATTGTCGTTCACGCTCAAATCTACGGCAAATTACGGGCGGGCAGTGGGAGCAGCTGTGCAACGGGGAGGATGAGTTCCCCACGCCTCCTGGTGATGCGGTGCACACTCTGGTTGTACAGGTGTGGCCTTGCCTGCCACTGGTTACTGACGATCACTGCACGGTGACTATGTGACATATGAGCACAGTGAACATTAATGGAGCGTTTTCAGACGCTGAGGTATTGCCTTTTCAGTCTCGGGTACAGGTATTTGTCCGAATTGGTGCTGAGATGAACGGCTATCGAGATCTCTGATTTGCGTCACGCAAATTCTTGAGCAGGCACGGTAGCCTGTGGCAGTTCTGCAGCACTATATAGCTATCGTTTACGCGTATCCTCTGCAGCTGCATCACGCATCATCATAGCTTATCATCTACCTTGCGCTCTTTGAGGACGTATACTACGCAGTGTCGACGGTGTATGGTGGCAGTTTTGACAGGACGCTGCGATTGTGCTACAGTGTACCGCAGTTGTGATTGTAGGATGCATGAACACTGACATTGCATGCGTGCCGTCTGCAACAGTGGACTGGGAGAACCGTTTCCAGCATCATGTTATTTGTAGTACTGCGATTTTGCTCTACCCACGTGTTCTGCATGCCTGTACATGTCATGAATCATGATCATAGCTCGCAGATTTGTGTCAGCAGTGGCACTCATGGTAACTATACATCAGATGTTCCCACGCAGTCTCTACTCAAGACGGACAGATTTTGTGCAGCAGCATCGCAGTCCTCTGGGACCAGCCACGCTTTCTGCCATCAGCATGCGTATGGCCCTGTGCCTAGTTCAAAGGTTTGTGATGCATTTTCCTTCACTGCAATATAGTTACATGCATTACAACCATATGCATTTAGTTCGTGCCATCGTGTCTTTCGTGCTCTACGTATGTTCGGTGCGTCCTGATCGCGCTATAGATACATGATCCATCGCGGGTGCAGCTCGTTCAACTCGTTCAACTCGTTCAAGTTGGTCAGACCGCAATTGATCAGGCCGCACCTGGGCCTACAGGTGGTGTGCCGGCAGCTGGGCTTTCCGTTCTGGGGCCTCATGGACGCGGACACGGAGGCCTCGTTTGATGATTTCTTCACGGACCGCGACGGGACCGAGCCAGGGGTGCCCGTGGCTTCCAACTTTGCCAAGTGCACTGGCCTGGAGGCGCGCATCACCGACTGCCTCTTCCGGGGGGAAGAGATCGACTACTTTGTGCCGCTGGGAGAGGTCGAGGGCTTTTCTGGGCAAAGGGTACTGGGAGCCTGCCCTTTCGATGCCACTGCCACGCTTTCTGTCATCTGCAGACAGTTCCCAATCGTTGGTGCGCTCCTGCAAGCTGACCTTTTATAGCCTGCACCTCTTCTGGCGGTCCTCATAATCCGCAGGCATGTCGCAACATTAACAATGGCATGATCCATTGGATGCAGCAAGGTCGCTCGTGATCACTGGGTGCTTGCTACACTGGCAGTGTGTGCTGGGATCCTCGCATTCATTCGCGCCGAGTATTCGCCGCATGTGCTGTTCTTCATGCATGAATGTCCAGCCATGCATATGACTGCCCCAGAGGCACATGCATGCAGCACCAGCTGCCCCGCTCTCCTGCACTCGAGTGGAGGATCCTGGCCCATCTAGTTGTGCCGTGCATGCATTGGTGCCGATCGATGAGCGCTTCATCTCGGTACCGCTTGACCATAGCATTTCAGGCAAGGTTGCCGCTTGTGTGTATACCGTCCGGTCCATGCGGGTTGTCATCAGCTCATTCAAGTTGGAGCGTGGCAATTGTTCCTTGACATTATTGTCAGCCGTTCGGCGGACTGGCAAGGGGCTTTAACAATTCAAATTTGCCCGCAGCGGCAATGAGGGTGTGGCGGCGCCGGTAGTCAGCAGTGCACAGCGGACAACACTCAAACACAGTGCATGCTGCAGGATCCGATGTCATCCGCTAGGCTTGTGGGCAACAGACGATGCCAAGTGATGCATGCATGCAAGCATTCAGACAACAGTCCGCACCTGAGGACACCGTGTCCCCACACGGTGACGTCCAAGTACAATTCCCTAGAGTCTAGGCATTTGCTGTGAGGCAGGGCCTGGGATGAAGCGAGGTGCAATCATGTTTCAAAGCTTTGAACGATACTCGTATGCCCATTTGTACGAGGCAAAGGAACTAGTTAGACAGCTGCTCACCACGTACTACTTACTTCGCGCTAACGTCTTTAAGAGAAGTTGGGGAAGAACCCACGTGTACACTACGCAGCACGACATTGTCCATTCGAATGGATCCTGCCCTTGAGCTACACTGGAACAGATCACTTGGCAAGGCCGCTCGAAATCGGACCTGCTCCAGCAGCACGTGCGTACGCTTTGTGCCAAATGTTGCCCACACTGCTGGGCTGCTGCCGCAGCGTTGATCTCCATGCATATGTCCACGCCGCCACGTGGCATGGTACCCGTGGCATCACCCTCCTCTCGCCCTGGCCTGTCTCCGGCCGCCGCTCTGACCGCAGCTTTCGGTGGCAGTAACTACGGCACCAGCTTCAGGTGGCCTGCTATATAGGGATCCTGATTATAAGACAGTCCTCGAGGGTGCAGCTGTCTCTACCTGATGTTTTCCATCACTAGATTGAGAATTCAACATGAGTCCGGATAACGGGACCGGAAGTGCCCGCGTGGCTCGCAAACGCGAGCAATGCATTCAGCATGCATGCAAGGTATGCATGTAGCGCAGCATCTCATCCTACGACGTATGCAGTTGCAGCTATAGTATACACGAAGAGCAGCCAGGCCCAGAGGTAATCGACAGGTACACAGAGACTCAGAGTCTCAGCCATGCAAATAGCAGTGCCCAGCCCGCAGCTCAGACGTGAGCTCAGGGTGCTGGAAATCCGGACCCAGCATATGTACTCTTATATCGCGGGGCTCCGATCCAGTGCACCAAGCGAATGTACAACTAGATTCTAGACTCACATGCTACCCAGCAGATGCGAGCCGGCCAGGCGATCACCTGGCACGAACTGCGCACCCTTGAGCCGTGCTACCCTGGACATGGTCTTTCTGATCACAAACCCGTTTCCTTTCATGATCACTGTCGCCGCACTGAGCTCCCGCAAGGAATTCTCAATCCAGCGAGCCTTTGCCCGCTTGTTGAATGGCCCAACCAACGACACCGCCAGCATGTTGAGGTACTGCATGGCACGCGACCCTAATCTGCCATATGTCTCATGCACAACCGGCACCACCTTGTACGATCCCAGCACACTCTCTTTGTACTTGTTGAGTTTGAATTTTTCGCGAACTTCGGCCGCGTACCCCTTTACCCCCGATGCTTTCCCCACCACCCAGTATATGTATACCGGTATATACAGCGGCCTCATGATCAGCATGACACGGACACATGGGCCTAGGGCACACACGTGTTACACGGAGATGAACGCAAGAGCCCGGCAGCGAGGGCGACAGCAGGAAAGCAGACGGCCAAAACCCCCGAAAGCAGACAGCAACTGTCATGAGCCATACTGTGCGCTCAAGAGTCTAGTGACACATATATACGACGTCCTCATCACACGTGGCTGGCACGATATCGATTGCTCCCCTGATGACACGAGTAGCATGCGAGTGCCCCCCTGGTCATGTGTGCGGGCTTGGGTGATATGTACACCGTGTACATCACGGTACGTAGGCGTCGCTGCCGGGCTCTTGCGTTCATCTCCGTGTAACACATCACGGTACAATCCAGAAGTAATACAACCCCTTGGGTTGGGCGCTTTTCTGGTTCTTGACATGGTTTCGGTGAGATGGTTAGAGCATCAGCTGCAATGCTCCCTCATGATCAGGACGTCGCGGTTTCGAATCTCCGCAATTCACCGCAGACTTGCTATCAGTCAATTCCCCGTCACGCCACTTGAGCGAGGGGGTGTGTCATGAGCCATACTGTGCGCTCAAGAGTCTAGTGACACATATATACGACGTCCTGCAATCCAGAAGTAATACAACCCCTTGGGTTGGGCGCTTTTCTGGTTCTTGACAGCAACAACAAGCAGCAACTTGTTGAACTGTCTCAGGTGAACAGCCACACATGTGCCAGCGAGATCCCACTATGCACAGACGACGACGAACGAGATAGGCAACTGGCCCATGCAAGTGACCCATGGGCCTCCATGCTCCCTCTAACCGGGAGTGGCCACTAGTGGCATGCCACCCATGCGTGCGTACGTACGTTCGTGCCTGCCGTTCCAACTTCGGGCCGGCAATTTGGGGCAGGCCATACATAAACCCGCGGCGGTACCGGTACGCGCGTACATGTATACGTCGCTCCACCGTTGACATCCATCGGTCGCATCTCCGTCATTCTCAGCGCACATCTATCTGTTAATCAGGTGCGTGCGAATTTCAATTGCTTTCTGAAGGCCGTGCGTACAATCGCATGCCACATCCGCCAGTGCAGGCATATGCCCACCATCGTTTCATCACATATGAACACATCTCCTCGCTGCAACACGCAAACGGAAATTCTGCTATACATTACCATGGATCCAAGTGTATTTAGCTATCAATCTGTCGCGTAGCCCCCATGGAGTCTTGACAGTCCCGGCTGTGCGCAAGAATAATTTCCCTTCGCCATTTTTGCGCCAGCCGGCACACGTGGACACCGTCGCTTGCATGCATGCTTTGTTGAACGCGCAACTGCGCGCGCTGCATCATGTCCACAGAAAGTCCACGGATACGGGAGCCTGCATACGCTATAGAGCATTCCATGGCCGTGCTGAGCACTGAGCACGCAGCTGCAGAGAGCTCTCCGCACGACGCTTCGTGGGCCCGTCATGACGCGTCAGGCGTCGTGCTGCCATGCCGCGACGATCGTGCTGCCATGCGCGCCGCTCAGCGGATCCGGAACGGCGTACTCATAAAGAAAAACGGTGGCCTGGACGTAAACACATGCTTCGTCCGTTACATGATCGAGATCAAGTACTAGTTTTCTATCAGTGATAGAAAACCTTCAACCAGACCTCTTTCCAATTCCCTCAGCTTATCTAGCTGCTGTGTCGGTTTATGTTGGCTCGTCACCTCCAATGTATGCGTAACGAACCGACACAACTGACACAGCTTTTCACCCGAGACAGTTGCTGCTTGTTGTTGTTGTCTGCTTTCGAGGGGGTTTTGGCTGTCTGCTTTCCTGCTGTTGCCCTCGCTGCCGGGCTCTTGCGTTCATCTCCGTGTAACACAACTGACACAGTTGAATGAGACAGAAAAGCCACAACAAACCGACACAACTGACACAGCTGCCTGAGATTGTTGCTGCTTGTTGCTGCCTGCTTGCGGGGGTTTTTGGTTCGTCTGCTTTCCTGCCGTTGCCTTCGCTGCCGAGATCTTGCGTTTATCTCCATGTAAACACGCGAGCGTCTGAGTGCAAGCACCAATCTTTATACAGCTGTGTCTCACACCCACTGTGCACCGTCACCCCCGGCACATGTACACACTACGCCCCCCCCCCCCCCCCCCCCCCCCCCCCCCCCCCAACTCCTCCGGAGGCCTCCGCCTCTGCCCGGCCGGTCCCTTTCCCACCGCATGGACCGCAGCTGTCGGTGGCAATAACTACGGCCCCCGCTGCAGGTGGCCCGGGCGGCCGCAGACCTGTACATGTGCGACAGCGTGTCTTTCCCGGCGCCGGCTGGCCACTGTGATCCCCAGTACCTGGTGCTTGTGCGTGGCATGTACATAGACTTCGCAGTGTCATGCTCGCTTCATGCGTTGTGTGTTATAGAGTGTTGATGTTTCTATTCCTGGTGGGTGTGGAACCCACTTTGGATTGTGCTGGTACGGACGGTGACTGTGCTGCAGTGCTTGTGATTGCTTGGTTGTATTTATTGTTTTGGTCCCTGCTTTGGAGCCTCGGCGCTGCTGAGGCCTTCATACATCGTCTGATTTGTGCGCGATTGTGCGTGATTGCTTGAGTTTGCGTGTGTTGACCGTTCTTCCGCCCCTGTCCGCAGGGGCGCTGTGGCCGATGCCCGTTTGGGTTTGGCGTGATACCCGATTGGTTTTTTTTTCTTTTCATAGTGTAACGCACCACTGCTGAATGGCATTCCCATCAAGATCTCATGACATAATAATTGTTTGCACATAGCATGTCCTGTCCCACAGGTAGTTGATACTCACGCTGTACATGCATGCGTTTCTGAACCTATCTGCCCTGACAATTCTGCAGGCCTGCACAGCTGCACTGCCTCAGGTCGCCCCCTCGTCCAGTTTGCACATGGATCACAACACAGTAGCAGTTTCGATCCTGCCCACTCTTGGGCCATAAGACAGTATCGTCGCGACCGCGCTTTCGGGTGAAGGTTTAGAGATTTGTGCATATATACCTGTTGCAATTGGCAGTGCTGCAGCACGCTTGTCCGGAGGCCTGTCTGCGATGGCCTGTCTGCGATTCTGCAGATTGCATGCAACCTTTCCTGCCTGGGAGCTGCTTTGCCCTGCTCTGTCTACACATCCAATCCCATCCGCCCCATGTCTCTTGCGACTCGCTGGCATGAGGGCTGTGCCTCCCAGGCTCTGGTGTTGCGCCATACACAT
>JALKAD010000210.1:236064-246813 GCA_024500015.1 Ulva compressa | reverse complement strand
TGGGTGCGGTGCTGGTGTGAGAATGGGGGCGGCTGTGCGGGTGTGGTTGTGTCAGTTGTGCCGGTTCGTTGTGGCTTTGCGCCTGGGACTGTTGCTGCTTGTTGCTGCCTGCTTGCGGGTTTTGGTCGTCTGCTTTCCTGCTGTTGCCCTCGCTGCCGGACTCTTGCGTTCATCTCCATGTAACACACGTGCACTCCACCGCACCCCACCACCACGTCAACCACGCTAAAGTCGCACACAGCGACAGCTACAGCGACCGTCCGTGCCCGCACCGCCGTCCGCCCCCAGCAGGCTCGGCCACCACCATCCTCCCAACAGCACAACCACCACCGCAACCAGCCCCGCCCGAGCACTCCACCGCAGGCACCCCGCCCATGAGAGCCCAGGGGCGCACGCCCCCCTCAGGGCGGGGCGTACCAGCCTCCCGACTGCGGCCCGGCAGGGGCGCAAGGGCGAGGCATGAAGGGCGCTCGTGGCGGTGCATCGCCTACCCCGCCGCAGCCCTCGGCCACCCGTGGGAAGACAGGGGGGGTGGGGCACGGAAAGACGTGGGGCCGGCCATCGCCGCAGCAGCCGCGGCCCCCGGTCTGTCGTTGCGGCCAGCGGCCGCCTACAACGGTGTAGTGTCCTCATGGATACGGCGATGTAATCATACATACCTACAAACAAAACGCCTAGAATCTAGTTTTACATTCGCTTGGTGCACTGGATCGGAGCCCCTCGATGTAAGAGTACATACAAAACGCCCGACGGGACAGTGTGGCCAGGCAGCACCGCCCGCCCTGCCAGCCGCATGCGCAGCAGAGCCGCAGCGAGGACCTGGTGCGTCACACCACGGCAGAGGGTGGTGGAGAGTTCGCACATGGCATTCTGCCGTTCATGCGTTGTTTGTGTGTGTATGTGTGTGTGTGTGTGCATGCACACGTGTGTGTTTGCTTTCGTGCCGGCGCAAGTTCGAACGAATTCATTCTGGCATTTGCTCGTGCGGAGAGTAGCCTTGGTGCTTGCGGTGGCTTGTCTGTCTGTTTGCGTGTTGCCTGGTCTGTTGCCTCGGCGCTGCTGGGTCCTAGATCTATCACTGTGTAACACACATGGCATTCTGCAAGAAAACTCGCCTGGACACAGCCCCTCAAGCCGCAGCGAAGTCAGCAATCTTATTCAGGAAGGCAAATGCACCCGTGCCCACACGGTCAAACGCTTCATGCGACAGGGACACAAAGCGGCACCCACCCGTGCCGGAGCGGCCGTACTTGTCGTGATTTCTGTCGTCCATCGGCTGGGCTGCAGCGCCGGGCCTGTTTGCCGCAGCGACGACCCAGGAGGGGGCCACGTGGTACCGGGCAGGTCACGCACACATCGGCCACGATTTTATCACAGGCCCGGGCATCATCACAAGCAGGTCGCCCCGTTCCGGGTCGCGCTGCGAGCGGGGGGGGCACCGGGCGGGCGCAAGCCGCGGCCGCGCGGCCCCGGCAACCCTCGGGCAGGCGCTGCAGAGGACCAGGGGCCGCCGGGCCCACCAGCGGCAGGGACTCACGCCGCACCGTGCACAGGCCGGCCGGGGCGTCCGCCTCCGCGTCCACGGCGGCGGCGGCGGCGGCCGAGCTGAGCTCCATCGCGCCAGCGTGGCCGATGGCCGCTTCGCCGAGGACGTCGACGTCCATGGCGCCGGCCTCGTCGGCCGCAGGCAGTTGCGACCCCGGTCGTGGCGATGACGGCCGAGATGGTAGCAGCGGCGAGTGCGGCCGCGGCAGCTGCACCCTCTGAGGTGCCGGCGGCCGTGGCGGCGACGCCGAGCGGAGCAGGGGTGTCCGCTGGTCCGGAGGGGCGCACGGGTGTAGGTGGGGAACGCGTGAGCGCCTGGGTGCCAGGTTGGGTTGAAGGCACGACCGAGGCGCTGGGGGGCCGGGTGGGTGGAGTGGGCGCACCAGCGGCAGCACAGCTGGCAGGCTCACAGGAGGGGCCCGGCGGCTGCGCAGGAGGCCGCGCGCCCGGCACATCCGGGTAGTGCGGGAGGCTCTTGATGTTGGGTTCAAGAGACGTGGAGATGCCCGCCTGCATGATGAAGCGGCGCCATGCCTGCGTGACCGCATCGTGGCGGGCAACCAGCGTACGCGTGCGCCACACCGCATTGCACACAAGGGCATGCGACCCATCAGCTAGCAGCTGCAGGAGATGCCCGGCCGCACACGCAGTCGCCGTCCGCCTCCTGGCCGGTGAACGTGTGTGGATGTGTGCACGTGTAAATGTAAATGTAAATGTAAATTGAATTACTTGCCGTAGCCGATTAGGCCATTGACATCTCCGGCGAACCGGGACCCAGGAGCCGAAGGGGTAAACCAACCGGAACGTGTGTGGATGTGTGGGTGCGGGTGTGCGGTTGTGTCGGTTGTGCCGGTTCGAATTCGTTGCCAACAGTGTGGCTTTGCGCCTGGGAACGTTGCTGCTTGTTGCCGCCTGCTTGCGGCGTTTTGGTCGTCTGCTTGCCTGCTGTTGCCGTCGCTGCCGCTGCCGGGCTCTTGCGTTGATCTCCGTGTACCACACCATGATACCAGTCGACACAGGTGACGCCGACAACGTAAATTTACAGTCCGACGCGGATCATGAGTACTATAGTCACCTGCAGGCGTGTTCTGGCTTGACGCCGAGCTGGCGCTCTTATCCCGTACGCGTCGACATTTAAAAGCTTGCAACGCTAACGGAAACGAATTTGCCAAAACGTCATGTGTGACATGCATATGGGCATTCTGTGAGCCAGCTGCAGGTCCAGATAAAAGGCCACGGTGACTGGCCATGGCATGCATCATATGGAGCCGACGTCGGAACCGGTTGATCGGTTCACCTGCAGTCATATGACTGGAGACGAACATCCATATGCTGCAGCTTGGACGGCATAATATTGTAAGCTCACATGAAAAAACGCAGTACTGCTTAATGAAGCGGATCCGGACCCCTCCGAGAGTCTCCCTGGCTATGGATTGCTCCGCGGTTCCGGACTTATAATTACCTTCGCTTCGTTAACGTTTTGATCGCGCCGCTACATACATGGATACCTAATGTGGATGTGAATCCAGATTTTCCAGATCTGCGACTGTCAATGATGACGGTCGTCGCGGCGCGAGCGTCATACTTATGCCGCCGCCGTACAGCACGAGCGGTACAGCTCTCTGCATCATGATGCTTGTTCAAGTTGAAGCACGTGATATAATCGTTGACTGCGCATGCGCTCATAGCGCGTCAGGTCCGCATCATTCGTCTTCCGCATTCTGCATGCGCAGCTGCTAGCTCCATAGCTGACCGGATGCATTCGAATGCCGATCGGCAGGTGCAGCGCTGGCGCCTGGCAGGGGCACGTGCATGCCGCACCGTACTGTTAGCAATAGCATGAAGCACGATAGACTAGCAAGTACTGCAGTTCCACTGGCATGGTCTCGGTTGGGCCCACATTCACTCGCGGTATGAACATGGTACGTCCAGATCATCGATCCCATGCCGCGATCGAGGAGCTCCTGCTCACATCTTCAGACATACCATGCACCCAGCTTCGTACTAGTACTCCGGATCCGGATCCGGATCCGGAGTCCACACCAGTACTGGCGCCGGGCGCACGCCTGCATGCACTCGACAGTGGCGCAACTTTAATTCTGCTTGCTCGAGCACGCAATGTTGCTTAGCTATATATATCGGCTCGCTGAACCCAAATCCACGTGCACGGGAGTCTTCGAAACTAGGACATACTCTCGCTATAGATATATCAATACCCAGGTTAGCTTTCGAGTCTGGCACCAGCCTGCAGCTGTGCACCCGTGACGAAGTTGCGTTCCCGGCGCTGAACGGCGCTAGTCCATCCGCAAGTCACGTGTATATATATCGCGCGATATCTGTCAGAGGCGTGCTGGTTTCGTCCGTCTTGGTGCTCGGCAATCGATAGTTGGCTCGGCTAGCTGTGATTGTCAACTGGCCGTCGACAGCCTCTGAGAGGCTAGCGCCATCTGCAGGGTCGTGCGCAAACCGTGACGTGCACGGACGGTATCGACGAACGAACGCCGGACGCAATCACAAGTGCGAGCTCAGTCAACTTGCACAACTGGACCCCTGCCGCAAGTTCGAATCTTTGGTGCATACTATATATGCATGTGATAGAAGATACAAGCCTTGCATACAAAGAACTGCATACAAAGAACTGCATGGATGGCGAAAATTCATCATGCTGCAGCTGAAGCCATCCAACAGCTGGCCATGGTCACCCATCATGATGCACTATAACTCTCTGTCTGCCAGTGCTCCGGGCCTACTAGCAGGTACTGAGTAATTAATATGTCAGGTCAACGTCCACCACCACCACCACCACCACCACCACCACCACCACGCCCACCTGATCCGCTCTTGAGCAAATGTACCCATGCATGAACCCTGAGCTCGAGCAAATGTACCCATGCATGAACCCTGAGCTCGAGCAGGATCCCGAGAGCTGCCAGCTATAGTGCAGTGCAGCTGTACATGTCCTCTCTCCCTACAGAGCTCAGAGCTGTTGGGGGAGCTAGCTCTCCTGTCCTAGGAGCTCCTGTCCTAGGAGCTCAGCGTTTCGGCTCTGGCTTGGCCCCCAACTAGGAACGCGACACTCTGAGAGCTAGCTAGTGCATGTGGCTACAAAATCCTGGCTTGGTTGCTTGGCTTAAAATTTTATTCAGCCGATGACGTACGTAGGGGCCGACTGGATAGCTCCTGGTAAACTAATAGGTCCCAGTCGGCTCCCAGTCGGCTCCTCTAGAGGTGCCATGGCCGATGCCCGATGTCGATTGGGTGGGTGGGAGTGGCGTGATCATCATCATCATGACGTCTGACTCATTCGAAACACATTTTGCATGTCCACTTTATGGCTTTGATTTGCCATGGTGTTCACATGCATGCACACCATGACTGCAGAGGCCGTATGCTTTCCGCACTGGCTTGTGGCACACTTGAGACGTGAAAGCTCGGACAGGTCCTGTCAGTGAAGGCAGTATTCCTGCCGCCAGCTTGAAGCGGTTTGGTCTGGGAACCGCAATGTAGACTCTATGTATACGTCACGATGCTTCGCCGGGTGATGCATATGCAGAGTGACGACTGGGTGACACTTGATGGGCGGCCAGTTGCCGGCCACAGGCTGTCGCGTTGTTCGCACCGAGTGTCAAATTTGTGCCATAGCAACGCGGGCCCACTGAACGCGCCCGCCGTCACAGCATCTCCCATGGCCATCATGCCTGCCGGAAGGCCTCGGTCTTCCGCCACAACCGTGCAGATTGGATTATCATTCATGTAGAGTCTCATGTGCACCAAGTGACATATTCCACACTTGCGTGCACTGGCACAACCGCTTGCGCAGGCATTGCAATCAATGCACGCGGCCGGCTGTCCATGGACTTGCATCTGACACACAACTTGGCTTGAAGCCGAGACCGCGTGTGTGTACTGACGTGCCTCCCGCATGTAGCAGCAGAGCGCGAGGCCATCGCCACACTCCCACCAGGGTCATCGCACAGCCTGAGCCACCCCGGCTGCGCCTTTCTGACTCTGCTCCTTACGCTGCATCATGATGCGGATGGCGTGGATTTTCCTGCTTCTCGTGGCCCCTCTGCTGCTGCAGCCTGCTGCCGTACGCGCATCGCTGGCACAGCATGCAGGCGTCAGCGCCACCACGGACGACGCGGTGCGCACCCTGGAGTCTCCGCACGGATACACCGCGTTGGAGCCGCATGCGCAGGCGAAACGGACGCTGCTTAGGGCAAGAAAGAAGCCACAGCTCCCGAAGAAGCCAAAGCAGCCCCCGGGGGTCAACAAGGGCAACGGCAACGGCAACGGCGGCCTCAATAACGGCAAGCGCCTCGGCCACCAGGACCGCACAGAGTGCACCACACACGTCATTGAGGAGAAAGCATCGGAGGCTGCCAACGTGGATGTTCGCGCTGATGCCAGTACGGCCCCCCCATATGACGACTGCAGTTGCTGGCAGCGTCTATGTGCATGCACGATGACAAAGTCAATGGTCGGCATGACTCGCTGTCCGGGTGCATTCTCAGCGCTGCGGCCGCGCTGCAGAAGACTCAAAGTTCTGAGCCTGCTGTGCAGTTGCCCTGGCATTTGTGGAGGCGTGCCACGCCGGCGCTGCCGTGCATGACAGGATGTTTGACCGTGTCTTCAATGACGGTTACGGTGGCGCCTTTGCCACGGTACGCCGCGTCCGCTGTCCACCTCCCTTGCTTGTGCACTGCATCAAATTGGTTTGTCCTCCTGTGTCCTTGTGCTTGCTTGTTGCACCTGTATGGAATCAAGCAGCTCCAGGTCACACCGCCGCGTTTGCCTGCTTCCTCCAGACTGTCATACGCACACTTGCATGAGTGCCGCCAGCCACACACACAGGCCCTGCTGCTGATGGTGATCAGCGAGCAGTACTGCAACTGTGAACGTGCATGTGTACAAATGGACAGCCGCCGCCACCATGCGGCATGTGCACAACGCGCCGTTGGCTACCGGCATGCCAACTACGCACAGCAGTGACCATTGTGAAAGCTGGTTCTTCGATGATGTAATATCTATACGAACGCCTTGTTCTGCCCGTACAGCTCGCAACCTGTCACTGATACTGTCCCAACTCTGGCTTGAAGTCCTTACTTGAGCGTGGTCCAAAGTCACCGCCGCGACTGGAGTGAGCGCTGTGCATGCTGCGCCTGCAATCCAGCACGCTCGGGCTTCCACAGGTGCCATACCAACAGCATGTTTATGAAACGCAACTTGCATCGTGGTCGGTAGCTCTACCTCTCGTGTGCATGGGGTGCTCACATGCCATGGCCACAGGGGCGCACTGTGACAGCGCTGTGCCTATAGCTATGCAATTGGAATTGGTCAGGCAGTGCCACGCACTTGTCTCCGACAATCGCTGACTCAGCAGCCATCGTGCGGCAGCGTGCAGGCGAGTGCCCAGGCGTTTGTGACCTGCGAGTCCAGCCACCCGCATGGCTACGAGTGCGACAGCATCACAGCCGCCTCCCAGGCGTGGGCAGTGGCCACGGCCTCCGTGCACGCCGAGGCGGTCGCCACAGCTGTGCACGCATGCGGCTGTAATAACCCGACAGTGGCCGAGTCATGGGGCAGCTCCTCGCTGTACGGCTACCTCGTGGCCAAGGCAACGGCGTCCGCCACTGCGTCAGTCTGCGTCGACGGTGTGCCCCGTGTCCGCTCATGATCACGCAACTGCCCCCTGCACCTGCCTCGACTGCCAGCAGCGGCCACTGTGCGACGGCTTGATTATCATTGTCTGCATTGTCAACTGGCGAATGTTGCTACCATGCCATTTCATGTTGCAAGAGGATGTTTCGCAGTCAACCATAGCGCCGAGTGACAGCCACTGGCCATGCTCCGAACTGACTGCGGGGAGGTCCCCGTATGTCTTACCCCTGTGCTTCTCATCAGTGCGATGGCCTGGAGTGCTACCAGCAGTGGACCACGCGTGCTCAAGACTGACACTAGTCGTTAGTGCCGACTACCCATAATAGTAGTTGTTATGGGTACCCACACGTCCTGCTGTATGGTAGCAACTTTGAGTAGGACCCTGTTTGCTCAAGGACCATGCCGCCTGCACTGCCCACACAGAGCATCAGTACAATTGCCTTCAGGCGAATTCCACAGCACTTGTGTGGCAAAGCTGAGCTCTGCCGAGCGGGCAACCGGTGCGCTGCATTCCTGATGCAACACCAGCATGCAGCCCGCCTGCCGGTCAACAGTGCCACAGCTATCGTATGCGTTTGTCTCTTATGACTGTGAGGTGGCATGCAGGCAAAGGCGTGGTCTCTGACAGCAGCTATGCCAGCTGCACATCGTGGATCGTTGCTTATGCTTTTGCTGAGGTGTGCCCCCATCACCAGCACGTGTGTGCAATGGGACAGCTGCACGTTTGGACCCACACGATGGATCATTTAATGCCACATGCAAGGCAGCTGGATTCTGCTGCCTGCGTCAGTACCGAGAGCCTTGGGAAGCAATGCGGGGCTGATGTGTGCATGCAGATTGACCATCTGCCAATGCAACACGCTGCATAATGCTAAGCGATCGCACTGTATACGAGGACACAAGGCCATGATCTGTTTGTCATCACATGTGTCTCATTACTCTCCTTCTTGCAATGGCCTGCGGTGCTGCATTGTGGCATGTAAAGACATCAGATCGACGGTCGTGCCCAAGGCGTGCGCTGTCTCCAGCTCAATGAGCCGCAGTCTAAAAGGATGTGATCAGTGCATGGCGAAGTTGCGCCTTTTGCTGCCTGCTTGTGTACACGTTTGCCAAAACAAAATCAGCAACTGCAAGCTGTGCACACTGTATGAGGCGGCATTGCATTCAGACAAACAGCTTGTCTGCCCTTTGAATGAGCACCATGTGGCTCACACCCAGCCCTGGCAACACAGTGCTTTGTACATTCAGCACAGGTCTGAAGTTGTGCTGGAAACCAGAACCCCCACAACACGTCTGGCCAGAGGGACCTGACAGTTTGCGTGCTGGCCGCTTTTGAGAACTCAAAACAGAAGCATGTGAGGCACGAACAGTTGCAAAAAACGAAAGATGCTGATGCTGATTAGCAAAGTGGTGCTGCTGGTGCAGGCTGTGGCTGGTGCCCTGGTTGAGGGCAGCTGCAACAACGCGGATGCAGTGAGCAAAATCCTGGCAAAGACGACCCTCGAGTTGCTAGCCGACAATGGAGGCTCCTGTGGCGTAGCCACGTTTCTACCCTTCTAGCCCCCTTGCCTGTCTTGGTGCGGGGAGGTAGCACCTCGTCCCGGTGCTGTTGCCGCCTGTCGGGTTGGGAGAGTTGCGTATGAGTGCGGCTGCTGCACTGCACGAGCTGGAGGCCACAAGCTGCTGCAGGCCTCCTCAACTGGCTACATAGAATTTTACAACAGTGACCGGAGTTCCTGTTGATGCGCTGGCTCTGACCTTGTTTGCTTCTCAAGATTTGCATGTACAGTGTGTTTGGTCAAGATGATCCAGTCAGGACTGCAGGGCAGCTGCCCGTGCGTCTGATGTCCAGCTGATGAATCCTGATATCTTGTAAACCATCTGCATAGATTGGACAATGTGTGTGTTCACAGGCAGTACAGGAAATATCCAAGGAAATACTGTGAAAAAGAGCGTGAACCTTGAAAACCTTAAAAACCTCGATCCTCGTGCGTTGAGTAGGCACTAAAACCTATTGTGGCTGCGGTTCCCACCACATCTGCATCAAACACAAAACAAGCTTCATAAGAAGTAATTCAATAGCGGGGTTCACGCTACACCTTGTCACGCCTGCCTACCAGTTGGACCAGTTGGACCGTGTCCACAGGCACCGCTCTCAGCCCACCATGACTCTTTCCAGTGATCATGCAGTTTCACACTGGACACGAACACCATGCCAAATTGCTCAAGAGTACAGACTCAAAACACGCTCATCCGAAGCAGCCCTGTGCACGCCCTATGTGTGTACCTCGCATGATGTTTGTCAGACTGTGTTTAAAACAGTGACAGCCTGGCCACTTACATGCAGAGGCAACCAATCGCAATGTAGAATTGTGTGGCACGAGCGCCCTGGTGGCAGGTAGTCAGCCACTGATTGATGCTGATATGTGCCACTGCCTGTGTGCCCCGTGCTGCCCTATCCCCTGGTGGTGACATGTGGCCTGCCAGATCCCCCAGCCGGTTGTGCTGCAGAGAAATGTTTGCACCAGCAGGCCCGGTTGTGCCAGTACACTTCATGTGAGCCAGCACCATAGATTCGGGGGGACTGTTTGTGTGTACGGCAAGTGTAATGATGATAAGTGTAAGCCAACTGAGTTGTTTAAGCTTCGGCCTGCCTGATGCAGCTGGCATCTCCATGCCCACTTCACATTTCAAACAAATGCGCCCTAGTGGGCTATTTTGCCTGCTTGGACTATTTTGCCTGCTTGATCAGACCTGGCACGCCACCTCTTAGATATTAGCCAGCTAGCATCAATCGCATGTAAGCTGTGTGTTGAAACAGTGTCGAGACTGAAAGCACATCAATCAAGTGGCCACTGGATACCAGTGTCAACGATCTTGAATTCCGTTTACCCACAGTGCTGCAGAGTCTCTGTTGATACTGTGTGCACTGATGCTCCGAAGCGAAGATAGATTCTGGCTGCTGCCTGGCTGCACAGGACAGCGGGCCAGCAAGTTGCAGGAGCAACTGTTCATGTCGATAAAGCACGCGATTGCAGCTCCTTGATTTGAAGCACATTGATTGTAGCACATTGTAGCACATATCATCACTGTGTGCACAGCACATGCGCGTTCGCAAGTGGCACGAGAGTGGTGCATGACCTTGCACCTTGTTGAGCCCACTGTCAGAAACGCAGTCGAATGGTCACAGATAAATCAGAACTATCAACATGTCATACTGTGCAAGTAGTCATGAGGGCAACTTGCTTGCATTAGTACTGTGACTGATGGTCGACTTGACATGTTGACACGGAACGCAGTTGCGCGCTGAGCATCGGATAGGAAATGCTGTCAAAGGGAAGGCGGCAGAAACTCGACACTCACCAGCATAATTACAAAGCATCATAGGACACCTACAGTTGATCAAGGTACGTAAAGACTGCGCTGTCCTCACCTTCAGCGTACAGCTACCGTGAGAGGCTCGTTGGTGAAGCCCTCGAGGCATGGCCTTCACAGCGCGGCTGTAGAGAAAACACTGCGGCCGGCATGCGGTCAATGCACGAC
>JALKAD010000210.1:209880-226671 GCA_024500015.1 Ulva compressa | reverse complement strand
CTCCGCCGCCTTCTCAGGCGCCCGCAGCGCCCGCAGCGGTGCCTCCCCGGGGGGCCTGCATGCGTGGCAATGATGGTGCGGAGGCGGCTGGGCTGTTGGCACAGGTGTGCTGTGCTGCCTCAACTGACACCAGAGCACGCAGCAGCCGGGATGGACGCGAGGCAGCATGCTGGCAGTTGCAAAAGAAGCAGTCATACTGGATGGCAGGTCTGCGCGTATCTGGGAACGGACAACAAGCCACAACACGTCGCATCTTGTTGCCCATCCCGCTGCCCTTCCAGACACAACATGCCACAGCGGTTTGCTGACAGTGGCAGCGGCATCTGGCCCAATGTGTCATGCCACTGCTTGCAATGACACAGTCGCCACAGCCCTGGCAGGCAACTGCGGGCTGCAGCGGGCGAGCATGCATGTTCACGTTTGCGAGCAGGCACGCGTGCGCACGTTCAGCCAGCAGGCCGGCGGCCGTTGGCAAGACACGGCAATGCTAGCGCAGCAGGCGGGCGCACGCACGTTGCGATGTCCTCCGCAAAGATCTGGAACTCTGTCGCATCGTCCGCGGGCTTGCGCACGTCGCACCCCGCAGTTGCGGCGCGCTCCAGCAGCACGAGCTGCTGTGCTGTGAGTGGCACGACAAGCGCCAGGCCGGCGTCGCTGTCAGGGATGGCGCGGCCGGAGCGCAGGCACGCGTGCGCCACCTCAACCTCCCGCAGCAGCTTGCACAGCTCCGTCTCCCGACAGAACGCCTGCATGCATGCCGGCTGGTCGCTGTGCTGTTGTGGCAGCGATTGCAGATTCGACTGTGATGTGACTCAGGCATGCGTGCGTGGTGAGACGCAGTGTGGTGACACATGGCCGTGGGATGTGGGCGGGGAGAGGGGAGGGCTGGCGCACGCGGGCGACACGGCGGAGATGTTTGGCGGCCTGCTGTGCGGCGACGCCGGCGGTGTTGATGACGAGGTCGAGGTACATGGGGAAGAGGCAGAAGTAGAAGGGCAGGTGCGCGAGCACGTGGCCGCGCCACGCGGGCATGTACCTGCAGGCCCACCTGTGTCAGGACAGCGGCTGATTTGTACATTTGCCTTTTGCCGGACAAGCTAACAACGCTCTTGGACGAGTTCACATACGGCCGAGCGAAGGCTTGCCGTTTGGTCGATGATCAAGAATATCTGGCAGGCCGCGCATCAGAATGGGCAACGACAGAGCATCAGAATGGGCAACGACAGAGCATGTCATGATCGGAACGGGCATTCATGGTGTGCCGCGTCGCAGCACGCGCTCCGAGAAGGCTGGCTGCCGCAGCAGGACCGGGGCGAGGGGGCCGCACTTGGCATGGTCGACGCCCGTCCAGGGGAACGCCACAGCGAGCCACAGGTCCACCACCGCGTCCAGCTGCTCCGCCGACTGCCCCACCGGCCAGTGCAGGAACGCTCGGTGCAGGAAGCGGTAGACGTGCGCGGCCACGTTCTGCACGGCCGCCTCCGCGGACGGCCCCAGCTGGTACGCGAGCGTGTGCTTGAAGTTGGGGCCGCTGATCGGCGGCAGCCACGGCACGTTTGCGACGGTGGAGCTCATGGAGATGGACTCGCGCGGCAGCCAAGACTCCCCGGCCTGAGCGGGTGTGGTGACCGGCCTCGGAGCGCTGCGACCGTGGCTGTGCGAGGCTGCGCCGGTGCTCCGGGACTGTGGAGGCGGGCACAGGTAGATGTGGCTCACAAGCTCCTACACACTCGGCAGGGACAGCAGTCAGTCGGGCAAGCAGGCATTCATGAAGGCCTGACAATTCCAGTAGGAGGCTGGCTGGCACGAACAGGTGCTGCTCTGAGAGCGGCAGCAAGCAGCTGGAGTTCGAATGGCCGAACCTTGATGGCTGTGACGTGGAGCGTTGCGGGAACTCGGTAGTTGACAGCGGAACGGACCACCGCTGGGGAGTGGGACACCCGGGTTGGCGTGGAGGCTGCAGGCGAGCCTCGCCGGCCGGTGGCAGCGCTCCTTTGGGTCCTGGAAGGAGTGGGCATATCGAAATCGGTCAGCCATGTGTCAAGGATTGCAGTCAGGAACTGTGCTCCGATCGGTGGAGCTGAATGCGGTGTCGACATGGCTGTGTTGTCGAGCTGCGCGCCCTGGGGAAGCAGCGACCGCAGAAACGATCGAATGAGAACTATGTACGGGCTGTTTTGGATACGAGATGCTGCTAGGGGTCGGTGTGAGAGGCGCTCCATGCCTTGGCGCAGAAGCTGAGAGTCCAGGACATGCCACTCATGCGCCCCTTGGATGCGCTGAGAAGGCTGGGCAGAAGACGGAGCGGACGATGCTGTGATGGGTGTGCCATGCACAGCCGCCCATGCCATCATGATTAGGAACGTAGAAGTGAGGGGCGCAATGATGTGAGACAGGATTGCGGAAGGCTGGGCGTGCGAGGACCCAGTCAAGGCAGCATTGGTCTCCAGGGACATCTGGTAGTGTGGCCACTGACTCAAAATCTGAATGCCTGCATCCCAGATGTTTGATATCGGCTGTGGTGGTCGTTGGCATGGCGGCATGTGGGGGGCAGCGATTTACCTTCCGCGGTCAGCAACATAGTCTGCGCATGCGACGAGAGCATGTGAACAGGCAGATGATACTGATTCAAGTGAGCCTTGTCAACGTCCATCATTGCTCGCAAGAGCATGCCCCCAGGATCCAGGAACTTCAGTAAGGCGTCGCATTCGCGCCGGTACTGAGAGACCTCGCCCAGCAGGCTGGGACAGCCGGCTCCAAATATTCGTCCGCAAATTCGCAAATAGTACTCCGAGAAGAATCCTCGCAGATTATCTTGATTGGCCTTTAAATGCTTGTCGAGACTGGAACAGGCATCGATCACGGACCTGATTTTGCCAGTCTCCAGCGTGGCAACGGCAGCCTGAGGATCCATGATCATCCTAGATGACACTAACGCATGTATCTACGTCATGAATTGTCGCTACAAGCAATTTACGTCCGGCAAGATGTTAACGAATGCTAGGGATGCATGTTCGTGCACCGGGGACGCGATCAAGCAAGTAAACGACGCACAGACTGAGGTTACACTACTACAAGACTGCTCTGAAGGGAATTGAAAGAAACAGTCATCCTCGTTGGAGACAAGCCTGCCCAGGCTGATCAAGAAATTGTCGCCGAATGAGCAGAGCACTCATAGCCACGCAGTGTCGCTCCGAGCTCCTTTGGCAGAGGGAGTACAGTTGGCGACAAGCACCCGCAGAGCATCAAAAGCGTGCCACAGCTTTGGTCTCATACACAAGTGAGCGTACTATTGATCGGTTTCTTGTTTGTGGTGGCACGCAGCTGCTATGCTGCCCGCAAGTTGCGGCTCCTGGCTGACTCGCACGTAACACAGGTCTTAGAGATGCTGCGGCATGAAGATCAGATTGCGGTGGCCCATAGTGTGGCAGAGCAGCTAGGGACGTGGACTCCGCGAAAAGTCATTTACACCAATGGTGCGCGTCTCGCATACGACACGTACCGCGATCACATCTTCCAACTGTGCAGATGCCACAATGCTTGACTGCATCTGGACTGGCTGGAGCTGCTCATGGCAGATTCGGTGCATGCTGGCAACCACGAACGCGCTGCAGGATGTTCGGGCACCTCGCGGCCGTACAGCATTCAAGCCAAGCGGTGCTTCGGCAGCCAAGTTCCTCCCAGAGTCACAATGCGTCCGCTAGTTTCCCGCGCAGTCGCAATTGAGCGTTCCAGGACTCCAGATGCGTGTATGCGAGGCGCAGCTTGTCTGCCGTCAGCTCGTGTAGCGCTGGCAGGTACCAGCATCTCCACGACGTCAAATGCCGTCTACAGCTGAGATTGTCCACGCACTCCTGCAGCAAAATTGATCATGCGTATAGGAACGCTCCCACACGCGCGGCAGGTGAGCTCCCCCACAAGCAACCAGCGCCTGCGTGATGCGTTGAAGGAAGCGAGGGAGAAGGCTCGAGCGGCTCAGGAGCATGCTATAGTAGCCATGGAGTCAAAGCAAGTTGCTGAATCCAGAATGGAATGGTACAAGAAGCGGGAGTCCAAGCTTTTGGCATCCCGCCGGAAGCTGGAATCACAGAACGATCAAGCAATGAAAGCAGTGTCACATGCACATGATGTTGTCATCGCTCTGCAGAAGTCCCTGGCGCACCAGGTCAGTCCGACTGCTGTTTGACGGGATCCGCGCTGACATTGGACGTCAGCCTGGACTGTTCAGCATGAGGCCATATCACAGACATTACACATGAGGAACCTAGTTAGCCTGCCCGGTAATGGTGTGGTAACACACCACACACCACCATTGGTATTCAGTGGCATTTGGTTATGGGCACTAGTTTTGCAGTGTCGAATGTAGGGAACGTCAACGAAGCGCGCGAAGACGAGCCCCCGGCCAAGCCAGGATGAGGTGAAGGCGGTGTTGCAGAGTGCCCTGGCCAACGTTGTGGATCTACAGTCGCAAAATAAGCTGCTGCTGGAGCAGCTCAAAGGCGCCAATGATGAAATTGCAGACAGTGCGTGCTACGCTCTTGTGTCTGTATCCAGCTCCCTCACATCGGTTTGCCCGTCACAGTCTGCCAACTTGAATCACATCCGCAGCTGGCCATGATACCAGGGTAACGGAGCCCAACTGTGGATCGGGCTGGCAAAAGCTCATCAACTACACGAGTGACATGGAGCTGGAGCATGGCACAGGGTCTGTGATGTGGGGCATACGCATGCGGCGCTACAGGTGCCCTGATTGACCTATGGAAACGCCATCTCACCCTGAAACAGAGCACCGCTCATCTCATGCCTATGGCAATGATGGAGTACGCAGTGCTGATTCGCACTGATTCTCAGGGCCACACATGATCCCAGCATCTTGGCATATGGCCTGGAACAGCTACATCGCCTGGCGCGGCTAGACTCACTTGATGTGTTTTCCCACGTCGCAAAACGATGGCATAATGCACTAGAAGCACCCTCATGTGGCATGCTCCTCCTCCAGATGATATGCACTCAACCAATCAGAGTGCGAGGGCGAATGTGTGGCATGCAGACATGGAGACTGAGCAGCTGCTCTCTGCACAACTCCAGAAAGCAAACCAGCAGATCGAGGCGGGGAAGCTGGAGGCCACCACGGTTGCGACCGAAGTGCAACAGTTGCACAGGAGCATGCTGGAAGTGACCACCACCATCTCCACCCTCCTGGCTGCAAACAGGTAGGCCTGCACTAAGTAGCTTGGAATGAACCAAATCATGTCCAAAACAACGGCTATTCCCCGTGTACATGACCATGAGTGTCGACAACCGCTGCACAGCTGCGGCAGGCATGTATGAATGTAAGCATGCGCAGGTGGTACAACGCCATGCGCTTGTGCACATTTATGCACGACATGGCTTGTTGATTTGTTGCCTGTGCCTGCAGTGAAGCTGGTCAGCAAGAGCAGTCAGCCTCTGAATGGAATCGTTCTACTGACCGGCTACGCAATCAACAGGTCCGCTGCTGCCACACAGTCCTGGTACTCAATACAAACCTCGATTGCAAGCTAGGGCTGCAGGGCCATACTCCATGTATGTTCTTGCTTGCAGGTGCTGCCAGGGAACGAGACGAGTGATCTGGAGCACTGCCGAGAAGTTATCCGCACGGTGAGCGAGTGCATGGACTGTCTCTGTGAGCTGACATCATAATGCACCAGCTCACTGAAGTTGAACGTAATTCGGTCGCTTCAGGCTTCCATTACCAACAGTGAAGTGCTGTTCAAACTCGTGCCATTGATCATATGTGTGTAACATGTCATCACACGGAGGTGTATGGACAACGGCGGCATACAAGCGCACGGCAGGACACCACAACCTGATGCAGCCTGATGGCAGCACACACCACCGGACAGGGCTACCATACTGGTTTCCGTACAAGAACCGTAGCAGCTCACAAGGTGTATATGATTGGACACACATACGCAAGCATCACGATTGCGATGTATTTCTTGCACACGATCAGGACGTCGTTGACAAGAGGAATGACTATGGATAAGCTGCTACTTGTGTGCTTACACAGAGTGGCATGCCAACCCCAAGTGGCTCAAGTTTCCACTGCCGTTTGCTGTGTGCCCACCAAACGCACACTCTCGAGAAGCGGAAAAAAAAAGTTTTACGCTGACAGCTAGTGCATGGAACGCTACGGACCAATGGAACGCTATGACGGACCGCGTGTCAGTTGCTCAAGTCTCAAGAGGTTGCGAGGCAAGACTGCCAGAGTGCAAAGGCGCACCACGCTCACTGCTACCATTCACGGAGGGCATTCTGTGTTTGTGTGTGTTGGGGTGGTGGGGGGGGGCAGGGCGGCCGGCCGGGTGTGTGTGAGGGGGCAAGGTGGGCCAAGGGTGAAGCGCGCACAACAGCACACAGGCACCGAAGGCCCAGAGCAGAAGCGTGCAGGCGTGTCCACAACGAGCCTCGGGCGGTGACCGTCGTCATGCCACGCCGAGCTGTGTGTGCCCAGCGCGGAGGCTCCTATTCTAGCCGCCACGTCTATGCCAAGATGTGGGTCTGCGGGCATGGATCAAAGCTGCTCTCGAAGCTCCCCCTCCGTGTGGTCTCCTGTGCTAAGCGCTGCTCGCTTTGCGAGAAAGCCTCAGCCAATTGCTTTACAGCTCCCAAAGCCAGGGCGGTCGAGGCTCCGCACTGTCTGCTTCTTGACATGGGACAAACGCGTCACCATCTCTCGGTCTTTCAACACCTCGGCATCTGCCCAGGGAGCCCCATCATTCACATGCTGCCGAGTGTGACCAGGGATGGGTGATTTCGCTTGCTCCAGGGAGTTGCAGAACGGGAGCGCCAACATGTGTGCGCAGTCGAGCGGCGAGCGTTTCATGCTAGCTGGGCATCGATGTGCCGGTGGAGCAGGTGTGAGTGTGCAGCGAACTTTACCACGAGCTGCACAGGTGCATGGACGGGAGAGAGACCTCCGACTGCAGTGGTGCCACTCTGGTGTCCTGCTTTTTTGGCATTGACCATGGCTCATATTTAAAGCATCTTCACGCATCCGCCTACTTGCTCTGCCACTAGCCGGGGCAGACTCCTCTTCTTTCATTTCTCATCACAGATGTAATGGGGAAACGGAAAATTTTGACATTCACATTTGCAAAACAACCACGGTTCGAACCGAGGCCGGCGGGGAGGATGGCGTCATAGCCTGCAGCGTCCATTTCCCCATCAGACCTCAGTCGAACCTCAGTTGATAATGAGAACGCCGCTAATATGCAATATGTACCGTGCTGTTTTCGTTTTATGCACCATGCCGCAACGCACTGTAAGTCGCTGTGACGAGCCACGCGGCCACATGCCATCCGGGATGTGTGCACCATGGCCACAGCCGCTGTCATGCATGATCATGGCCATGCAGTGCTCGGCGAGCGTGGATGGATCGGTGCACCGCGGTGGGTAGACGATTCAAACGCTGCCAGAAAGATATGATGTATGGTTGTTTTTTTCCTGCCGCGTGCGAAGGGCCGTTGCAATCCACCGCAAGACCTGAATGTTGCCGTTGAACATGTACCACACGGCCGAGGTGCAGCAGTATCCACGGTCCAGAGCCGGCGGATCAGCAACTGCAATCAAATGAGTCGGACTTGGTGCACACGGCTGGTGCACGGGAGCAAGTGCGTCCGGGAGCCGTTAGTGCCTGGACCGACCATCGGCAGCTATTAGATGCAGTTGTCAAATGAACACACGTGTGTAACAATGTAACCCCGTGTAATGTTTGAAACTCGTGTCAGCATTGGAATTTCTGTGTCGTCATTTCTTGACTACGCCAGCAGATGCGGAGTCGGTAACATTTCACTCTCGAGAAGCGAACAATCGCCTCGCGCTGATAACTGGTGCATGGAACGCTACGGACCTCGGAGCCGACACATAGTTGGACTTGTTCTAATAATACTCACTACAGGCTACATGCGCCCAGGCTATGCAATGGCACCAGTGGCACCATCAACTCCGGTCTTGGACAAACCCTTTCGCCTTGCGAAACATATTCCCCATCTTGGTCGATTCAAGCAGTTTTCCCTTGACACGGCTTGCAGTGCTTGCAGTCTCCCGATCCATGCCAGTCATCACATCCGGCTGACTGTTCCCCTCTCGTGCACCGGTCCACCCCTTCCCCTTCAGGGCAAGCATGCCCCGCAGGAATGAACACCCGAGATCCCAGCCATACCTGCAACACACACTTCGCTCACCCACACATGCTCCCTACCAGTCAATCCGACTCCACTGGAGATTACATGCATGTGGCAGAGACACATTCGCCACGCGTGGCCACGGCACGTGGGTCACCGTGATCATGTGCGGCATGACTGGCATTGGCCACAGCGTGATGATCCACAGCATGAGGATGGCTCCATCCACTCGTAGCAGTAGCTTGTCCAGCAGAGATCGCGGCTGGTGCACACCTGCTGAGGAGTGCGGCGGGCCGCGCGCCATGCATGTCCTCATACCGGTAGTCCGGCACCCGGATCACCTTGTCACTGCACCTTGCAAACTTCATGTTGTCCACCCGGAGGCTCACGCACACCGTCGTCGGCGCAAAGACGACCGTCTTGTAGTGATGCGCCCGCGGTTCCACCACCACCCGTGCCGCCGCCGCCGCGTTTGGCCGCGCTTCCCGTACCATCGCACCGCCTGCGGCCGGCAGCGGCACGGGTGCTGTGGCCTCCGCGCACGCACCCCCGCAGCTGGCAGCGGCGCTGGAAGCAGGGAAAGGCCCGGCATGGCTGGACAGGGAGGCGGTGTGTGACCCGGTGGTGGTGACAGTGGAGCAGGACGGGGTGGAGACGAGGGAGTATGCGGCAGACATGCCAAGTGGGCCGGGCGCGCTGGCAGAGGCGGCGACGTCGTCCAAGCTTTCTGTGCGAGCCTGGTGCCGCCGGTGCCACTTCTCTGCATCACACGGTCACCCTGGTGAGATGAAAGGCTCCAGGAAATGCTCACAGACCAGCTGCCTCGATGTACAAAAGTTGCACGAGTGCTTGCATTGTGGTGACAGGTCTGCACGAGCGGAGAGGCGACGGTGTGACCACCAGGGCCAGCTCGAGCAGATGATGCTTGCAACAGGAACAGCTCAAATTCCGGTGACATGCTGCCACGGTCAGGTGTGATGAGGCCTCGGAAGGGGCCACACGCACCTGCGCGGGCGATGGCGGAAATGCCCATGGCCCGGTCGAGGCGGCGGCCATCGCGGTCGGCACCGGCAGAGGCGTCCCGCACCTTGAAGAAGGCGGTCAGTGCGGCGAGGGCGGCGGCGTCAAGCTGCAGCGTGATGGGGTGCAGCTTGATGTCGATGTGGTTGTACACAACCTCCTCCGCTGTTGGCCGGCCTGCACAGCGCGTGAAGGTTGATGGGGTGGATGGCAGTCCTGCGGGGCCCTGTACCTCGACAATGGTCCACCACTGTCACTCATAGAGACTCACAGCTGCAGCAACGGACAACACCAGCTCTGTGATACAGCATGACAGATCTACTCCCAAGATGCACAGCCAGTGACCATCACCACTAGTCATCGATGGGGACTCGTACACTGTATGAGTGCCCCCAGAGGTCCCTCATACATCGATGGAAACAATGCAGCTCGCAACAGAGTCGAGACGTCGATGAGTGTGCCAGCAGAAGTACGGCTTGGGAAGGCGTGTGAGGGTCGAAGTGTTGCTGTGGCGGACCTCGGATGACATTGACCAGCAGGAAGCCCTCCTTGCGCCAAGCGGGGTCCTTGTGCTTGGTCAGCATCACGCCCTTGGGCAGCTGCTTGGAGATGGCCAGACTCATGGACTGGTCCTTCACCGTGAGATCCTTGACCTCTGTCTTGCAGAAGCCGGTCCTGCACATGCTGCTAGATCACAAGCTGGCACATGCTGCTAGATCACAAGCTGGTGCTTACATGAAGAGAGAATTCGTGAACAAGTCACTCGGGAAACTGACGCGCAGCCTTATGCGCAGAGTGCCTGCTTTCATATCAATGCTGAAGCAATGGCTGAGTCTGGGGCTGGCAAGCAACAGGCATGAGCCCACCTGTCCTTGTGGTGCGTCCGTGAGAACTGGATGCCTGTCGCATCCACAGACATCATGGGCTGACCATCAGGCTTGCTCAGCACCCAGGCCAGGCTGCCGATGGCAATGCGCAGGTGAACACTGTGTGACAGGTCCTCTGCTCTCCTACGACGTATGAGGGCCTCCTCTAGGACCACCCGCTCCCTGCACAGCCACACCGGGCTTATCACAAGTGCCTATGTCAATAAACGCTGGAGCAGTACAGCGTGTGTGTATACGGCTATGTACATGTATACGTGTGAACTCTTGAGGTTTCCAAATGCATCATCAATGTACGATATGTTCTGCTTGTCATGCTCTTCCATCCTGAATGGAATACCTAAGACAACATGGCCACAAAATGTGAATGCACTCTCCTGCTTAAACATATACCCATTGACTGAAGCAACTCGTACTTGTCAATAGCATCTTCCAAGCTGTCAAGGACCATCTCCTGGGTGGTGGTCTGGTTTTCAAGCCAGTTGGCCAAACACGATTCCAGCAGCGGCGCAAGGGATGCAGCCTCAATCTCGCCTGCCTCCAGGTGCTTGTCGACCTTCAGGAAAGGGATGATGCACTTGGTGAACACCTCGGCATCACCTTTGCTCAGGTAATCCTTGACCTGGTTGAACTGCACGACGGCTATCAGTCGCGGAATTCTCCCATTCCCCACCATCAAGCGACAGGGAACAGCAGTATCCTGTGCAAGGTGCGTTCACGAGCAACTAGCACTACGGGGATCGCACGCACAGTTGGTGACTAACACAACTCAAGTCCCGGAAACCTTGACTCCACATGGCAGCCTCTCGAATGGGTCACGCACAACACCGGGGCACAGAGCAGCATGCGCACCTGCAGGCTCATCTGCAGCAGGCGGTGCTTTGCCTCCAGTTCGCACTCGTCCTCCTCAGCCAGCGTGGCCGTCTCAGTCGTGGGCACGGACGGCATGGAGCCGCGATGCAGCGAGCCGCGGGGCATCGACCGCACCCGGAAGCTCGCCAGCGCTGCCCCGCCTGCACACGCCTCATGCATGATCCCATATGGCACCCACGGCGGGCCTTGCACAACCTAGCACGGTTGAGAGTCGACACTGTCACCCAAGCTTCACCCGGCCGTTGGACGTCGGCGGACCATGCAACACGGGCCGTTGTGCACGCCGGTTGCACAATAGAGTGAGTCACGCACCCGCTTCAAGTTGGCTGCGCAGCCTGTGGCCTGTTTTGAGTGGTGAGGCCCCACGGGAGGGTAGCTGGCCGGAGGAGGACGCTGCCGAGGCTTCTACCTCTAGGCTTTCATGTTGGCGTCCACCGCCACCGTCTCTCCAGCTCTGATTCAAGCTATCCACTGCGAACGAACGATGCAGCCCGGCGCCTCCAATACCAGCCAGTGCAACAGCGCCCATGCTGATCGCTTTGCGGTGCAGCGGCTGCTGCGGCGCCGCGCCTGGTTCTGGCGACGTGGTGGCGGACTGCACACCGGCGACACGCAGGCTGGCGCAGCGGTCCGTCACGGATCGGACAGAATCAGTGCCTGTGCCGGTGCCGGGGCTGCCAGACGCGCCGCCGATGCCCCCTGGAGACGTTGCTGGGGACGCCCGCAGCCACGGGCCGTCCACTGCTGGCGCTGGGGTGGTGTCTGCTTCCGCAACAGTCGTGGCAGAATCGGCGGGGGGATCGCGCTGTGCACCGGCCGCCGGAACTCGGCCTGCGGTCATGGTCACAACGCTGGCGCGCAGCGGGCACAGCAGCGGGTTGATCCCTGTGGCAGCATCGCTCGCCGCAGTGGAGGCGCGAGGGTGCAGCGTGCCAGCGTGTGTGAGGCTGGGCAGGAGGGAGGGCACAGTGGGCGCATGGGGCACGGGGCGGGCGGTTTTGACGGGGGAGTGGTGGCGGGAGCCGGTGTCCGTGCTGGGGGTGGACGTGAAGAGATCCGGCATGCTGGGATGGACCGGAATGGCAAAAGAGCCATGCGGCGGCTGTGGCAGCAGAGGTAGGTCCGCTGACGGGGCATACCTGCACCATTGCATCACGATGTGGCGTTCCCGTTGAACTGGCCGATGCGCCCAGTCAGTCTGCACCCCTCGAGCTCAGAACTGGTGGAAGTTTCTGAGCTGTCTGCTTGTGGGATACCATGTCTTGGCTGCTTGAGTGACTGGGACTTCCACCATGCCAGCTACTCAGCACTAGATGCTGCCGTGTGAACAGAAAGGTTGAGGTGATTAAAACGCAGGGAGGGTACTAGGTGTGCACTATCAGTGCCCATGCGCAGGCAAACCACACACATGCAGCATTGATCGTGTCGCCTATATACAGCACAGTTTAGGCATGTCAGTACACCTGCAACAGTCCAGAAAACGTGTGCAGGCAGGCTGTGCCGTACGTGGTGAGCGCAGCCAGGGCGTGCTGGCGGCTGCGCATGGCCTGCCTGGCAGGCTTGACCGCAGCCTTGAGCTCGGCAAGCGATTCATCTGTGTCGACCGGGGACACCGGCACGTGGCGCCTCATCACCTCAGGCTCTGGGAGTGGGCTTATCAGAAGGCCTGAGATGACATCGACAAGGACGTCGTACTCGTAGCTGGATGTCTGGGCATGCAGTGACTTCATGTCCAGCTACAGGCAGGCTAGATCTCAGTCACACATTATGCCTGCGAGATGTACTGGATCCCAATGAAGCACATGTGGAGACCGAAATATGTTAGCGAATTCAAGCAAGCCGCTGCTACATCAGAACTGCCGGTGGAGCCGCCTCGCACACAACTGCAGTTGCTATGAAGACATGCAGAGCATAGCGCCAGCCTAGGCGATGATCTCAGTGCAGGTCGAATTTCACCAAAGTAGCATCCTCGCTCAGATGACATAAGCTGTGCTTGTATAGCAAACAGCAGGTTCTGATGGGGGATGATGCTGGCCATGTGTGAAAACCAAAAAACGCTTGTCAAGGTAGCAGCGGCGCACGTTCATCTGCAGGTACTCGACCGGGGCACCTGGGGCGTGTGCAGCTTCATTTCTTGCAAGGGCTGTGTGAGAGCAAAAGTTGAGCTGGAATGGCTGCAGGACCATCCTCACCGGGTTCACCATCTGGTCCAGGTTTGGGATGGTGTACCCAGCTGGACCCTTCTGGAGCCAGCAGATAGGATTGTCGAGGTCCACATCGTGCCTCATGATGTATAGAGCTGCATTGCTAGCGTTGGCCTGCACAAATACCTCCCTGAGTAATGCACGCCGGAGGGTGATGACAATGCAGCCCATACAATGCAAGCCCTCCATGAGAGCAAGCAGCTATGTGTAACCAATGCGGCGTTGCCTCAACCACACCTCGATTCTGACACTGGAATGCATGCGGCTCTGACTGACGGTGCAGTCATCCGCAACAAATTGCGCCGTGCCCAGCCTGCTGGTGGACAGAAAAGCAGCCTGGAGGTCAGATACTTGGACTTTCCACATAAGAGAGGTTTCATCCTCCCCCCCAGACGGTCTCTCAGGTGCGTCTGTGGTGCTGGAATCCTTTTTGTGGCTCGAGCGACCCTGTTCACCCGAAATTGTACTGACATAGTCTGAAGCTGGGAGGTCCACAACATGGCCTGCACTAAGCACCAGCTCCTGCAACAACGAACAATCTGTCATGCAGTATGTGGTGTACAGAGCGCGATTACCGGCGACCCTTTTAGCTCTGGTCAAGGAGCAGGCAGGCTGGTACAATCCATATGACCATGACAAGTCCAAGCCGCCTAGTCCAAGCTCTAGGCTAAGGGATGGTCAACAAGACTTCAAACGCGAGGCTCACACTTTGTCCAGACGCAAAGACATACAATGAATGGAGCAGCCCACCTGCAGGTCTAGCTGGCCCCGCTGGAATGCAGAGGATGATCGGCTATCAACGAGCTGGTCTGGGCCGCCAGACACGGTGCGGCTGGCAAAATCATGCAACGAGCCTGTGTCTCCAATCTGACTCGCATGAGCCCCCGCATCCTGCGCATCTGGCCTGGGGCCGAACGGTGCCTTGGCATGCAGAATTGCCGAGGCAAGAGCCAGCCTGCACTGGCAGTATCTTGTGTCTGGTCAACATGGCAGAGGCCTCGACGGGATGCACGGAGCTCTCACATTCGCCCGAGACAGAGCACCATCCAGAGACACATAGCCGTACGCCCTGTAAATCCAACACAATCGAAACCGATCACAAGCATGTTCACATTCACCCAAAGAGACACCAAGTCAGGCCGCACCGTGTCGTGTCGGTGACGATCAGGCGGATGCTGTCAGCAATGACCATGATCGGCCGGCGGCGGTCATCGCTGCTGGACGGCGGCACGGGCGCCTGGAACACGCTGACCCGCTTGATCGTGCCCATGTCCTCCCAGCCGTGCACTGGCACCCGCCCCACACCATCCGCAGTCCCGACAGACTCCGGCAGCTCGTTGCCGTCCGCCTGACCCTGCAGCTCCTGCAGCGCGACAGAGTCGGCGGCGGCAGCCAGCGGCTCAGCGCCTCCCGCGGACGTCGGGCGCTCCGCCGGTTGTGCAGACGTGGTGATTAGGCGCAGCAGCTGCAAGCTGGAGGCTGAGACGCTCAGGCTCGCCAGCACTTTGCGCTGTGGCGCGCAAGCGGCGTAGCTGTACGCGAGCGGCGGCGGCAGCGACGCGGCCTGGCTGAACTCTTCGGTGTCGCGGGATGCTGTCGCTTCCATGCTGTCCACGCTGCGCTCCCACCGTGCCTCCATCCTGCATGCCCCACCACGTGCGTCAGACTGCCATGCATGAAACAGTGCCTCGAAAACGGACGAAACTGCTCGAGCCGATACCGGTGGGGACGATGCCGGCGTGCCTGCTGGGCGAAGGTGCTAGATTCTTGGCCAACCTCGGGGGACATGTTCGCATCCATCCGTACAAAAAGAAAAACATTTGGGCATCACACCAAACCCAGACGGGCATCGGCCACGTATACAGACCTCCCGAACGGAATACGATGCCTCATGACTTAGCTCTATTTGGCGGCTCATGAATGAATGTGCACAAGGACTGCTTGGTCGATGTGTCCAACCAGAGGGATGTGCAGCGGGGCATGGGCAACGGGGGAGCCAGGAGCGCACGACGCGTCTTTCGGCCTCACGTGCACCTCCCCGAGGTCCCCTGCAGCCACAACATGGTGCTGCACACCGCAGTCGGTCGAGTGCACGGTCAGGCTGATGCTGCTGATGACCTCGGGCAGCTGGGCACGGGGCGGCGGCGCGAGCGAGCGCCGGCGGTGCCAGAAGTCGAACGACCGACGTGTGGCGGTGCGGATGTGGCGTGGCGCCCGTGCGAAGGCAGCAGACAGGTCTTGCATGAATGATACCGCTTCTTCGCTGTAGTACAGCACGCCTGCCTGTGCGATCGGAGCGCTCTGACCGTCCCCCTGCGCAGCACACAGTGAGTGAAGAAGGTGTGCAGGCGAGAAACGGGAAACAGGCACTGTTTGGTATACGTACACCAGAGTCAATACAATGGAAACAGATCTCTGCCGAGCCAAGAGAAGTCCACAGGTCGGAGCAATGCACAGCCCTGCCGACTGGGTCAAGGTACCTGAGTTGAGGCGTGCGACTGTGTCAGACTGGAGAGAAGAGGCATGTGAATACGGCAGATTCAAGTGGCCATGGACACAAACAAATCCACGATGAAGCCACATGTATGGACGCCGATGACTCTGCAGCAGACAGGCTGATGGACAGGTCCAACGTTAAGCATGAGAAAGGCATGCATGTGACGGGCTGCGGCGCACCAGGCCACAGAGCGCCATGCTCTGGATTGAAACGGCCACGCTGATAGAGATCGCCGTTGCTGCCAGCACAGCCGACAAGTCGACCGGGCCCTGCGTACCCTCCAGCCTCACCCGCTGTCCCACCGCAACCAGAGGGTGCACGTGGTGCGCCCCAGCTGCTCGGCCGTGCGGCAGCTCCAGTCCCAGAGCCACCGTAATCGCAGCACTGGCGAGCGCACACAGCGGCACGCGCAGCGACGCGGCGTCCGGCCGGCTGCGCTGCTCATGGTGAGGCAGCCGCAGTGACACATTCAGCGAGACTGCTGAGACTGCGGTCTGTGCGTCAGGGTTCAACGAGATGTCGAGCTGCTTGCATGTGACGTCCATGCAGGGGTCCCCGGAGAGCACGTCTGGGTGATTGACCGGGGCGACACACAGGGAGAGGTCCAGCAGCGTGCTGCGGAGGCGGCCTCGCCACATGTAGCGAGCTCGGTCCCACCATGCCAGGGACGGTGGGCCAGATGGGTCTGGGGGCACACGCGAGCCGTCGCCGCGCACCCGGGAGGCTGGAACGAGACGCTGTATTGACTGGGACAGGGCTGCGAAACCGGGGGTCTGTGCAGCGGTGATCGCCACTCGGGCGCCAGAAACGGTCGCGCTGATGTCTGTGTACGCTTTCAATGGTGGCCTGCATTCATCGAGTGCTGACCTTTCCAAGCGCGGCTTGGCAGTGCGCACTTCATGAGCTTGTGGACCTATGCTGGCTGTGTGCTTGATGTGTTTGGTGGTCACAGCCCTTGCCGTATGCCAATGTTCTGATCACAGGGGGGGCCGGTAGCGTGGACCACATATGAGTTACTGCTGCGCAGACCAATTGTCCACGGCGTGCCCTGTGTGATGACCACATCGCTGCCATTGTGCTCGCTCATACCACATGAATAACTTCTCCCGCATGCATACAGGATCCCGATGGAGGCACAACAACGA
>JALKAD010000210.1:144538-154807 GCA_024500015.1 Ulva compressa | reverse complement strand
TCCTTCACCCGGAAGTCGCGCTCCGTGACCTCTGAGGCGGTGAGCCCGGGGACCTTGTACTTGGCGCACATGCGCTGCACAAAGGCGGCCCACTCGGTGTGGAACTGGATGCGCAGGAAGTCGATGGTGGTGATGTCGAGGCCGGGCATCAGGTCGACGAGCACGTCCGGCACCTGCCCCTTCTTCGCCTCCACGTTGCTCCAGTGCTTCACCTCATCGATGTCCAGCGGGTAGATCACGCCCTCCGCGTAGTGCGGCACCAGCTGCACGGCCACAGCTTCGTCTGCATCTATCATGGGCCATGATTCATGGCTGCATTGATGGCTGTACAGATCGAAAAAATATCAACAAATAAAAAAGCTTGGACAGCACACCGCTGCTCCATCACAGCGCAAGCAATTAGGCCAGACATGAACCATAAACTAGTGTGGAGACAACTATGCCGCAAGCTGAACCGCTGTATGCCTGTGGCCGGAGCGGACACCACCGGCGCCAGCATGCATGGTGACACTGAGTTCAGACGGCGCACGGTGGTGAGTGACCGCATCGTCTCGAGGTCCTTGGGCTGCTTCATGGAGCCGTTCAGCAGCGTGGACATGAAGAACTTGAGCACGCGGCTCGCCTCCTCGTTGACCGGCTCGCTCTCTTGGTCCGTCAGCGTCGTCGCCTTCTGCAGCACCTGCAGGCACCAGCACACCTCACACCGTTGTGCACCATGCACCCCGGCTAACACATCATCAGGCTCGCACACATGGAACAGTTCGCCTGATTGACGAGCGGCACATGGCGCTCTATCAATGAGGCTTTGCTTGCAGGTAGCGGGTGGTCTCCAGCGCAGCCGGTGCGCCGCGCTCACACTGGGACCAGGTGTGGCTGCAGAGCACGCGCAGCACGCGCAGCAGGGGCGCGGGGCCGAACCCGGAGCAGCGTGCGGATCTCGTCGACGGCGATGACGGGGCCGGTCGTGTCGGCCGTGCTGTCCTCCGGGCGGCAGAGCGCCTGCAGCGTGTGGCTGAGGCGGGAGCCGTCGCGCACGCTGAGCTCGCCGGTATCAGCGTGCCGCTCCACATACGGCTCCTCCGCCTTCTGCAGCCGCCCCAGCATGCTCATCACGTCGTGCTGCTGCGTCTGCACGTCCACCTGCACCGCCGGCACCCCTCTCAAGCATGCATGCACGGACACGGCACCAGCCCCGCGGCACCAGTCACGCGGACTGAATATGGAACGGCCGCTCGCCCACGCAAGCCGAGAGCCTTCATCGTCACCTTGCAGACGCTCTCACCAGAAGTTTGGCATTGGAACACAGCACAAGTGGGTAACAGCTGACGTACGCCAGCGTGGCAGCACAGCTATTGCATGTATGCCGTCCGTGACCCATACAAAGTTCCCAGAACGCGATCCCACATGCTATCACACCCATGCAGTGCTGTACCTGGCACAAGCAGCCGCAAACTGTGCACGTCGCCCAGGACAACGAGCAACCCGCATGACAGTGGAGCGAGAGGGGAGCACTCCCCAGCACTGTCTCAAACCCACACAGCTCTGCATGAGAGCAGTCCCTGCATTGCCTCAACCACCAGCAGTGTCCATGACATCGACAATCACTCATGAAGTGGCCGCCTGCTGTGGCGGCGGAGGGCGGGGATGGGGCGCACGGTGTGGGAGAGGATGGTGTAAGAGTACTCAAGCTCAATGAGCACGTTCTCCAGCAGATCCACAAACGTCTTGATCAGCTTCTCCTCCAGCGAGCCAAAGTCTGCGCCGGGCTTGAAGCTGTGCAGCACAGAGATGGTCTCACGCACACCCTGCACCATCTTGCGTCGCACCTGCACGCAGCATGGCATGCGCACTGCCGATCGCCACGGACAATCGATCGAGGCCGTGCACACCTACGTCCATCTCACAAGACAGGCGCAGCTTGTGTTCTGATCGCTAGCGACGCGCCAGGTCCATCCCGGCAGATGCCACATGCACATGCTTCTCATCTTCAGCGACATCACACCAGATCATGCAGGCCCCTACACCAACGATCACACAGCAGCACGCAAAGGGAAAAACGAACAAAGCTCCCGTACTTTCCAGTCCCATCATGGAGTTGCGCTCCCAAAAACCGCAAACCCCCCGCCCACCACACGCCAGGAACTCATCGGCTCGCAAGCATGTCAACAGGCACGGCAGGAGAGCACGCAGCAGGCAGCAGGCAGCAGGACCACGCACCGCGTTGTGGTAGTAGTTCTGGGGCTGGTTGACGAGGGCGAGGCGCTGCAGGCGCGGCAGGGAGCGCGCGTCCAGCAGGCCAACCTCCGCGAGGAGCGCGAGGAAGAGGTGGAACGCCTCCTGCAGCACCTTGGCGGACATGCTGTCCACGCTGCCCTCATCGAGCGCGCGCTGGATCTTGCCGGCGAAGAAGCACACCGGCAGCACGTGCGGCTTCATGCCGTGCTTTCGCAGGAAGTGCACCGCATTGAACTTCAGGTTGCCCTCCTCGTCGTTGCTCACCAGGTCGGACTGCCGCAAGTCATACACGATGCTCTGCACGGAGGGAGCTTCACACGAAGAAGAAGAGGAGCAGCACGGAACAATTGGCCTCCTTCTCTACCCGCATGGTGCCATCGGCCCGCAGAGGCAGTACGTAGTGGGCACGGGCACGGGGCCATTCCAGATCGGGATGTGGGTAACGGGGGGCGTGGGGGGGCGCACATCCCAGGCGTCTGCGAAGGGAGTCCACCTGCGGTACTCCTCAAACTCCTCGTCCTCGAGGTGCAGGTGGTAGTCCCCGCTGGGCGCCGTCTTGGTGTAGTACTGCTGCACGCTCTCCGAGTTGACCCAGTACCGGCGGAACTTGGGGCTGAGCACCTTGCGGTTGAAGCCGTCCACGCCTGCATGAGGCACACGCGGCTGCAGATGCGTGCTGGGCGTGCTGTGGACGTCTTGCACCAGGCCCCGGCTCCACCGTGGTGTACAACGCTGGCCCGGGGCAGACATGGCCGGGCACAAGGCTGGACACAGCAGGAGCGCCAAACACCCCCGGGGCCACCACGTGCCAGCCGGAAGGCCACGGCTGTCCCACCAGGCAGTGGTGCAGTTCGGTAGGGATCGCGGGAAAGGAGCCGTGCTGCTGATGCTGCTGGGCTGTGTGCGATGTGACGTGGACAGCTGACCAAACCTGATTCGCGGAATGGTATTCAGCTGGCAGTGGCCGTGACAGGCACAGCGTGCAGCGAGAGCGGCGCACCGCGCTCAAACTGCTTCACGAGGTCGTTCCACGTCACCACCTGCCCGAGGCCGAGCTTGATGAGTCCGTCGGTGCAGCCAAACACAAAGACCCCGACCTGGTAGAGGATGCCCGTGTCAAAGAGCACGACCATGAAGACGGGGAAGCACAGCGCCAGCACGAGCAGCATGTTCTCGACGCAGGGCACGTCGGAGCCGCCGATCACGAGGTCATCGCCGCACGTGCCCAGCCAGTTCTGCAGCGAAAGCAACTGGGTTGCGGGCGCCAAGCCGTACACTTGCTGCTGCATTGGCACCGATCTACCGGATCTACAGCATTGACGGAATGGCTGCCCTGCAGATCACGGCCGAGCGAAGGAACGTGTATGCTCAGGCACTGTGTCTGCAGGAAAGCCTCATCTTCATGTCGCCAAGAAGGCACAGGTGGCATGACGAGGCCAGTATGGATCGAGGGAGGAGGGGTCTGAAGGCTGAGAGCGGCGGCGCACCTGTTGCAGGAGGCCTTTGATGGGCGCGGGCAGCTGCCGGATGACCAGGAGGTAGTCGACACAGACCTGCACTGCTGGGGCGCTTGCACGTGTGGCTGGTGAACGACAACATGGCATGCATTGCGAGGTCTCACACAGGAACATTGCCCTAGGTGCCATGCTCTGTCAACCTCGCTGGCAGCACTGCACTGCAGACCATCGTGGTCACGCATGTCACTACGGATCTCACATTCACACACACGTGGTCATGCATGTCACTACGGATCTCACATTCACACACACGTGGTCATGCATGTCACTACGGATCTCACATTCACACACACGTGGTCGCAGGGGAGAGTCACTTGCAGTTCCTCAGGAGAGCAGGGTTGAACAGGCGTCACCGGACAGGCACCAAGCAGCTGCGGATGTCACCCATGGCTTCTGCCCAAGCCCAGTGGGCACAGCTTGCGCCACACACCCATGGCATTCTAGGTACACTGGGGAACACACGGAAGCGGCAGTGCCACACCTTGCAGCCGAGAACGAAGATCCAGAAGAAGATGTTCATGAGGAACTGCAGCATGCCGACCTTGGGCGGAACGGAGGACAGGTACTCCCCGCCGAGGAAGCTGCGCGACTTTGACACGCCGCCCCAGCACTTCTTCAGCGTCTCGAGCGCGCTGCGTGGCGTGATCACGTATCCGTCGCGCTGCGTCAGGGGGCCCCACACCACGACCCCAATGACGCCGTAGATGGCTGCAACAGCGGGCCACACGCTGCATGCAATTGCGGAGGTCACGCTGGTCATTGTGCTGCCGTCCACGCACGGATGGGGCGACAGGGGCAGGTATTGTCAGTCGCACGCTCCGCCGCAGCACAGGCAGGCGTGGGCATGCATGCGCATGCACTGACAGCTGCAATCACATGCATGTGGCAGCCGTACAGAGCAACGCCTGCGCGCGCAGCACAGTCGGGGCCATGGTCAGCAGAGCGTAGCAGCAACAGCGTGGTGAGCAGAGAGCGGCACAGCAAGGTCACGGTCTGACGGGTGGAGGCATCTCTGCAGGGATCGTGGTGCCACGTGCAAGTGTCGAACGCACTCGCGGAAGAATTCTGCAGGCCCCTTGCCGCCAGGCCGCCACTGATCAGGGTTATCAGGATCCTCGTCTGCCCACGGGAACCAGGAGAATTGCGCAAGGAACAAAAAGATGAGCGCGATCGCTGCCGCGAGCCACCCCAGCAGCGGCAGCCACAGCGACCCCGTGGAATTGATGCGTCCCGCGCCGGACACGCTCGACGCGCGCCCGACACGCCACAGCGTGTTCTGCGCCTGCTGCGCGCCCTCCCGATCCGTCAGCGACCGCTTCCCCTCAATCCCGACGCCACCGCGCAGCCGGCGGGGCACGCAGCAGCAGCAGAACGCCGAGATCGCGCCAAACCAGGTGGCGTTGAAGGTGACGTGGCGGCGGATGTCCGCCTGGCCGGCCGGCGGCGGCGGCACGCGCAGCCGAGAGAAGATTAGCGCTGCAGCGTAGATGACCTCCAGCACCGCGTGCGTAATTACCGCTGACGACATGCCGACCCACCAGCGGCCCGAGAAGTCGCGGTCCTCCGCAAAGGAGAGGCCCATGAGCACATTGAACCAGATGACATGGAAGGCGAAGATCCTGTAGTACGCGAGGTAAGTCGCGAACCATGTACGGCGCTCCTGGAACGTCTTAACCAACCAGCCCAGACTGCCGTCTTCACCCTTGTACTTGTCTGACGCCGCCTTGGCGTCCCAGCCCGTGTTTGAGCTGCCGAGGTTCCACAGCTTCAGGAACACGAGCGAGGGTTCGCTGAGGCTCCTGCACACCGCACAGCACCCTGAGCGGCGGCTGATGGCACTGGACCGGAACCCTTGTGAAGCTGCTGCTGCTGTGACATCAGGGCAGAAATCGACAGGGCCGTGTTGGGCGACCGCGCTGCAGCGCGGCTGCGGGGGCGCTGCTGTGGCACTGGAGTACTGTGCAGCAGTGGCGGCAGTGTGCTGCACTGTGGCGGCAGGCAGGATGGCGGTGGGTAGGAGCACACGCGCCGATGTCTTGCAGGATGCGCGAGACGTTCTGGGGCAGCACGAAGCTCTCGTTGGCGTCGTCGTATGTGATTCGCATCGCGGGCTCGACGCCCTTGCTGCCCTTGTTGGTGATCTCGTATGCGAGTGCGCGGAATACGGGCGTCACGATGCGGTCCACAAAGGCGCCACCGTCCCCAAACAGCACGAGGTCCCACAGCAGCGCACGGTCCTGCTCCGACGCGTTTGCAGGGCGGATGGCGTCCCAGTGGACGACGTTTCCGACGAACGCGGGCTGTGCGACTGTGAGCCAGTCATACGTGCTCACCGGCGCTTGGTTTGAGTCGACGTTGAAGGGGACCTGCCGGTGGTATCGTTCCTGCACACCGGCTACGGCTAGCATGCACAGTATACGGTGAGCAGGTGTGGTGGCATGGTGCCGGGGAGCCCGCTGCTTGTGCAGGCGCAGGTGTGCGATGCCTAGGGAGGTGAGTGACAGAGGGGCAGGCTGCCTGTGATCCCAGGATTGCCCATGGACCTGCCGAGTGATGCTGTTTTGACATGGGAGATACAACTCGCGTGGGCAAAAGGGGTGCGGCGGAGTTCACAGCCGTGGCCATGCTCCCCAGCTGGCGGTAGCAGGCACTAGCAGGCGTCCAGATACGAAGCGTAAGCTGCTGACTGAACATGATGCAAGGATGGACCAGACGTGTATGTACAGCCAGCTCGGCAGCTGGCCTACGGCCATGCCGTAGCCTGTCCATGACCCCACAGTGTCCCACGAGCTGCTGGTCGTTGCGAAGTTGCAGCATGCCCGCGAGTCAGAGGCACGCCTCTGACTAGCCACGATACTCCTGTGACCGCCGGCAAGCATGATAGTTGGGACTGGCAGCTCACCCGCTCTTTGTGAATCAACCGCATATGCTGGTTGCGGAGATCGACCCGGCGCTGGCGCAGCCGCAGGTAGCCCTCATCAGCAGAGAACGCAAAGGCCATGATATTCTGCCCGAGTTCGCCCTGCTTGCTGCTGCTGCTGCCGACCAGCTGTTCACTCAGCTGGTCAAAGTTTGGACTGTGCTGCATGGCCCTGCATGGCATGCCCGCATCACAATTTGCGGCGCCGAACACATGCCAGACATGACCTGCATGTGATGAGTCAGCCGCAAGCTGTGGCATGATTCCCAGAACTGGCCGGGGGACAGTCCACAGTGGAGCACGCTGCTTGTGAGGCGGCTGCGAGGGGCCTGCTGGGCTGCCATCACCGGACCCACACTCGACACAAGGTGTACAGGCACACCAGTAGAAGAACCAGATGCTCTCAGGCATGTGGCGCAGATTTGCGGCCTCTGTCCATAAGCAGAAGTAGGCAGACAGGTCGAGAAGAGCCGCCATGATGGTTTTCGGCGAGGCAGTGCTGTCTTTCTTCCAGCTATCATGTGGGAACGGATGAAATCGCTGATGTGTTACCCAGTCTTCATATGGAGAGAACATGCTGACATGAAGGCGCCACACAGCGTTGCCAAATGCCACCATCGCATTGTCCTGAGCTGCACGCAAGGTCACAAGACTCAACAGGCACTTGGGACCACATGTACGCAGATACACAACAGGCTTGTCTGGGCGTCTATGTTCTAGAGATGTGGCTGAGACTCGGACTTGAAGCGAAACATGGGCTGATAGAACTGCCCCAAGTGTCATGTAGGTGCCCGGTTTGTCATGGCTGTGCACAAGGTGGTGTATGCCTGAACCCACTGGCAAACGTTTAGGTGGCATGCGTGCTTACCTTCTCTTGGCATCGCATCGGTGACCAGAAGCTGACCAAGATGATCGCTGACCACAAACGCTGTCGCTGGTGAGCAGGATCTTGCGTCCCCAACGGACAAAGTCCCCTTTCCTTTGTCGTCTACGTAGTTGAAGCACTGGAACTGAAACTTACGACATACCATCCATGTCACCTATAAGGGACGTTAGTTGTTTATCGCAGCTACTTGTGGCTGCACGCTCAGCTTTGGCACAGGCAGTGCCGGACACCTTGACCAGCACGTAACTGGCAACACAGAACGCAAGTGGCCATGCCGCAGTGGCATGCAGATAGCACAGACAGAATCAAGTAAAAATGCTAGCAATGCCAGCTGAAGCACTTACCTGGCTGATTACAGCTCGCCATCTGTCTTGATCGGCAAGCTCAACGGGCCGGCTCAAATCAGCGACGCCGTTGTTGCTGCGCCGCTGTGTCATTTGCATGACCGCGTATGCAGATTCTTACGTAGTACTACCTTTCAGCCTGCAGTGTGTCGTGTATTGGGTGGACTGCTCGTTTGTAGCAGCCCGAGACAATTCTCTTGTACAAAGTAATCACGTCCCGAACCACGCCAAATCAATTTGCCTGCCCACAAATGTAGCTTCTCACCAATGTACCTTGTTACGAATGCTGTTCTATCGTATGGCCGCAGGCTGATCATGTCCCTATCACCGCGTCAGGTCCGCTGCTACCGCGATCCTACCGGGCTACCGCACTCCGCTCAGAAAAACATCACAGTGCTGTTCGTACACGTATAAGTCGCACCGACATAGATTTATCACAGATTACTGGCGTTGGTCCATGTCGTGTAATGCATATCTCACCTCACCGGGCATCGATGCTGAAGTGCCAAAAGCTGTCCACCCAAGCCCTGCCGCTGTGCACACCCGCGAAATGATGAATTCCCGTTGTACGTGCAGCCAGCCTGAGAATGGCCCCGACTGACTCTCAAGGATCCTTCCTTTGGTCGCGCTTGCTAGTGGCTGTGATTCCGACGAATTGTAAGGCATGCCCTATCATCGCGACATCAACTGTTTGACTAACCCACTTCCGCAACAGACTTTACTTTCGTTGTCATGTAATTCAGGAAAACACTATACGACGGATCCTGGTGTTCATGCATCACGCGCTGGCTTGCGATATAGCTCAGATCTTGTTCGGAGCTCTAGGTCGAGCAGGTTACGTGTAGCATGGACGCCTGTGAGTTCCCTGTAGCCACCTAGTCTCACGCGGTGGTGTGCACGCCGCGCCGTCGCGCCGGCGCACATGAGCCTCACGAGGCCTCACACCTGTAGCTACATGCAGGTCAGACGCAATTGCGCGCAAGTAGGCCCTACAGGTACCGGGTACCGAGAAGGTCCGTCGTGTCCGTGTCAGATACGTGCCAAGATCACGCACTACCTCATGAGTGCACTGCAGCCAGCCGGAGCCGCACTACCGCGGTAGCGCGCGCCTTGTCAGGCGGGTCGGTTCGCGTTGCGCTCAACAGTCGGGGCGACACGGTGATCCTCTTCCCAGGCAACCAGCGGGTGGCGGAGGATGTCGCCATCTCGGACGCCGGGTCCGAGTCATACTCCAACATGGCAGCCCGGACGACGGGCTGGACCGCTACCGCTGCCCGCCGAGGGAATCCGGAACTTTCGGAGTGATGTGCGGGGCGCTGCCATGTTTGAGTTTGTGCCGCTCGCAGTTGAATCCTGTGGGTAGATGGGTAAACATACAGAGCGATTCGTCAACCGCATCGGGAACATGCATTGCAACTGCGGGCGGCCGCATCCCCCAAGGTTAAGCGTACGTTTACACGCTGGGCCATGCAGCTGGTCTCTGTTGCGCTGCAGGCGGCCGCCTCCGGGCAACGTGGACATGCACAGGCGATCAGCGTGGGTGATCTCGCGGGAGGAGGGTGTGCATTACGGCGCGAAGTCGGCGTAGAGCCGGCCACAGCAGCCAGCATGGCCACGATCGTGACACAATGACTGGGCGCTCGCAGGTGCGCGGCCCCGCCCGACGGCCATGGTCCCTGGCCTCAGATCACCCGGTGCCGGAGCCATTGCCAATCAACGCCGCGGTCCTACCCCCGCCCGGAGAAGGCACAACGCTGCGGCCCAGAGAATGCTGCTGGGGGGGGACGGGGGGGGGGGGGGGAGAGGCAGGCTGCAATGCATGCCAGGGCTCGATGGAGCTTGGTGGCGGCCAATGGCGGCCTATGCGCGATGACACGTCAGCGCTGCCAGGTCGTCAGTGGGGACCGGGAGGGCCGTTCTGCCAGGCCTGCCTGGCGCGGAAGGGAGTGGGTGCACATGCGTGGCACGCCTGCGCGGACAGGACGCGCATGGTACTGGTATTCACCACGAATGCGCGCTTCGAGACCGCGCGGGGCCCCTGTCACTTCTGCAATCGTGTGGAGGCACCGGTACGCTTCTGGCCCGGCTGTGCCGTATGTCTCATGCGCGAGGGGGATGAGCTTGGCGGAGCCAGTGGGGCGTGTTTCGAATGGCATGTGTAGTGGTGGCTGTGGTGGCATGTGGTCCCGTGCACTTGCGAGTGCACTGGTTTGTAATGACCAAGATTGTGAGGGTGCCTTGGGTGTTATACGTGCTGGATCATCCATCGTCGCGACATGGACTTTTACATTGTGCGATATATACACCTGCATTGAGGGGATCCGAGCCATTGCACCGAGCGTATGTACAACTAGGTCCTAGGCCATC
>JALKAD010000210.1:112540-128044 GCA_024500015.1 Ulva compressa | reverse complement strand
AATGCAACATGCTGTTGTTTTCAAGCTAAGTGTTGCTGCTTGCAGTCCAAGAAGAATTCGGCACTCTTATTTCGCACTAGTCACAAGTTGCAGCGCCTAGCTACGACCGATTCTTGTAAATGAGGATGGTTGCCAGTGCATGCTACAGGTGTGTTGCTCAACAGCGCGACTCCATTCGCCATGGTGTCAGAACTGCAATTGCACTGGCCAGGTTGCAAACCGCATGCACATGCAGTATGCCCAAGAGCATTCACAGCACAGTCCAAGGTGCAATTTGATGGCTGTGTGTTGGCCAAGAATGTGCAACCACAGCCACTGCTCTTGTCAACAGTTCGCTGACATTTCATTCGCTGAACATGGGCTAAAGAGACTACGGCAACTGGCAGCGAGTACATAGATGGCTTGCAGCACGAGCATTGCCTGTTTTGCAGGCTGGTTGGAACTATTGTCGAGGTGCAAGCGAAACAACAGAGGTGGCGTGTGAAGCTGAGCCTTACACGTCAGAAGACTATGACAGTATTGAAGATCAGATGATGTGAGATCAGCTGTGAGACCCCGCGGGCCGCGCTCAGCGCCAGTTGAAGTGTTTTCGCGTGTCTGCTTGTTGCAAATCTGGCTGCGCTGCTGCTTGTTAACATGCGATCTGTGTACAGGAGCGGCAGAGCCTACTGCAATTGTTCTTGATGGCTTTATCATTGAGGAAGATTGACCAATGACTGCTGAATCCAAACGACACAGCTAACTGTTGCAGCCAGGCTGGTCTTGAGTCATAGTGGCAGCATACCCATCAATTTATCGCCTTCCCGGAGGTACGTTGGCATGAACCTCTACACTTTGGGGCCTGTTGCCCGAGGGAGATGTTGTTTGCTATAGAGTGCAGCTGCAGTCTGGCCCCCACGCCATAGGTTCACAGTCCTAATCGACAGCATGTATTATGCAGGATTCGATTAGATGGACGCAGGAGTTTTAGATGGTTCAGATCGAGTCCTGACGGTGGATATCGCGATGACTTGGACCATTTCAGCTCAGCAGTTGCATCGCAGCCGAAGTGGTCGGTTGCACAACACCACAGTTGATCGCTAGCACGATGACATTGATAGAAGATACTGTAAAAGTGATCATGCAGCTTAAATTGAGTGATTGCAGTGCGTGTACCGCCAGTGCTGCGCACCGCGACTTTCCCCCGCATCGTCGCGTGCCCTCATACTCGATGCAACCGAGGTTAGCACGCCCGGATATGGGGAATGCGGGAGACGGCTCCTGACGAATAAAGACAGCAGAGCGACTACAGATGCATGATATAAGCATATTATAATATGTTGTTGCTTTCCGCGTCGCGAAAGTGGGGTCTGCTTTGCTTTCCATGCGACGCTGACACAAGTGTGTACCAGCCCGCACTGCAGACGTACGCACATTAGGCAGCCGATCAGGGGTCTCTCACGGATACAAGAGCGCAGTCACACTTATACATGTCCATTTATCGTATTGCGATCGTGCTTGCATATGTTAGTGTTGTCAGGAAGCGTCAGGAGCCGTGCACGCGGGGGCTGGCAGCCCACCTTCAAGCCCATTGACGGAACAAGCCAACACTGATCCGCAAACAGCCGATTGCATGGAAACTGTTATGATCCATTGGTATTGTGGCAGCCATGTATGAAGTCCTTGCGCTGCGTAGGGGCCGGAGCCCGCATGTCGCGAGCACGGACAGCAAGCAGTGTTCCATTGATAGTATGATACAGGCACGCAGTATCGACCTCGAAACAGTCCCTTAGCATCTTATGAATGAAATACGACCGGATTCCAGCTGAATAATTCCAAATATGTGCAACCAGACACGAGTGAAGCTGCATGGGCTGCCACACTGTCACACAAATGACACAGCCGACGAGTCCCGCGCCACTTGCGCGAGAGCGCAGATCAATTCAACAATAATATACGCTGCTTCCCTAAGTTTTTTACGGCGTAACGTGCTTTCTGCGTCCTAGTGACTTTCGGTCGCATATGCCCAGCTTCTGGCTATGCGGGGGCCCATGCGGGCAGAAGTCGTTCTTGTAGCTAGAGCTGTGCACCCCGCCGGGACACCGGTTCATTTGGCAAAATCCCAGTCTAATGCACAGCGCCTCAAACAAGAAAACCGGGCTGTCACAACACGTTTGGTTTCACTTTGCATACATGGCCATAGATCTGGACATTATCCACACGTGGCGACACCAACTTCGGGACACATTCTTACGCGGTGATCATGAGGACATGTTCACATGTGGCCACATCGATGTCGATGTCCCGCGCGTGGCTCCAAAGCACTAAGCTAACCGCTGGCGCATAAAGGTTTTATTTGTCTAACGCTTGCAGGTATCTATTGGATGTGTTGCCTTTTTGCACGGCCAGCTTGAGGCAGGGGCGAGTATTTATTTGATTTTATTTTTGCACTGCAGCTGGTATTCGCTGCTACGAAGCGCTGAACCACACCGGCAAGTTTCAAATGCTGAAGACCAGCCAGCGTCAGGGAGCCATGGCGGATGCCGTTGATGAGGTGTGATTTTCGTGTGTTTCGCTAGCGATCGTTCCACGCTCTCAGAACTCGACACCAGTTGCACCTGCGGTCTGCCTGCCTGAGGTAACCCATGCGGAGCCAATCTTCGGCAATCAGGTAGACACCGATCTTTTGGAACCATCAGACTTCCCGCATTTGTTGCGAACGGAAGAGTTTGCCTCATATCGCAGCCGTGACCTTTCAAACACCCCGCTCAGCTCGTATACGTAACAAGTGGCGGGCCTGTCCCGATTGCAGCTCATGGCGGGCGCCGGCCAATGCCTCAGCGTACACACCGGCAACACTAGATAAACAAGCAACGCCTCACCAACCTGTATCTCAACTGGTGTGCAAGTAGGTGATGAAGGTGCCCAGCCCGCGGATATGTCGTCCGTGTTACTGAAAACTCGAATTGATGGCAAGGCCGCATGCGCTTCTGCAGATATCCCAGGCCAACAGCGCATACCCTGCAAAAAACATGCAAAAAAACATGCATACACTGTTTTGCAGCTATACTTACTATTAGATTTGGATTAGTTTATGAGCACCTAGGTGCACCTGTGCGCCGTGACCGTGCTTTGTTCAACAAAGCAGAAGTCGAGAAAGAAGGGTTTGTCCGGCCTGGGCTGCAAGGCACATATTACGGCTGGAACGCCGCTCGACCAGGCCAGATTCATTAATTATTTATATATAAATAAGGCGGCTTGAAGGTAGCAGGCGTGTAGTATAACGTCACGCAGCTGTCGGAATCTGCGCATCCACTCCAATTGTGATTGAATGCAGCTTAATCTACACACACCGACACCGCTGTCATCGCCGTTGCTGAGTTTCTCATCCACATGTATCTTAGCAACGGCTGTCGCTAGACTTTTGCAACGAGAGGCCACGGCTGAGGGGACTCTGCCCGGGTAAGAAGAAGTAGTGAGACAGACTTGGCATGCGCATGTTTCGACGAGGAGCGTGAGCAATCGGTCGTGCCTTGATCTTGTCAGCGTATGCATCTTGCCTGCCAGTCATTGGCAGTTCGAATTTGATTTCTTACACCTTTGTTCGTTCAAATTCTTTGCACCGCGCACTGCAATTGCCAGTTTTTGGTGGCCACCAGTGGTACTGCTCCGGTATGCCTCACAAGAACTAACTGACCACGACTGATGCAGGTGGACCTAATTGTGAGCAAAATCAGCCAGTACACCGCGCCACTACGTATTGCTTTTGTTGGTGTTCCGGGGGTTGGAAAATCTGATACCCAGAACACGATAGGATCGTATGTGTGCCGGCCACGTCAACTGAAGCAGTTGGCTCGGGCAGGCAAAGGACAGAACAACGTGACCAAAGAGTTCACTGAGCACGTCCTTGTGTCTTGGCACTCTGATGTACAGGAAAACCGCCAATCCAACGTCATCATGGTGGATACGTCCGGGCAGGTTGTCAAGGTGTGCTTCATTGAAATACATTACCTTTGTTGGCTTACTGCTTCTTGTTTCTCGTGCACGCACAATGAGCTACATCTTGCCTTTATCTGGTTTGACCGGGGCGATGCCAGACATCCCACTGCCGATTGCATCATCAATGCTGACACTGCTAGGACAGCTCAGTGGATGTTATAATTTGCGCGACTGATAACCGACATTCTGAGCTACCCAGTTAAAGCTGAAGCCACTGAAATGCCTAGCAGCCAACCTGTTCAAAGGCAGCTCAATTTCTAGCCAACAATGCCGACTCACAGTGGCGCTTGCAGCGAGCTGCCCCAAGCGTCTGCTGCTGTCTGTTCGAAGAAAAATGTGTGGCAGCGAAACACCTGCATGTGTTCGGGCAGGCAAAGGCCACCTAGACCACGTTCCCCTTCCCTGTCCGCTGTGATGCCACCCGGCACTGCACGTGTCATGGCAGATATGACACAAACTGTGCTGCATCAAGAGCGCAGCACACGACGCGTGCAGGAGCTACAAGCGCTTTATGCCAATATCAAGGGTGATGAGGGTGCCGACAGGATAATCAATGACGCGATCCGGGAATGCCTGGTGACCCCTCTGGCTGATGCTGGTGCTAGATGCCTGGTGGTCGTTGTGAATGCGGAGTACGTGTGGAAGGACTACAAAAAAAACTCTACGAAGTGGGAGAGGTCGCGAGGAGGCCCAATCGACATCCCCGACGCATCGACGCATCAAGTCCATGCTATGCTGGAGGTATGTGTTCTTAATTAATTGAACAGCCCTGTCCAGCCTGGGCACATTCTGAGTCAGGCCTGCTCTCGGGTCAGCACAAACCAATGTGCCGTAGCTGATTGGGCATGTGGGACGCTGTCTCGGGCGTATATGACAGCATTGTGTTTTCCGAGGCGGACACTGCCCGGGCAGCTGCGTCAACTTCACATGCTCCATCAGTCTTCATAAGATAGGAGAATTGTGAGCCCCTGCGTCTGTCTTGCAGTGTCCATTTGACTCTGTCTGAATTGAAAGCGCTGTGCACACATACAGCCCTTCTTTGTGATGCTCGTCGTCCACTGTCATCTGCATGGCACTTGTTTATCGCGCTGTTATGTGTATGGTGCACAGGCAATCAGGATGCTATGCAGACTTTGAAAAAGATCCAGATCCTTGCGGGCGACTGCGGCATGCGCACCGTGTGCATGGTCACGCACATGGACCAGGTGGACCAAGACGTTGCCAAAGACGTGCGCAAGCTCAAAGACAGCAAACGAGCCAAGCGGATACTGGACTACGTTGCCGTTCAGCTCGGCATCAAACGCAACCAGGTGAGGCATTCGTTTCCGGGCTTGTTTCCAGACATGCTGTCCAGTCTACAGGCTGCGGCATGCTCAGGCACTACACCATCGATTGCATCTCATCCTGCAGTTGAGCCGGCTGTGCTAGCCTTGCCTTGGCATGCTGCCAAAGCTGCAGCCGCTGCGCAGGCGCATGTGTCACCTCGTGTTGCACAATTGCGGGCCAGGCCGGCCTCAGTGCTGCAGCGTTAACTGCCACCACTGTGCTGCTCAGTGCAGCGTCTAACTTGCTCTGCTGTTATTCCTACTATGACAGGCTTGTGGACTCTGGAGGTGACTCTGGAGGTGCACGATCACACATGGGGTGCTGCGTGCAGATTCACGCTCACGTGAACATTCTGACGGCGTACAACCCGGCTGACGACATGGAGCTGGGCCGGGTGGCGCTCAAGGCGTTTGACCAAGCGATGCAGTTTGCACAAGATGCGCACAACGAGATGAGAGACAACCCTGCGAAGGGGCAGCCAGAGCCCGGGCTGCAGGCGGTGCGGTGCAGGATGGCGCCAAACGCTTACTAGCGGTGCTGCTGGCTGGTCAGAGCTGGCACAAGTTGCTTCATGTGCCGTGACGCCGCGACTTGGGGGTTGCAGCGATGCTGGGACCTGGGGGTGGGGCACTTTTTAGGGGGACTTCTAACCGCTGCTTGCGCAGCGCGTGGACTGCGCTCGATTCACACGCAGTCTCGGGCGGATCCGCCTGAGGCTGTTCGCAGCTCCACTCACACCTGCTCTGCTCTGCACTTGGCCGCACCTAGGCAAGCTGCACACGGCTGATGACTGGATTTGTTGGGCAGAAAACGAGCGCGGCCAGCCTTAATCTACTGTTCTTTCGTTCGTTATCGGCGCGGCAGCGGTTCTAGCATGACGGAGTCGAAGAGTTTTTTAGACAGTCTGAACAGCGAACAGGCGAAGCTGCCGCTGGTGAGGTGAGGTGTGAGAGGAGTGGCTGCATTGAAAGAAGTCGCAAAAACCGATGGTCTGCATATCAGAGTACCTTGTGATGAGGGACCCACAAGCAAGACAAGACATTCAGTCAAGACACAAGGCACCCAGCCCACTACCATCGAGGTCCACAGTGAGACGAGGCACCAGCCCCATGAGCACTGAACTCCATGGTGAGCCAAGTTCACGAGCAAGATAATTCGAGATGAATGATGAGAGGGCCAGTGTCTAGCACTGCGATCTGGGCTCCTCCCTTCCTCCCCATCCCCCCCCTTCCCACGTGGCTTGAACGTCCCTAATATATTCAAATTTTCAACACCATTTTATATCATACGCTTTGTACATGCCTCCTAGTGCCCTTCAAAACATACATATGTACCAATGAGAATGCCACAGCTCTCTTGTTTCAGGCGTTCGTGTCAGCCGGTCATCCCCTACTCTGATTGCTGGTTCTGTTCATTGTTTCAAGGCATGCCCCACCTCCTGCGGTCCCGCAGCTCGCCTACCTGCCTTCCAGGCGCCATGCGAACAGGCAGCAGCTGACCTCGACGCTCATGGCACTGGGACTTGCACGGCCTGCTCTCTCACTCTTCCATGTTGTTGGGAGTTGAGGCACACAACAACAACGATAACCTGTGGTCCAGAGGCAAGCATGGCCGGCGAGCTCAGCGGCGTGCAGCTGAGCGCTGACGCAACACAAGCCCACGGCAGTGGGCACCACTGGTGCGCAGTATCACAAGTGATCCATGCACATGGCCCTGTGCCCTCTGGCTCGTGCCCACCCACAGCCGCAGGAGCGATTCCGACTCAATCTGTGCGTGCTCCACGTGCTGCGGGCGCCCCTCTATATACTCTTGCACAACTGCAATTGCAAATCTCATGCCACCGCACAACGCTGAGCGACCGCACATTTGCCACGTCTTAGCCTGCAAGTCTGCAGCCCTCGTGGAAATGCCGCCGTGCAGCTGCACCAGCGACTGCGCTGGACGGCCGTTCGACGCGCGCCTCAATCGCCACAAGTGAAACCTGCCATCCACCTGCCCGGGGCACGGCCTAACCCCGGGCCCTAGATTATGAATACGACAAAGGCAGAGGCGCCCATGCAGGACGCAATGCGGACACACATATAGTGCATGTATGTGTGAACAATATATACTGGTCGGGTTCCCGCTCCCGCGATAACCCGGGGGTATATCATGTCACACGGCCATGCATTCCACACGTGGAAGTGTGTTGGCATCTGTAACAGCCAGAGCACGACGAGGATATACACGACAAGCATATAGGTCGCTCACAGCAGCACAGCTGCACCAGTTGCACAACTCCCGCCCCGCGATCCCCATCGAGCTGCGCCACTGCCTGCTAGAAATTTTCTTTTCTAGTGGGCACGTGGTGGCCCTCGGTGGGCACTTCGTGACCAGGGGGAGTTGTCGCTCCTGCTGTGGCTCAGGTCGGGAACCTGAGCCGCCCTCGCAGGCCCTGATCCAACATGCATGCATGCAGGCGGCGCCGCCGTCGCAGTTCACTGCGTCGTGCGTGCCGCCGGCGGCTGCGGTTTAGGGATCAGGGGTTCAGGCCCCCCTAACACACACACTGTCAGTGTGGAACAGGAGATACGTTACAGAGTTATGCTCCACAAGGTGGTAGAACACACAAGTCAGATTCATGGCAATGCATCAAACACATTCACCATGGCCGAATGCCGTACACAGTGTGGAACACACCAGTAGCCATGTCTAAGATATACCGAGGTATGCTGACGTGACGCGTGCTCGCGCGGACCAGCGCGGGTCAGCTGGCGCCATGCATGGTCGTAGAGTGGCCACCGGTGGTGCCCCGCGCTCAACGCGTGCTTGCAGCGTGTATGCACGCTAACGAGGCTACAGGTGACCCGGCCGGGTGGACTCTAGTGGGCAAACATGCAACATTGCGAAAAAGGTTCCATAGTCGCGTTCATAAAACACTCAGCATGTGAAGAGCACTCACCTGAAAGCATTCGTGACGGCCCGCAAGCAAGCAAGCGTGTGCACATACCGCCGCGCGGTGCGAGCTTACAAGGAATTTTCTTGCGTCCACGCACCCATCGGTGAGACATAACAGGCCCTCTGTAGCACCTGCAGATGGCATCCAGGGCGATTGCTGCGGTGCAACCTCTGCACGACGAGACGGCCGAGGCAACAATGCCAGACCCACCACCGGCAATCGCTGTCGGTGACGTTATCACGGCTGATACCGCTCTCCTAGCAAACAAATTATATTTGAAACGAAAGCGGTTGCACCGTGAGGGATTAACCGTGTCGGCGGCTGAGGTCATGGCAGCCAAGGCGCTGGATCACAACATTACGACCGAGTTCGCCTCGACTAGGGGTCCAGCTCCTCCGCATGTTGCCCCAGTGGCGGCAGAGATACAAACCATCGTGCAACTGGCCCTGGTGCCGGTGACAACGACCTTGAATGTGTTGAAGGGCTCCACGGAGGCGTCCTTGAATGAGTTGAAGGCCTCCTTGAATGAGTTGAAGGGCTCCACGGAGGCGTCCTTGAATGAGGCGAAGGCCTCCTTGAATGAGTTGAAGGGCTCCACGGAGGCGTCCTTGAATGAGTTGAAGGCCTCCACGAATGATCTCCAAGCAATGGTGCCTCGTCTCTCAGCATAGATGTCTCACCTGCATCGCCCCGCTTTCATGACCACTGCCACGTTCCCTGCTGCCACAACTGTTCCATCTTCAGTTCGTGCCGAGTGATCACAGTCTGTTGTCAGTGGCCCACAGGCGCGACAGCACATGGACTGATGCCACCCTTTGCAGGTCATGAATGTAAAGGCCAACCATAAGAATCAGAACGCACTGACTGTTTCCAATTATAAAGTGGACCTCCACCTGCAGCCTATGATGAAGGTCGTTCTAGGTGTTGGAGAGGGTCTGCCGGCCTATCCAGTTCCACCAGCAGACGTGGATGGTGATGAACCGCCGGAATTCCCTGAGACTCGGACGGCAGTCGACAGTATGTCGCACATAACTCTCAGCCGATTGAGCGCGTGGTACAATGACGACTTTGGCATCATAGAACAAGACGGCATCAGTGTCCGGAGAGATAAGTTTAGGCAATTTCTGATGTATGGTTGAGAGCAAGTGCATCTTAGTGTGAGGCTAAGATATGGGTCCTTTACTGAAGCAGGGACGTGCATCATGTCCTCGAGCTGTGACCTTGGGCATGGCATGTCCGTGTCAAGTCTGGCACAGATTTACACCCGGTTGGCTGTCCCATGTACAAGGAGACATCAAAATACTTACACAGCACAGCAGGGGTATTCATCTCCTTTGTGAACTTGCTTTGTGCACTCACATCGTACCTAAAATACCACGCAGTGGCAATAAACAGAGTATCAGTTGTGGCACACGTGGCTGTCCCATTGCAGACCCGATCCAACTGTCAATTTGTTGGGGAACCAGGGCCGCATCTGGCATTGATACGAGAAGCTCGAGTACTCTCATACGTTGGTGCTGTGGCGGAGCACATAAAATTGAGTTTCGTAGTACAGGGCTTGATACAGCGGTACAAGCTGCTGTGAGTCAGCCTGTGACCTATCTTGTGTATAACAGGGGTCATGAGCAGCTCATGCCTGACGATATCATGAGAAACATGTTTGCAATGCTGCGAACAGGGCATGTGAGTGGTTGCGGTTACTCAAGCTGTATGCGAAAGTCAAAGGTAGAGCCCCAGGCATCCTGACGGCCAACTCGATAGCAAAAGTCTTGCAGATGTGTTGCTGGGTTCCATTGTGAGGCAGTGCTTGAAATTAAAAACATGATCCCTCTTGCAATCGTTCACTCGCATAGACATGGAGCCGTGTACATGCTCTGTAGCAGCGGTTGAGTGCAGTACTGTGGCAGCGACATGGACAAGTGTGAACACTGAGTGCACCGGTTCGGCTGCAGCGGACGTCAGCACCCGTGAGCCACTACAACTTCATGTCCCCATGCACTACGTAGTGTCTACGCCAAACTGGACCACCTGGGTGGGCCAACTTGTATGGTGGGAATAGTGAGGGTGGCCTTAAATGCAAGTCATTCGGAATTTCGTAAAACTGGTCAAACTTAGCGTGATGGTGATCCCTGAGGTATGTAAAGTGCTTGTGGATGTTCAGATGGTCACTTGAGCCGCAGTGCTGGCTGTTTGGTGGTGGCAGCTCATTGTCTCTCCAACCACAGGGGTGGGCCAACTGTGGAGGTGGGAAAATCTGCGGTGAGGATGCAGTTAACAGTTGGAGTAAATGGGTACTAAAATGGCAAGAGCGGCACATTATGGATTAATGTGGCTCCCCTGGCATGTTCCAACTGGTATGATGTTGGAATTCTTCACGAGCACATGTATGTGGGATTCTCCATCTGTCCTCTGCCCACCAGGTGGGTGGGCCCAGTGGGAAGAGTGGGAATTGCAGGCACGAGCGTATGTGAATGAATACTTCGAAACGCGCAAGTTGATGTTGTAATCTGACATGCCTTGGTTTGAACGACATGATCGAGATCTCCAGTGGCTCTGAATGGCCTGAGAACGCCCATGATTGGCGTTTGTGCGTTGACTGCCCTCGCTAAGGCCACCCAAAGGGTGGGCGAACAGATTGGGTGGGCTGCTCCAGTTGGTGGTCCGGGTACCGCAGGTGGTCGCTGGTGCGGTGCTTGCCATCCAGGATGCACTGCGACCAAAAACAACACTCTGAAGCATAATCATTCCATACGTTTGCAGACAAGTCACCCGTAATGAAGCACATGTCCACCTACCGCTGTTCGCAAACGGGAAAGGCGTTCCTGGGTGGCCAAAACCACGTCTCTTGCACTCAGATCGAGCTTTGATAATTACATGTACAGTTTGTGGAAGATGTACAGTTTCCGCTGCGTCTGACGCTTTGCCTAGCCCTCAGGTGATCAAGCAAGGAGTGGTCGCCAAGAGTGGTCGCGCGCCTGTTCACGTACAAAAAGTGCACCACGCCACCTCGTACATACCTCTGTAGCAATCACTGTAGCGCGTGACCAGTGTACAGCGCATGCGTGTCAGACATGTATGACTTGTTCGGTTGCGACTGTTCTTGCTAGAAGCTCGCAGCTCCATACTTCTTGTGAAGATGCAGTGCCAGATCGTTTCTGAACCGAGTGGCGAAACAGTTGCCAGCTTGCACGCTCTGACATCATAGAACAAGGTAGTATTATATCTTTGTTCTGCATCACATTGAACCATGGATTTCGGCCACGGGCAAGTCGCAAGCCGGCGAAGACTGGCGTCCAGCGATGTCGCCATTCATCCTAGAGGGGCAAGGTATGGCGTGTAAACGCATTATCATACATACTTATAGCGTCAATCCGGTGCTGGCCTGTCACTCACATATTTCGAGATAGCGCGTACAGTTGTTGCAGTTCAGCACAGTCGTTGTTGACCTCGCGTACCGAGCAAGTATCACAGCTGGACAATTCGCTACTGTCGACGCTGCTACGCTGTGAGAATTCTTCATAAGGTATGTCTCTCCCGTGAACCTGTGTAGGGCAAACTATCGTAGCAGTTTGTATTTCTGGTTGCAAGGGCTGTGTCGCTTTGATCGAAGATTGCTATACAGAGTCTGATGATTGCTACAGAACCATTATTGTAATACGGTTTGAACAGCGATATAAACCTCATCGGCTGCTCACAGCAGGGGCTGTGCTTTCATCAGCCACTCGCTGTCTTGCTGGTCTCAAGCTTTCTCACTCTGTGCAACCAATGTCTTTCCAGGCAGCCGCCGTAAACGATTACATGTGCTCAAGGTGTGATGCAGCAGCCCATGAGCTGATATATTGGTGCTGTTTACTTCAGCTTGCACTGGCATGACAGCCAGATGCAGCTTTTTCAGCAGTGTGCTGGTTTGAAGATCATCCAATTATCGGTTTCAAACAGCCATAAGCTTCAGCAGCAGCACTTGCAAGTTCTGACAGTCAAGCAAGCTCACGAGTGTATTGCAGCAACCTGTGAGGTTCTGTGATGCTGTGCTTGACTGTGCGCTGGCTGTCATGGTGGCCAGCTATGTTCAGCTCAAATAGATGCTGGTATACAGGAGCCTATTGTACGTATTCTGTGCAGCCACGAGCCTCAGCAACTGCAGTTGCAGACTTTGGCGATCAGGTGAGTTTGCTGCTGACGGCGTACGTGCGAGCTTTTGTTTTTGGTCGCGAAATTATTTATATGAAAGCAATGGTGTTTCAGTACTTGTCCGCTCTGCAGGTTCATGGTTTCTGTGGCTCACAGTTCATGATTTCTGTGGCTCACCAGTCGACAGTTGAAAGTCTTTCACACCTGCGAGCATGGCAGGTGTGTACATGTACGAAACAGCTGATTTTTTTTTGTTCCCTGATGGCTATGATCGTGTGCTTATGCACTTGACCTTGCTGCCCGAAGTGTTGGGCCACCATCCAAGTCCTCACCACTGCTTTGTTGGCAGGTTCAGCCACCAGCATCGCCTATCAGCTTAGCACGTGGTGAAGCTGAGATGATTATGCAGTCGAGTTGCTAAATCATCAGGTTGCCTGTTAGGTCATGGCAGTTGTGTGCTTTGATGCTGGCATGTTGGCGAGGAGACCAGCTGTGAGTGGGATGGTCTATAGGATGATAGTGAGACAATGTAACATGATCTACTTCATGATTTATAAACGTACTGGTTTTTGTAGCGCTGTGGGTCCTCCCTGCTGGCGTTTGCGCACGTGTGCGAGTTTGCCCGCCATGTCGGCCCACCGCCATGCATGCGTGTTTCCTGGGTGATGGATCGTATTACAGCATGTAATGCATGGGTTTCCTGAGGTCGCGAACACGCGTGTACACGCCATGTCACACACACATGCATGCACTCGATCTGACATGCGTGCACAGTGAGTACAGAGACACTCTGCCTGCACGCTGGTCACGCCCGGCCGCTGCCCCCCCGCTCGCAGCGCGACCCGGAACGGGGTGATCTGCTTGTGATGTTGCCCTGCGATACCATCGTGGCCGATGTGTGCGTGACCTGTCCGGTGGCCCCCTCCCGGGTCGTCGCCGCGGCAAACACGCCAGGCGCTGCCGCCCAGCTGATGGACAACAGGAAGCGCGACAAGTACGGCCGCTCCGGCACGGGCGCGTTTGCCTTTCTGAACAAGATCGCTGACTTCGCTGCGGCTTCAGGGGCCGTGTCCAGGCGAGCGTTCTTGCAGAATGCCATGTGCGAGCTCTCCACCACTCTGTGCCGTGGGGTGACGCGCCAGGTCCTCGCTGCGGCTCCGCTACGCATGCGGCTGGCGGGCCGGGCGGTGGTGCCTGGCCACGCTGTCCCGTCGGACGTGCTGTAGGCGGCCGCTGGCCGCCTTGATGGGCCGGGGGCCGCGGTTGCAGCGGCGCAGGCTGGCCCCGCGTCTTGTCGTGCTGGCCCGCCCTGCCTTCGCGTGGGCTGCCGCGGGGAGAGCGCTGCGACGCCGCTAGTGCCCTGCGCGTCCCGCCCTCAGGCTCCTGCCGGGCAGCCGGAGGGGGCGGGCTGGTACGCCCTGCTGTGTGGGGGGCGTCAGCCCCCGGGCTCTCACGGGCGGTGATGGAGTGCTCGAGTGGGGCCGGCTGTAGTGGGGGTGCTGCTGTTGGGGGGTCGGTGGTGGCCGGGTTTGCTGGGGTGGGCGGTAGTACGTAGTGTGGCGGGTGGTTGCTGTGTGAGGCTGTGGCGAGGGTGTCGTGGTGGTGGGGTGCGGGAGTGTGCGTGTGTGTGGATGCGTGGGTGTGGTTGTGTCGGCTGTGTGGGTTCGTTGTGGCTTTTCACCCGGGACAGTTGCTGCTTGTTGCTGTTGTCTGCTGTCGAGGGGGTTTTGGCTGTCTGCTTTCCTGCTGTTGCCCTCGCTACCGGGCTCTTGCGTTCATCTCCGTGTAACACTAGAAGACTCATTGCATCGCAGACACTTGGCCGATTTGAGCCATCAGGTCTTGCTCGATTCCACAGCACTCATATTAGTATGTAATATTACAAGGAGGTATCAGAACGTTAGAAACCGGTAGTTCCAGAGATTTCTTGAGCTGTGCCAACTTTCCCACCCCACTGGCCCAGCCTCAGTTCACACCTCCCCATGTTCAGCTTTGGCTGACACCTGCATCTCTCACACACGTGTCACATGGCCATGAACTGCACCCTTTACTTTGCCGTGTGTGAGTTCATACACTGCCACACGTTCCCCCGGCTGCCACACCTCTACAACTTAGAGCGACAAGTATGTGTGCAACACCGTGTGGCCCATGCCTGATACAGACTGTCGTACAAATTCAAAGTGTTAACACAACACAGCTTCCTTTGTGTGCCACAGTCTCCAATCAAGCACCTTGGCTGCAGTACACCCCAACATCTGCCGGCCTTACGATGCTTTCATATCCCGCCGCCAAGCGCTACCGCATCATACACCCAGCAGCTATGTAGCCTGGCCATCAGATTCAGCAGCAATACTCCAAAGCATGGCTTCGGGCATGGCGCGGAGCATAGTGGCGATCGATTACGGAGTAGGCCCATTGCGATGTTGCCGTGTAAGTCCGGCGCGGCCGGGCAGCTGATAGGGTGCTTGCTGCAACCGCAGCACGCGCAGCACGCCCAGCAGATGCATGCTGAGAGCTGTACGGACATATCGCAACTGCCACAGCATGCCATAGCATGGCACCAGCCGGCTGTGCGCCATGGCCATATGGGAACCAGACTCGCGGCGGCGGATGCTGATGGGGCCGGCGCTCGTGCCAGGTCGTGCCGCCTGCTCACACGGCGGCGGCTTGCACATGCAGCACGTTGGCGCGGACCGACTCGTAGCAGGGGAAGTTATGTGCCTGCAGCATGAGCACATGCGTTACATGGCATTGCCACATGCATCAGGGCACGCACAGCGATATGGCCGTTCAGTCGCAGCATGGCTTTACATGTACCGGTAGGTATCTATGTGTACCTTAGACCAGTCTATATGGCTATGTTGGTATGTGCCAGCCTCACATATCCGGCTTGTGACAGATGACAATGAGCCGTGCCCGCCTCGCGCAGCCCAATGCATCTGCCAGGATGATTCCAGCGCTTACAGAACATGAAGATGACAGCGTGCTGTCCACCATCGCTCGCAAACGCGTCCAGCTATTGTGATGTTCATGCATGCGGTGTCTGCACTTGCGGCCATCCGAGCTTACTGTCCGGTTCCGCCTGGGCCACGCGCCGGTCCCCCCGGGGAACAAGACGAGTCCCACGAAGC
>JALKAD010000210.1:94651-112440 GCA_024500015.1 Ulva compressa | reverse complement strand
GCGCGCTGTTTTTGGGTAAAGTTTTGTCACATCAGGCACTGAGGGATGAAAGGCGTGCCTGCAGGACCCTGCGGCCGCGCATGTAGAAGTCCAGGACTTGTGGCTTGGGCAACACGCCGTAGGCGTGCAGCCGCGGCCGCAGACATTTCGCGATCGCCTCAAACTGGCCTGGATCGGTCGTGTGGCGAGACTTCACCAGAGGGCCGTCCCTGCCTTGCTCCATGACGATCACCAGCATGTCCGGTGCACCTGCATTGTGAGCTGCGGTCAGTGGGTGCCATGCTAGGGCACGCTGGGGAATGCTGCGCCGTGTGGTCTCTTGACGTGGCTGGATGGTACTGGTGTCTGCATGCAATCATGCGCCAATGGCGTGGATGAAAAGCCGGGGCGTCGCCGCTGGGCTTGGCAGCACCCATCAGATTCTGCCTGAAAGATTCTAGAGGGAATGTGCTCAGCCTGTCGACATGATTTCCAAACGGCGCAGGGCGACGCGATCGTTCGCTATGCTACAGCATGGCGAGCATATATATGGTCACACATATGCGGAGCCAAGACTACATATGTTGAGCCAAGCCGCTGCGTGTTTGGTTGGGGCGCCTGCTAGAAGACCTTCACCAGGAAGCAGGAGCAGGACCGCGCCTCCTGTGTGCCGGGCAATAGCCAGCTTCACATCCTCGGCATGCAGCCGGGGGAACGGCGGGGAGAAGAGGGCCACCTCGAAGGGGCGTTGGTGGGTAGGGTGCGCTTGGCCCCGCTCGTGCCACTTGACTGGCACGCCGCAACGGTCCAACGCCTTGCCCAGACGGGACTTGAACGCCGCCGCAGCGTGCTCGCTGCTCCTGCCCTTTTGCAGGTGCACCACCGAAAGCGCCACTGAGCCTGCATGGCACTTGTCACGTGTTCACTGTCCGTGTTGTTTCCGCCAAGCCGGCTGCGACTGTGCGATTGAGGTGGCACCAAGCATGAGCTTACCGCCGTGCCCCTGTACCGCGGATGGCGACGTTGCGATGCAGGGCCACCTGTGCGTGCCTGGGCTCCACAGGCACACGGTCTGGCCTGACAGCAGCATGCAGGATGTGTTCAATTGGCAACAGGGTCGCATGAATGAGGTAGCGCGTGGTGCCGCTCATGGCCCTGTACGCATGCAAGGCCAGGCAGGCGAAGTTACAGGGGAAGCTCTGGTGCTGATGGGCTTGTGTCATGCCGCACTGCCAGCCAACCAGGTAGGGTTACCTGGCCGGGAAACAGCATAATGCATCAACCCTGTGCGCACTGTAGTGAGAACGTAGACAGCACAGAATTCATTCTGCACAGAGCCAACAGCATGCTGGGCGCACAAGAGCCGCGTAGCACGGGGCGCGCGTTGCATGATGACGCCTGCACCCGAGCCGCCGCGAAATGATCTCGAACACGCTTCCTGAAGCCAGCCAGCACGCCTGCACAGCAGCATGCCTCATCTACCGGGGCCAAGCCGGCCGCTGTCCGGCGGTGAGCATGGCGCACAGCATGCTGCGTTGCGCGCAGCGCACCGCCAGGCGCACGCAGAATGTGCACTACAACATGGGAGCCGACACTGAGCTGCAGTGCACGCAGAGTACACAAGGCTGACGTACAAAACACCCCACGGTTGTGCCAAAACAGCCTGCCGAGCATGCCAGCAACTGTCTGGATGTTATTCTGAACCTCACAGCATACAGAGCATGCATGTCAGGCACCCCACCGAAGCCGGCCTGAGCGGCGCTGCTCTGCCTCTCGCTAGCCGCCCTGCTGGGAGGTCTCACAGCACGAGCGCCTGCGGGGTGGGAGGCTGGCGTGCTGTGTGCTGCCATCGCCACCAGTGTCCCAACCTCTGGCATGCGGTCCGCATGCTGTGAGCTGGCGTGCTGCGTGCTGAGCGCATCACCAGTCAGCGTTGCGCTCCTCACATGGCCGTCGTAGTCCGAGGTGGGGGCCGGCTGCTGCGCGTGCTGGGGGCCTGCGGCGACCATCTGAGTGTCCGCAGGGTCTTGCAGTTGCACGGCATGCGGGCGCCGGGCGCCCTGGCTAGTCATAGATGCGGCATCTCGAAGCCTTCCAGAAGGCTGACCGCCGTTGTTGTTCTTTGGCTGAGTGGCTGCGTTGAAAGGGTCATTGCTGTCAGGCCGGCCATCTTGTGGGGGGCAGCTGTGGGTGCCGCCGCAGCCTTCACAGCCCGCTCCGCCAGCCGCGACCGCTTCCATGTTGGAGGGGCTGTGTGGAGTTCGACCGTTGCATGCACTTGCAGAACATTCACGGATCTCATGCACAGCCGGCGCCAGACAGTCGCCAGCGCGAGCCAGCGCCTCACCCCCGGCGCACATCTGTTCTGGACTTACGTCAGCCAGCGCCTACAGACGGCCCCACGGATCACGTCGCGAGCCCCAACAGCTCATAGCACACCAGGTTCAGCATGTACTCCATCACAGCACATGCTGGGATCACGGTTGTCATGGCCAGCACACATGGTATGGCACGCATGAGCGTCGCACCTGTGGGGGCCGGTGGTGGTGGCCATGCTGCGCTGGCACGTCAGGGGCATCTGCAGCCACCTGCTGGTCCGTTCTTTGCTGCGCATGCTGTGCGTCCATGCCACGCTGCACCTCCAGCTCGTGCTGTGCCTCCCACCTGTGCCGTGCCGCCGACTGCCGCTGCCCGACCAATGCAGGCAGTGCCTCCCTGTCGTGCTGAGCTCCCGACTCGTGCTGTGCATCCCAGTCGTGATGTGCATCCCACTCGTGCTGTGCGTTCCACGTGTGCTGTGCTTCCCACTCGTGCTGTGGCGCCTCCAGGGCATGCCAGTCATCAGGATCCTGTCGCGGCAGGTTGTGAAACGTCCGCGGCGTGCGCGCTACCAGAGAGTGATCCGCAGGCAACGCCTCAGAGCTTGCGCGTGGTGTGCCGCACTTCGATGAGTCATACCGTGGCTGCCCGTCCGCAGCAGGCAGAGCAGGCAGAATTGCAGCATGGCCGTCCTCCTACGCAAGAGCAACACAGCATGGCGGGAGCTCACTTGCAAATGGGATTCGCATACTCAGACATGCGCGCTACGCACGCTGGGCCATTGTGTAAAGTAGATCAGGATTCCACACCTGGCGCATATGCATGCTCTGCGGAGACACTAGAGTCTCACACACACAGAGCCGCCGGCCCCCCGCTCTGGCCAGCAGCGTGTGGCGCCCTTCCTCCTCGGGCGTGTAAAACCTCAGCATGCCCTCTGACCATTGGGCTTCGCGCAGCTCGCACTGTGGATCCTCCACAAACAGCTGCACGGCTGTCAGTGAAGTCAGCACAGCACGCCAAGCGTGTGATCATGCAGCGCCATGATGGTGCAAGCTCCAGTTCATTTGCCATGCTATGCAGGCACGCTGTGACAGCAACGCGTGATGCATGCTGTACACCACAACACCCTTCTACAGGATCTCACTAAGTTGCTGCGCACGCCTTTGTTGTGGCCGAGCCTACGGTGGGGCACAGAGCTGTGCAGCACGGCACGGCTGCAATGTTGACTGACAGGAGGACGGCGCACCCGCCACTTTTGCAGCTCGGCAGGGGCTCGGGCCAGTCCACCTGATTGCCAAAGGTGTCTCGGACATCAAGCCGCACGCATGCACGCTCGCCGACCTCCGCCGAATCCAGGCCTGGGCCCATCAGGCGGCACCTACCGTAATCCACGTCGCCAGGCGCAACCGTGTACGTGAAAACGGAGCGCTGGATAGGGTGGCCTCCCGCAAGCACCGCCAGCTCGTGGCTGCCAGCGCGCGTCAGGCTGAACCACAGCCGGCACCGCCCCTCTCCCCGCGGCTCCACATGCACCTGCAACCATCACCCTGAAGCTCAGAGTCAGGTTTAGGGTGACTCTGTGTAAGTTACGACGGGTGTGTCTCGAGAGGCTGCCCTGACGGGCAGAGCCCGGCCGGTCACTGACAAATGAGGAATTGCGTCTGATGTGCCACAGGCATGACTACCACACAGCAGCACCCTACAACACACGCGCACACGGTGTGCTCATTGCGTGACCGCCCTTCAGCGTCACCCTTTAATGCACTCCCTTGTGCCTTGCTGCGCTGCGTGCTCTGCGTGATGTGCCTGCCAGCATGCGAAACGGCCACAGGCAGCTTTGCTGCGCATCCACAGCATCACACTGCAAGGTGTGCGGGACGGAGTGCGCACCTGCTGTGTGCTGAGCTGCAAGGAGCCCTCAAGCTGCACCTGCAGCCGCAGGTCCGCTGCCGAAGCCGCGCAGGCATTGCCGTGCCTGTCCCGCAGCCGCACGGCCACACACACCTCCTCCCCAGCCTGCTGACGAAGAGCGGTGTCCACCTGCACATGAGCGCCATGCATGTCACTGCCGCAACGCTATCCGTGCACGATACCCTGTCCGCGCCCTGCATTGCGCCCGAGATCTGTGGGCTGCGCTCGGGACAGGCTTGCACAGCGCTCCATGCCGCTGGGAACGCGATGGCCGTTCCGCCAGCTATTGCCACCCACTCACTGCTCGCTTGCATTCCTGCACGGTTGAGCTAGGCGCTCTGATGCAGCCCTTGCATCCTGTCGACCCGTCCAGCGCTGGCCACCGTGACACATGGGGTGCTGTGCTATGCTGTGCTGCCACAGCGCACCGAGGGCACGCACCTGCAGCTCGCTGGTCTCTGGGTCTGCCACGCCGGGCACCACATCGACCACACCCTGGCACGCCGTGCTGTGCCCGTCCAGCAGCGCCTCGACCAGGTACGCGCCAGCACGCCACGGCGCCCAGCACGCCTGGTACAGCCCGTCCTCTGCCGCCTCTGCCTCCATCTCAGCCACATGCATGTCACCGTCATAGGCAGCATCAGCGGTGCGATCGGTGGCAGCGGCTGTGTGAAACTTGGAGATGCGGAAGTGCAGCGAGTGCTGGCCCGCGGGGCAGGGGCGGCCCGCCTGCGTCAGTCGCACTCTGAGCGCGGTGTCCCGGCCGGGTGTTGCAAGCTTGCGCCAGCGCGGGTGCAGCTCCAGGGTGCGCGCGGGCCACGGCGGCGGCGCGGGGACGGCAGCGGCGGCCACTTGAAACGTCGCCGGGCTGCCTTGCAGGTGTTCCCCAGCTCGCGAGGCGTGGACCTGGTATGCGCCTGGCTCCGTCGGAATACATGTTGCGAGTAGTTCCCCCTGCAGGACACCCCAACATATTTGAAGCTGCACTACACACACAGAGTTGCGGCGCACCGTCCGCCTTGTGCTTCTGAGAAAAGGAAGCGTTTGGAGCGTGCACTACAGCACGGCAGTCTTGCAGCTGCATGCGGTCGCAGTAGCAGCACAGCACGCAGCACGGGCGGCATCAGGACAGCACGTAGCACAGCATGCAGCACGGGCTGCAGCGGAGCACACCGGCGCGCCGGGCCGCGGCTCCAGCGTTGCAACTGACTCCAACGTGTATCTGTTGCCGTTGCCGATGCGCTTGTAAATGGCAGCTTTGACCTCGAGATTGGTGTGCGGCAGGGGCACGGGGTGGCCCAGCATGCTCAGCATGCGCAGCCGAGCCGTGACCGGCGCGCCGGGGGTGACGGTGCGCTGGCAGAGGGTGAGCTGCGAGGTGGCCGCTGCGGCCTCCAGGGGCTGGCAGAGCACGGTCAGAGGCGTGCCGCGCACACGGCGGCCGTCATACTCCTGCACGCACCCCCACAGCGATTCTGCAGCACAGAGTTCCCCGCGACTGGGTGCAGCCCTTCTTTGCGGGGGTCTGCTATGCGTCGACGTACGGCGTGGCGATAGCCCAGCACGCAGCACGCCGACAGAGTATCAACCGGCATGTCACAGCGACGCTCTGTGTCACCCGGGACTTTGGAGTCGATCACACCGGCCAGAGTCTGTCTGCAAACTAGCGTCACACGCCCTGAAACGTGTGACCAGCATGCATGGGGGGTTTGACAGGGCTACAGCATGCGTGCCTGCTGTGAGGATGGCCGCATGCGCACGTGCATCTGCAGGGCGCCAGGACCGCACCATCGAGATCTCAACCGCCCCAGCGGCGTGCAGGACGTACGCCACGGCCAGGGAGCCATCGGCGCGCTCTATGATGTGGTGGGAGCAAGCAGCACTGGTGCTGTGTGCGCTGGGCGTGCTGCGTACTGCGAACGCAACTGTGAGCAATCCCTCCTGCAGGCGGCCCGTGGCTGACATCATGAAAGGCTGTGCGAGCAGTGGGCATGCACGTGGCAGGGCAGCGCATCCCCTCGGCCGGACTGGCGGCGGAATCTCATCACCACAGAAGGTTGCAGGAAGGCTGCGAATGTGGTGCGGGTACAGCTCACACATGTGGTGGCGCTGGTTCGTTCTGGCAGTTGCTCGTGCGGAGAGTGGCCTTGGTGCTTGCGGTGGCCTGTCTGTCTGTCTGCGTGTTGCCTGGTCTGTTGCCTCGGCGCTGCTGGGTCCTAGATCTATCACTGTGTAACACATGTGGTGGCCATGTGGTGGCCATGTGGTGGCCGCTGCAGTCGTAGCTTGCATGCATGATGCGGTGTACATGCTGCTACCTGCTGCAGCTACTGTCCAGCTGCCAAGGCACGCGTGCCTGCTGGCTGCTTGCTGGGATTCTGGTGCTTGCCTGCTGGCTACTTGCCCTCGCTGCTGGGCTGCTGCGTTGATCTCCGTACCACACGACTGCCTGCCACCTGGCATTGCTCCTCTAGGCCTGGGCCCTTGCCCATATACAGGGGGTTGCATGGGTGCCACAGGGCCACAAAAACTAAAAAAAGATAGAGCATCACTGCCACACCCAATCGGGCATTGGCCACAACATGCCCCTGCAATTCTCACACATGTGTAAATGGCAGCATCATGCCGGCGCTGGTCCGCTCTAGCATTTGCTCGTGCGGGGAGCGGCCTTGGGGCTTGTGATGGTTTGTCTGTTTGCCCGGGAACTCTCATGTCCATGCCCCGACATGCACCCCCGGGCCCCACATGAGCCCAGGGGCACACGCCAACCCCAAACCCCCGCCCCCCCGTGCGGGGCGGACCACACCCGCGACCGAAAACGTGTGTTATGCGCGAGCTACGCGTTCGCGGTGCCTTTACATCGCTCTGCTGTGCCCAAGATCTGCTGTGCCCCAAGCTCAGCGCCTGTAGCCATTGGCCAATGTTGGACCAATATAGCTACAGGTGCGCGTATACTGATCCATGGATATCCACGAACATACCTGCGCAACGCTCTCGACAGACGCCCTCGTGAACTCATGTTGTGTGTACACAGTTTATAACAGCACGACGTACACGCGGTCGGTGTGCTGACTCGATTCAAGGCGCTCGAAGCCCCTCGATGCGACTGTATGTGGCAGCATATCCACGAAATATCACGCAAGTGATGATATGAAGAGCAATGACATGAGGAAGTGGCTGGATGTATTGCTGCGCGCGCGCGGGTCGAAGTTACGCGCTCGTATTCTAAAGTGCGTAGCGAACTCTTGACGCGGTCAGACACGACTGCTGCGTACACACTTCTGTCCAGCGCGCACAAATTGAAACTCACCTTCATCACGCCGCCGGTGGCAGACGATATTTCAATGAAATGTCGCTCCATGACAGTCGGCCTTTCGTTCCAAGTGCCGTTAACGCTTGGTGGTGAGCCCGACTTGCAGGATCGGCTGGACGTCCACCTCGCGGCATCGTCACTGACATTTCCGCGAGCCATCTCGAACAGTGGAAAAGTTCCTGACAGCAATTATAGCGAACTATAGATATGGCGGAGCCGCTGAGGCTCGCTGAATCGTATGGGATGTGTCCCGGCTGTGAGCAATTGCAACTCTTCTGCACACGGAGGTCCAATTGATGTCTCAGGCAAGAGCGGGGCATCTTCGGCCATGGCCTCATCTGCCATGGCCTCATATGTCTAAAGCATCTGAGACCCATGGCGAACCGCATGTCGTGCAGGAATGCGATATCTCTGAGAGCGTGGAGCCCTTGGCATGATCATGCGCGTTCGTTTCACCTGCCGAATGTGCATGCCAGCTGCGAAGCTCATGGACCTTCACACTGTGACGCGGCAGGTACCACGAAGGCCCAGATGCACCGTCTGCCGGCATCAGAACTCCCGGAACTGTGCCGAGGCGTTGCTGTAGATTCATCGTACCGGCCGTGCCGCTGCAATTGCACACTCCTGGATCAGCCGGTGACCGTGCTGCTTGTGAAGGTTTGCTTGTTTTGTTTCCTGCTACTTTCCCTCGGCGCTGCTGAGGCCTTGATCCATCACCAGTGTAACACAGTGCTCTTGTAACACACTCCTGGATCAGCCCGACTCTCGGGGTCTCAATTCAAGACTGCTGTTGCAAGAACTGATCACAGCTTCAGCAGGCGCCAAGGCACCCTGAATCACGGCAAAACATACAAGCATCACAGGCATCGCTATTGGATTAGACGGTCTAGTGCGATGTTCCAGGATGTGAGGGGGATGTGTTACACAGTGATAGATCTAGGACCCAGCAGCGCCGAGGCAACAGACCAGGCAACATGCAAACAGACAGACAGACCATCTCAAGCACCAAGGCCACGCTCTGCACGAGCAAATGCCAGAACGAACTAGCGCCGGCACGAATGCAAACACACACACACACACACACAAACAACACAGGAGCCGACCGCAGCACCACGCAGTACCTCACAGTCCACGCGCACGCCAAACACAGTCAGCATGCTCCGGGCCCACCGGCGGGCGCCGACACTAGCAGTCTACAGGGGTGCGCAGCCGCGCGCCACGGCCACCGACTGAGGGGGATGTGCACTGGGACAGGGGTATGCACGAATGCGACTCAACAAACATGGTACATCACAACAATCAACACGCGGCATTCTGCGACACCGCGCATGCAAGCGGCGCATGCACACGATACCAGCGTCACATTGTGTGAAGCTGCAGCAGCGTTGGGCACGGCGCCAGGCTGCCACCTCGGCTTCTTCGGGTCGCTCTTATCGTGCGGCAGGCATAGGGGCCGCATGAGTCGACGCGGAGCCAGGGTGCCTCCCCGCGCACCCCCGCCCTTCTCCTCAGCCCCTCCCCGGACACGGCTCGTACCGCGGCGTTCGCGCCGATGGCTGCGGATGCGGCCCCTGTGACGGGTAGCTGGGGGCCGCGGCCGTGGCTGTGGCGCGTGGCTGTGCGCCCGTCTGGACTGCTGGGGTTGGAACGGCGCCCGCCGGTGGGCCCGGTGCATGCTGACTGTGTTTGACGTGTGCGTGGACTGTGGTATACTGCGCGATGCTGCGCTCGCTGCCTGCGTTGTTTGTGTGTGTGTGTTTGCTTCGTGCTGGCGCTGGTCCGTTATAGCATTAGCTCGTGCGGAGAGTGGCCTTGGGGCTTGTGATGATTTGTCTGCTTGTCTGATGACTGCTCTGTTGCCTCGGCGCTGCTGGGTCCTAGATCTATCACGGTGTAACACACAATGGGGCCCAGAAAGCGGCCTAAGAGCAGACTCGTGTGCTGTTGTATACGACTAGCCTGTTCTGAGGCCTGCGGATCAGTGGCCTTCACACATGTTGGGTCTGGTGCAGAATGCTGCTGTCAGGCATTTCGATGATGTTCACAGTGCTGGCGGGACTTCGCGGTTGCACTCTGACTTGCGGAGCTCGGGGGCTTGCGAGACATTCACCAAGTGATTGCTGGCACGGCAGATGAGCTGTCTGCATATGGTCAGCGAGAACTGTTTGGGTCAGCGAGGACTGTTTGCCAGCACGGCCCCATGGCTCCAGGCTGCTGCGGGTGAGGTGCATGGCGCCAGCGCATGGCGCCAGTGCTGACATTCAGGCGAGTTGGTGCAGCTGTCAGCAGTAAGGGCAGGCCAATAAAAGACCTGGGGCGTGGGTCCATGGACTTTTCGCCATGATGTCATGCTGCGTTCCCGGGTCTGCACATGTTTGACCGACCAGCTTGATGCGCCTGCCTTAAGACTGTCAGACAGCGTGCTAAGGAACAGCTAATGATTCAAGCGGCTAACAACCACAAGGCCAAGCGATGGCAGCTTGGCATCAGATGTGTCCACGCGGGCCGCTCCGCCTCCAAGCCTCTGCTGAGGCCATAGCCAGCCTACCCCCCGTTCCGGCCTACCCTCCGTTTCCTATCGACTCATTTGAGCTCTCTGAAACTGAGTCTTCCTTCCTGTCCGCCCCTGTCCGTAGGGGTCCTGTGGCCGATTGGGTCTGGCGTGATGCCCGATCTCTAATTTTGATTTTGTTTTTAGCCCCAGTATACTATTTAAAAAAAGAAAAAAATCGTATACTTGTGCTGCCCAGCCAGCATCTTGGAATTTGCTCTAGCACTGCATCTCGGATGGCGGAAAATGACGAATGCATGGCGCTGCATCATTATGCGTGCGTGCCTCGCGACCTCCCTCGGGCCCCACATCAACCGCGTCATCGTTCAGATGTGCGGGCCGCGCGGCCGCGATTACAGCAGGCTGGCCCGTCCGCTGCCACTGCCGGCTGCACCGCTGCTGTCCTGCCCATACCCGTCCACCACGCCATGGCACGCCACCCATCGCCACGGTTCCACCTGCAGTTCCACATGGCTCCCAGGCTCCCACACGCCTCCGACCGGCGCTCCTCATGCGCCCTGCCAGGACAGAGGCTTGCCCGGCTGTGCACACAGCGTGTTGCCTGGTCCTGGTCTGTTGCCTCGGCGCTGCTGGGTCCTAGATATATCACTGTGTAACACACAGCGGCCATGACGGCTGCTGCTGATGCACAGGGTGCCTCCGCCGTGGCCGCGGGTGCCGCTGCTGCCGGCTCCAGTGTCATCGCCGCTGCCAACGCTGTGGACGCCGAACCCACCGGCGTGGCTGCCAACGTTGGTTTACGGCCCCGGCGATCAAGCTGCTGGTGCAGGCGCTGGCCGCGGCCGTGGTCTTCGACGCTGTCGGCCTGCATCAAGGCATGACGCCGCCGCGCCCGCAGCCACTGACGCCTTTGCCGCCGTCAATGGCGGTGCTATGGCAGCGGGTGCCCGAATCTGCAGGGCCTTGCTTGCCAACTTAGAGAAACGCAACGTGATGAATGCCGTTGCAGTCGCCTGCGTCCCTCCCGCTGGGATTCCTGGCGGCCACCTGCCCACCGCAATCCCCACCTGCAGCCCCTGGGGGCGGCGGCCGTTGAACCGCTGCTCACACCTGCCCACTGGCTCAGCCTACCAGCGTAACCCTAAGAGGTCAGGTCTCCTCGTGATGAAGCCCTGCGACCGCAGCGTGGCCACTGTGTGCATCACATGTCCTTGGCCCCCTCCCACGGCGTCGCTGTTGTGTGCACGCCTGGCGATGCCGCCCAACTGATGGGCGCGGGGAAAGGAAAAAAAAAACCAATCGGGTATCACGCCAAACCCAAACGGGCATCGGCCACAGCGCCCCTGCGGACAGGGGCGGAAGAACGGTCAACACACGCAGACTCAAGCAATGCGCACAACTCAGACGACCATACGCGCAACCGGGCCCATCGCGGGAGCCACACAGGCGGCACAGCAACGGGTGCAGACGCGCACAAGGCAGAAATCCGGGAAGCCGTGCCAGCCAGGAAAGGCACAAGGCGACAGGGGCCACGAGCGGGCGGCACGGGGCAGGGCAGCCGCTGGGTCAAGGAGGAAAGGAACAGTGCACGCAGTCAAAACACCATCACACTCGGAAGGGCAGCAACTTGAAGTCCGCCATCGGCACGGTCACGTGCCGCCTCGTGTTCCCGTCGCACGAGACGTCTGGCCGAGTTTGCATGGTTGAATTTGCCTTGCTGAACAAGACTGCTGACTCTGCCGCTGTCTTCGAAAGCGTCTCCACATGTGTGGTCCTGCAGAATGGCATGTACGACTGTCCACCACTGCCTGCCGAGGTGCTACATCACTCTGCCCCGGGATGCCACCAGGCGCTGGCAGCTAGGTGCGCGCAGCGACTGCCCTGTGCAGATGGCTTGCAGGCCGGGCTGTGCGTGTCGTCACAGCTGCCTGGGCGAACGGTACTCTAGGCCGTTGTGTAGGTGACCGGTGCACTATGCGCTACAACCGGGTTTGGGGCTTCTACGGCGGAGCCTGGGGCCGTGCCCACGGCCACAAGTGCATGCCTGCCTTCCGAAGCCTGCGTAAAGCCGTGCGTCGGCACACGTAAAGCAAGGCACACAGGGTAGGGCATCCATTGGGTCCTCGTTCTGGCGGGGGGGGGGGGGTGACTTGGGTGGTTCTTGATCATGGGAGGCGGGACGGGTGGCCGGGTGGGGCGGGCTTGACCCCTGGCGTGGCACGGGCGTGGCTGCGGCGGACATGCATGCTCTCAGTCGAGGCTGGGTGCACCGGGCTTCCTTGAAACATTCCTTCACATGTTGCATTGGGAGGAGCTCTGCTAGGGCTGGCCGCGCGTGGCGTGGCAGCGTGGGTGTGCTGAGGCGTGGTATGGATGAGGTGGCACTTGCGGGAGAGGCGGGGACGAGGTGATGGCGTGCGCAGACGCGTGCTGCCAGTCACGGTGGTGTCGGTGGTGAGGGCTGCACGCAGCATGATCAAAGAGTGGGGAGGGAAGGCTTCCGCAGCCACAGCGACAGTGTAACACAATTGTGGGGTGGGTGTCTAGACATGTCTGAGGCATTCTAGATATAGTCTGCATCAGCCTAGGAGATCGAGCCTGCCATCCCAGATGGGCCATCTCAGTGTTACACTGTCATACATCAAGGCCCCGCAGCGCCGATGGAAGGAAGCACAGAATAAAACAAGCAACCACAAGTAGCATCGTCACTGAACACACCGGCATGCACCGCACGCAAAACGAATACGGCCGGCTGCCGTCTCTCTCGTCTCTCTCTGTGTGATGCACGCACATCTCAATGCCGATGTCACAGTGCACTGCAGTGTAATCAGAGCCCAGTCGAGTCAGCAGGGCGGATCCCAAAATGTGGGGGCTGCCCCCACACAGAGAGCAGTGCCCGTGCAGTCACCTCTATCCAGGCGCAGCTAAGAGGTGTGAACTCCCACAGGAGGTCTGCTGTGCCTACGAAGTTTTGCTTTGGTCGTCTGACGGCATAGTCCATGTACAAAACACAACACATCTATGACGATCCACAAGTATACATAGGCTATGCTGTTACACGGCCTGGGCTATGCTGTTACACAATGCCAGCATGCTGTCCACTGACACAGTGTCCAGAGGTTAGCTATGTCAGCTATGTGCCTACAGGGGCACATACACACTAGTGACCACCTGTGCTATTGAACCATGCATGACCATGGTTCATGCGAGTGTTACGCGTCTTCAATCACCGCGTAAATTCTGCTCATGATGCATCATGATGTCAGCAGCACCCTGAGGAACGATGGGCTCCTCCGGAGGCCACGCGTGGCCACGTAGAGCTCGATATCATCAGGCCTTGCGCAAGTCGAACCTTGCCGGGCGCGACTGCGCGCAATCGCATACATGTCCTCTGCACACAGCAGCGGCCATCAGCATTCGCCTCGTGTATATGTGCAACGACTTTCTCCGCACGTAAATTCGCAAGTTCGCTGATTGATCAGCACCGGTACTTATAATTGCGCACGTGCAGTTGCAAGCTTAAACAAGCCGTATTCTCGCTTTACTGTATACATCCTCGAACTGCTCGAGCAGTCATCTAAAGCCTGCAACTCGACATTCGCCAGCTGATTGCGAAACGGCGTTCACGGTGCCCGCTGAATAGGCTGAGGAGCAGTTGAACTTTCGCCTCAAGCTTTCGATTCCGGTTCCACAAGCTTAAGGGGTCTAGTAAAGCATTATGGCTACGTGGTGCGATTCGTGTTTCCAAGGTGCTAGACGTGAATACATGGCCACCGACGAATGCTGTTTTGATACATGTGGGCCATGAGGCGCCTCGGGAGCTGCAGCGATGTTTCAACTTGCCATTGCATTGTCGTGGCATGTCGCACAGATGATGAATCTCGGATGCCCCGTGTGATGCGGCCTGGGACATCAGACCTGTGTTTCAAGGATGCTAATATCACATATGACGCAGGGCTGCAAGGGCTTCGAATTCAGCACGTGTCCGTGTGCATCCCGGCGATCTCAACTCATATTCTTGGCGGTGCTGTTCATTATCGATTCCCGTAGGGTGTTAGAGTCACATATACCGGCGCTGCGTACTCTGAACAGCGTTGGTTTATACGCACCACATGTGTGGGCACCCGCTAGCGCTCCCTACGAGCTGCACACGTTCAACCCAATGAGCACGCACCGATGCCGCGTATGACGCCTGATTGTAATAAAGAGTAGCGCTGTCCTCGATGTGTAGGTTTCAGTTCTGACAATGCCTGCCCAGCTCGAAACACATGGTGCCGGTTGATTTCCGGAGCGACATTCACGTACGTTGGTACCGCAGGGCCTGAGCATGCACAAATCAGAAGAGACTCCATGTAACACAGTGTGACGTCCTCCATCGAGGCTGCGCGTGCAGGGTCGTGGAGAATGTCTGCTTCTCATGGATGGTGGCGTTCCTGCTGAGCGTCATTGCTCGCACAGCCCAGGAAGCTGGTTTCGGCAACGCAACGACTACCGGTTACGGGGTACGGTTTCCTCCACACTGCTGCATGCCTTGCATTCATGCTGCAGCTAAGGCGGTCCGTCAGAAGGCTGTGTGGGTATAGGTGTTCGCGGAGACCTGGAGCGCATGTTCCGAAGGTGCCCGGGGGAGGATTGTCATCAACGTTCAAGATGACAGACTAGGTGCGCTCCGTTTCTAACCATTGCCAATGACCTTTCCGCTGGTAATCATGGCGCCGTGGTTCGTGGAGATATAGCCCGGTCTACACGGGTATTGGTCACAAATGCAGTTCTTTTTCACGTTCAAGCATCAAAGCCTGTACCGGAAGGTCGCATAGGTCTCGTGCGGTGAGGCACATTGTCCAACATTGTTTCATTTGTAACGTGGGCGTCGTGTCTCACAATGAATTAGCTCAGGGTCTCAGCTCGAAGCAGTGTGTGTTGCTCATGTAGGGCAGGCCTTCTATCAGGCCATCCATGGCAGGAGCTTGCCAAACACTACGCAGGCTCAAACGGTCAGGCGAGCTAGCCCACTTGACAAAAATGCAATTATAGAGCTGGTGGTACGATCCCTTACCAGATTAACTTGTTCCATCCGGTCTAGGACTCGGGTACGTGCATTCCATCAGAGCCACTAACTGCAGGGAGCACGAGCCTCTCAGGATCAGATCATCAGCCACTTCTCCCAGTATGGTACTATTGCGCGGATTGACGACATCCTCGTTCCACCAAATCACATCTGGACGACCAAACAGATCAGCAAAGCTTCATGGCCGTTCTTGACAACCCCACACTCTGTGCGGCTGACACGGGTGATCCTGGCCCGTGCGGAAGATGCTGCAAAGATCCTTGAAGCGAAGTCAGATGTACCACTCGAGTTCGGTACTCCTGTCGCCCTCTGTGACTCGTGCCTACCTGGTCCGCAGATCGTTCTTCGAGGCGGGAGGGATCTTGCACAAGCCCACCTGCCCGAGCTGCTGGATGCGGCACCAGAGATTGTCTCGCAGAGGGTCTTTTACGTGCGGACCCTCTGGCCTGCCTGCATGCCTGTGGCTGATGCCTGTTGCTGGCGCCATGCCATTGTCCCCTACTTTGGTCAGGTTTTGCGTGCCCCGTATTGACTCCACACATCCTGCAGGACCCGACACAGAAAGTGTACAACCGTGCCCTCCACTTCGTGACCCTAGGCGCTGCCAGCCAGTTCCTACACAGGCAGCAGCTCCGGGCAGCTATGTACGGAAGCAGCTTTTACACATTTTTCTTCAATGAAAGGCTGACCGCCTGGTGGGGCAGTGACAACTGGGTGACTGTGTGGGACATGGACGCCAACAACTCCCTCGTGTTGCCAGCTCAGGTGGGCAACGCGGCGGCAACAATTAAAAGCGCACAGGTGTGTATAGCCGTACTGGCGCCAACCTGTGAGTTAATCGTGCATGTTTGCCTTCTCCGCAGCACTCGGCGCTCCTGGCCTTACTGGCATGCATTTGCAGGAGACTGTCCTTAAGGCATCTGCCGGAAAAGCTGTGTGCACCAGCGTCATGCAGCCGCTGATGAATGGCGAAGTGCACATGCGGTTTCAGTCGAGCGCGCAGATGGCGGAGGCGCTGAAAGCTCTCCGAGGCAGCGGCGGCCTGTTTGCTGGGGCAAAGCCCCTAGATGCGTTTGCGTGGCAGCCCAAGGCGGCAGCCACACTGCCCCCTCCCCCGCCACCAGTGAGGACCGAAAGCAAGGGCGGTATCAGCGCCCGGTCGGCTTCCACCGGGGCAGGGGGCAAGGTGGGATGGACCTCACCGGAATCTGCTGCAAGCACAAATATTGCAGCGTTCTTTCAAGCTTCACCAGTCAAATCGGTTGTTGCCTGACCTGTGAATGCTGCTGCGCTGGAGTGAAATGTGCTGGCAGGGCCAGGCCTGTGCCTCTGGTGTTTGTCAACACCGATTGAGTCAGACTAGGTTATGCTATTGCCGAGTTGCCGGTTGCCAGTCATGCAGGGCGGTCAGCAGTGTAGCCACCTTCATGTGGAAGGCGGGTGCAATGTGACGCCTCGATTTGTAATGAGCTGACCTGCCATGTTGACTTCGAACAGTTTGGCATTTCGGGGATGCTGTGATGGCTGCTAAAGTTTGTATCTGTTCATCATCGGGTGCTGCCGCTGCCCATATTGCTGGTTCGATGCCATCATGAGTCCCGCAAAAACAAAGCATTGGCTTATATGCGTGATCACCATGGCAAGTGCTGTGGGAGGGCTAAACCGAGCCTGTAAAGCGTGCCACAGCCCAGGCCATTGTGTTGGTGACATTGCTGAATTGTAGCCCGGGCTCTAGTTCATACCGAGGCTCGAGGGGATAGGCCAAGGGTGGCGGCCTATGCGTGGTGGCACATCAGCGCTGGCAGGCCGTCAGTGGGGACTACCAGGCCCGGCAACAGCGCCCGGCTGGCCAGCCTGGCGCAGAGGGGAGCGGCTGCGCATGCCTGGCGTGCCAGAGCGCCGGCACGCCCGTGTGTTGGTGAGGGCAGTTCATTACATCATGGCAGGAGGCGGTGCTGCTTGTGATGTCGATCATATCGCTTGCTTCTCTCCCTTGGCGCTGCTGAGGCCCTGATCTCAGTGTAACACACGGGCATGTCAGAACGGCGTGTACTGTGTGGTAAACTGTGATAGATCAACGCCCCAGCGGCACCGAGGGAAGAGATCAATTAGCAAGACAAACGCCGTGCACTGTGTGACTGCTGCACAGATCTCAGCACCAGTGTGGGAACACTCCTGTACCTGATGCAACATGTTCAGCACCTCAAACCTTGGCAGCAAACCAATATCGTGGAGCTGCAATCCTCACCTTGACACGGCACTCACGTGTGAGACCTGTTCTCGCCGCATAGGGATGCGCAGTGCAGCCTGAAGTACAATGTAGCGTGTATGCGCCCCAGGCTCGCCTGAGGCCCTGTTCGGAGAGAACAGCATGCACGTGAACACGGTGTCGAAGTGAGCATTACAACACTGTGACGTGCTGAGTACGTGGTCTCGGGCACTGGTGCATGTCCGAGCTGGGACTGAGTTCTGGATGGCAGTCACTCCAATGCAATCGCAACAGGCCCGCCCTTGGCCCAGTTGCAACGCATGACAATCGGTTCCAAGGAGATGCGACACTTACAGTGCACGCCAGCACTCACTGCATCAGCCGACAAGGCATGTGCAGAGAGGTGCACACTTATTCAGGCCTACAGCCGACAGTACTGCACCAAGATGCTGTTTCAGGCTGCGCTCGCGCAGACGTA
>JALKAD010000210.1:78633-94551 GCA_024500015.1 Ulva compressa | reverse complement strand
GCACGGCCAGTCCTCACGTCTGGCTCGGCGCGGCTGTGTGTTTGCGCTACTGGTTGTGTTCCTTGTGAGTGCGGGTCATGCCGATGTGTCGGGTGGCCGGTGCTGCTTGTGTTTCTTTGTTTGTTCCTTGCTTTCTTCCCTCTGCTGGGGCCTTGATCTATCACAATGCAACACGTGTACATGTGGGTGTGTGTTACACTGTGATAGATCTAGGACTCAGCAGCGCCAAGGCAACAGATCAGTCAACAGGCAAACGGACAAACCATGACAAACCATTACGTGTGGGTGTGTACAGCAGGGTTCAGACAGCTGCGGGGGCAACCTCAAGGGTGAGAGTTCACACCACCAGGGCCAAACCACTTGTAGCCACCATGTACAGGGCCCAATGACAGCCCCAGGGGCACTTGCGAGCACCCGCAGGTGCTCCTCTACGTCTGCATGAAACAGGTATTAGGTCATGCATCGGCAAACACCAGGGGAATATGCCATGCATACAGCAGCTCACATGCGTGCAAAAGGATGCCAGGATCTTGGCCAAGCTTGGCCAAAACCCCCTAGGCCTTGCAAGGGCTTAGCTGGAACACCCAGTTCACAATGCAAGGGCCCCTTGCCTATGCCCCCGAGGCATGGTTACTGCACTGCATGTACATACATGGCCGACTCTGCGCCTGCAGCTAAAGCTGAAATCTCACTTCAAGCATACATGTGTGCTTCTCATTGTTATACTATAGTATGCAGGCAAAAGGTCGAGTGCTAGCTACGGATCTGACATTCATGATCAGCACTTGGCAGCAATTGCAAGGGACACTCCCTCGTGGCCCTTGTACGGTCCATGTGCACCCCGATCACGCGCATGCCTTGGTGATACAGTCATCCCCCCTGACCGTGCACGGCCGTGGCCACGCGTGGCTCATGATCATGACCGGGATCACGCGTACGTGGTCACGACTGCAGCTGACAGCGCGCAGCGCCAGCTCATTCGCGCGCCAAACTGCAGCTTCAAGGTGCTTCAGCACCTCACAACGGCCAGCAAAGCTATTGCATTGACATGACTCCGGCAGTTATTGTAGTCGGGGCAGAGTCTTGGACGCCGAATGCAATCGCGGTCGTGCACCCGTGACCAACTCGTTCTACAGAGCGCGGCCGCACTCGTGGCCGCGTCAATCACGTGCGCGCACTGGCAAGACTGACATTCGCGGTGGGCGCGTTTGGCTACAGTTTGGCTTGAAGTTGAAGTTCGGGTTTTTGGGTTGGAAGCTATGGCGCGTCCGCCATGGGCTGCAGTGCACTCATCGTGGCACTGCCACTAGTACTGGCAGTGGCAGACGGGCGTACGCGTGTGATATGCAGATAGAACTCGCGATCGGCCCAAGCTTGGGCACGCAGGCCCTGCCGGATGGGACGCCCTGGCCCAGCGTGCAGCTGCAGTGCTTTATGATTTGACGATCCTGCCGATTTACTAGTAGCTTCTTCTCTATAGACATATGATGATGAAAGGCATCGACAACGCCATGGATTCGATCGCCCGCACTGCAACAATACGGTGCACATAATTATATGTTTTGTATTACTTGCTCGAGTTTGGATCGCAAAATCACCTGGAGCTTCGAGATCGAGGTGGCAGATACGCCCATTTGCCCGCAGGGGTGGCCGATGCCCGTTTGGGTTTGGCGTGATGCTCGACTGGGTTGTTTCGTTTTTTGGGTGCACGATTTCGTTTCTCACACCACACTGCCGTCGAAATCGCCAGTATACTCAAGTATGGCGCGGCGGGCCCACGGCGGGTCCGCGCGATGCCCATCGATATCGTGTAAGGCCGCTCAGCCCCTGAAACGCACGTCGTCGTCAGACGCATGCGTCGTCAGACGCACGTACTACGTGTGCACATCCATGCGGCTGTCAAATTTGGGGCTAATGCCGGTACCGGCGCAGGTGCCGCGCGCACTCTAGACGTACCGGTACCTTGAGGTACCTTACAAAAAATAATAAAATAAATCGGGCATCACGCCAGACCCAATCGGGCATCGGCCACAGCACCCCTACGGAAAGGGGCGGACAGGAAGGAGGACTCAGTTTCAGAGAGCTCAAATGAGTCGATAGGAAACGGTGGGCAGGCCGGAATAGGGTCACACAGCATCCAAGCCCGCACACGGGACCACGCGTACGGGGGCACTCGAATGCTACGCGTGTCAGGGGAGCCATCGTGCCAGCCACCCACAAGCCGCGAGACACAGTGAGCCACGTCGCGATCGAGCACATACATAGCAGTCAATGCAGTGCACACTTGGCAAGTGTTGGGTTCGTCGGTGGCGGGCACCTGCGAGCGCTGAGAACTTGAAGGGGTCAAGAAGGAAGGGCACTGCCGTCACCGCCGCGACATGCTCTGGTAGGAGGCCCTCCGGCAACGCCGCGAGAACAATGTCGCGTATAGCAGGGTCACCAGACACTGCGTACAGCAGGTCATCACGAAGGTACTGAAGGCCATGCACGCCGACCCGAGATAGTACCGCACCGCAGGAGAACAGCAAATGCTCAATGTGGCGCCACCGGTGTTCGACCGGATCATCCACGTTAAACAATACAGGCATATCAGAAATCACGGCTCGACACAGCTCACACACTGCGCCATCGTTGCGTGTACCATAGGAGTGGGAGTACTCCAACGGCAGGTGTGACGAGCGTAGCGCCATGAGCACCCATGTCACTGATGAGAGAGCGGACACATACGGCGCATACATGCACCTAGGGCGCTGCGAGTACAGGCCAACGGCCACCGGGTTATGGCGCTAAGAGGGCTCTCGCGGTCGCTTTCGCAGCCGCGATGTGGGCCGGCTGCGGGCGGGGGGGAGCCTCCCACCTTGCGGCTCCGTACAGTGTGCGCCCAAATGCCCAGCTGCACCGTGGCATTACGGACTACTGGAGCAGCGTCACTGACAGAGGGGGGATCGCCACTCCCCCCTGGCGCCTGCTGCAGTTCAGCGCACACCACATCCAGCGCCATCTGTGCCCGGGACAGCCACCCAGCCCTAGGGTGCGCCTGCGACCGGACCTCGGCTCGCATACAGTCCGGAGACCGGCCCGCCGGCAAAGGTGCCACAAAGCAATCGGACAGGGGACCATGTTCCCAGGAGCGCCGCACAAGCATCTGCTTTCCGGACGCGGCAGAGATGTCTAGCATGTGCCACTGAGTAGCAGTCCCGTGACAGCATCACACCAAGGTCTGTGAGCATGACCGACGGCGATACGCAGCGCAATTTGCACCATGCAGCTGAGCCAGGACCGGAGTATAACCCCGCCGCCAGCCGCGCGGCACGGTGGAGAACATCATCCATGGGGGGGCGCGCGGCACATACAGGCCACAGCTCCATGCCATAGAGCATGCACGGCGCAATGCGGGTGCGGATGACTGCACTTTTGGTCACGGCCGACAGCTGTGCGCTGCGCAGCACGGGCAGCCAATCCCCCAGTGCTGACCACCCCTTGCGGGTGGCAGTGTCCTGCTGCAAGTCCCAATTGTGCTGCGCTTGGAGCTGCAAGCCCACGTTGGCGTTGGCCCGCTGCAGTTGGCACGTACCCCAGTAGAAAGCAACATCAGAATAACGATCACACACAGCACGGGGTCCAAACACCACCACCGTGCACTGTCTTGGGAACACCAAGGTCCCACTCCCACCCGTCACTGTGCATATGTACCACATCAATGACCTGTTGCAGTCCGGTCGGCGTGCCATAGGCCCCTGCAAGGTCGTCCGCATATGCTTGCCCAGCATACGTATACGGACGGCGCCAGCTCGCGTCACCCACCGTAAGCGCCCCCGGCCCAGGCGCAGCATGCATGCCGTCCAGCACAGAGTCAACAAATATTGCGTACAGCAGTGGCGACAACGGGCAGCGTTGTGCCACACCGCGCTTAACCTGGAAGCGCGTCGATAGGCAGGCATGTACTTGCACACGGCTGGATGCGGCCGAGTACATGCTGTCAATCACTGCGAACAATTTGCCCGTCACTCCCTTCTGGAGAAGGCGCTACATCAGCAGGTCATGGGGAACAGAGTCATACGCTTTGGCTGCATCTTGCAAAGAAGCAGACAAACGCAGGGTCGCCAGCAGCCGTCAGGCGGCGCACCAGCTAAAGCAAGGTGTCCAGCGCATTCAGGGTGCCCCTGCCCGGGCGAAAGGCGTATTGTTGATCATGCAACGAGACAGAGTTCATGATGCGGTGTGCAAGCAGTGCTGCAAATAACTTGTCCAATACGGGTAACAGCGTCAGGGGCCTATAGTTGCCACATACACTTGAATCTCCTTCAAGTGTTTTGTGGAGGTGCACAACCACCCCCTGCCACCAGTTCGATCGTTGGGTACTTCCCAGAGTCTAGCACCGCTTTGAACAGCCGCGTAATAAGCTGGAGCCCCGAGGGGCCAGAGTATTTCAGTAGCTCGGCAGGCATGCCGTCCCCACCGGAGGCTTTGTGGGTTTTTAGCTTGGACAAACCAATCTGGACCTCAGCAGTAGTAAACGGCGCGTTCATGCCACCCGCATCTTGTGCTGGGGCAGCATGTGCCGCCGCGACCTGCTGCAAGGCGTGCTCGCGCATGGTACGTGCAGTCTCGGTCCGCGGAGCGAGCGGGGCCGCGAGGGCAGCGGCATAGTCACGCAGCGCCTCAGCTTTCGACGCCGGCTCCGTGCATAGGTCATCCGTGACAGGGTGGTGCAGCGTAGGGAGCTCGGCTTGCGCTTTGGCATGCGTCAGGGCTTCCAACGAGCGGTGCATGCTGTACGATCCAGGGGCCCGGCTGCACAGGTCAGCGCACACCCGCTCTTTATGATGGCGATGTCTCCGTCGCGCGGCACGGACAGTAGCGCGGAACACCACGTTTAAATTTGCCTGCGCAGCTGGTCGAGCCGCGCCCGCGCATGTATGCTGCCCCCAGGACGCCCGCGGAGTGCTTGCAGTGCTTGTCGGCGCTGTGTACACGCTGCACGCACCTCACGGGTGAACCATGGTTTGGTAATGCCATGAACCACCGTGCGGCAGCCAATGATGGTCATTGCTGCAGCCACGAGTAGTATGCGTCCCACCTCCAGCGCCAATGCATCCACGGCGGCTTGGTCACAGGTCTCTGTAGGCGTGGGTGGTTTTGCAAGCACCGTGGACTGGCTAATGAGCTGCAACACTGCCTGGTGGTAAGCGGCGCGGACGTCCACATCGTGGAGCAGCTCTAATCGAAGTCGACGCGTAGTGGTTCGCTTCGCACCTAACCAACCTGCAGCTGCGCAGAATGCAGCAGATCGTCCGCGTGGGATGGAAGGGCATATATGTGAGGGTATATGTGAGGGCATATATGTGAGGGCATATATGTGAGGTATATACCCCGAGCCTCAACGTCATAAGCTGTGTGCACGCCCACCGGTACCTGCGCCTTGCGATCGATCGATATACACTACAAGAACGACTTGTGCCCGCACGGCCACCCGGGTGACCATTTCCCCCGTATAGCTTCAGAGTGACCACTCTGTACGTTGGCCGGCGATGCGCGCGAGCTCGAGGCACCCGTCAAGCCCAGTACCGTCAGAATTACAAACCTCCGCCGAATCTTCTCGGTATATGTGAGGGCATATATGTGAGGGTATACGTGAGGGCATATATGTGAGGTATATATTCCGAGCCCCAACGTCATAAGCTGTGTGCACGTCCACCTGCGCCTTGCGATCGATCGATGTATTGGTGCCGGCGATGCGCGCGATCTCGAGGCACCCGTCAAGCCGGCGCCCAGTACCGTCAGAATTGCAAACCTAGGCGGAGCTCCGCCGACGTCCCGTCCGGACCATGCTTAAGAATGGCTGTGGCTGTGGATGAATTCATTCGGCCCCCAAAATACGTTTGTCCGGCGTCCGGAGCTTCGGCGACACAGCATGAAAACAATCACCTCGCGTCCAGCGTCCAGTCTGTTCGTGTCGGCGCAACGCCAGGTACCCGGCGACCTCGTCCGGTCCGATAATACCCACGTGTGATTCTACCGTGACGATTGTCCGCTGTCTGGAGCACTTGCGGGGGCGGGTTTCGTGGATTTTCACAGATTTGTCCTGGCCGCGACCGGGATATGGGGTGGATTTTCGGGTATCTTCACTGAACATGGCCATGCATGGGGTTGTGGTCAGCTTCGAGAAGCTTCGTGGCACGCGTTTTAGCCGTCACGGGCCGGCGCACGTGATCAAATTGCGCGCGGGATGCCCCAATACATCTGAATTCGGCGACACACATGTACACAATCATTGTTTTAGCGCGGTCCCGTCCGGATTCTTCGTGCGTCGGCGGTGAGATCCCAGAAAAATTCGTCTGGTTCGTCCCGCGGCCGGTACAGGTCTATCGGCGGCTCTAAACAGTTTACCCTTGTCTGCTCCGCAGAGAAATATTGGCGGAGGTTTGTAATTCTGACGGTACAATGTTCAGCGAAGAAGTCCTCGAATTCGAGCCACCGATGCATTCATGGCGCGCGGCGACAACTTGGTACTTGGAGGAGACGGAGGAGACATTGGAGACGTTGCTTGTCACCTGGAACTATATATAATAGGTGGTCAGTACTGCGCGCACGCGGCCGCTCTCGAGAAGCCGGTCTTGAGATCAACCGGCACTGTCGCACTATCTGAGCAGTGATATCTGCACTGCGAGCGTCATGACGATTCGCTGCAGCATGCATGTCGCTTGCCCACGGCGGGCTGCAGGGGCTAACAGCCGCGGGGGTTATCACAGCGAACACGTCAGAGCAGTATAGGTTTTGCGCAGCGGCATCAGGCCACATTCGATGATCGCTACCCAGCATGATCGACCTTTCTTTACATTCTTTCAGTGTCATTCCTGCGCATGATCGTCGACGTCGCCCCGAGCTATCGCCTGCCGGAGATGTCTGCCAATCAACCCATTTTGTCGTCTTTGAAGTGCGAAATCATAAAAGCTCAGCATATTTGTAGAAATAGTGAGGGAAACGAGGGATCCGTGGGCGGGGGTTCGCCAACACGCCGGACATGGGGCTTCAGCGGCAAGCAGGTGCGCGAGCCCGCCTGAACTAGACGTACGTGATCACCGGAGCGGTTTTCTGTTCATTTCGATATGCCTCATATAATCGTGCTGGGATTCATGGGCAGTGCATCTCTGTACTGAGTTGCTGTTTGGTACGTACCAAGCGAATCAACGTGGGCTCGATCCGGCGGTCGTGAGGCTTCGATGTTGAGTAGCGATTGTAGCCGTCATCACTGTAGTGATGAATTGTAGTGTTTGTAGTGACCTCTGACTGGATGGTGCAACGGAGGCTGCTCAAGGCCATGGTTTCGTGGCCCAGGTCGCGTTTGGTACCGAAAGCACTGTTCGCCGGCCAAAAACTTTCACGCAGGAACACACGAAGCAGTTGACATCGGTTTCTTATCAGACCGCCATATTTGAGCGTTGCTGGCTGGTCACACGTTTCGCAGTACTGTTGCTTATGCACAGGCCGTTCACACCGAAGTGCCTGGCCCAGCGGCCCTTAGCACACTTGTACGAGAGGTCGCTTGCGCGGAGCTGCGTGTACGGCCGATTGTACACTCGTTCAGCCGCCGAGGCACACCTTCGCACATGTCACGCATCATAATCTGGTGTCAGAGTCGTTGTTTCGCGCATGCCCACAGGACAGGAATGGGCGCTGGCTACACGTCAATTCAAATCAGCTGTGTAGCTGGACAGCCACGCACCCCCAGATGGTCCGATTTTACTCAAATGCCGTCTGAAACATCTCCATGAGATCCTAGGTCTCGGATGGTTCACCCGGACCTCTTGCAAGACCTGCACTGCCGCGTGCCACTCCCAACTTGTTCGCACAGTCACGCAAAGCGTCTCGTCGAAGCAGCCATGCGTTGCACTTCTGGACGTGTAGGTATTGGGTGTGGGCCCCAAGTGAATTTTGTTTGCAGACGAATTCAGTCGGAGTGCTAGCGAAACATGGCAGCCCCGCACCGGCGCGGCGCCAAACGTCTGGGGAAGACGCTCGGAATGGCTCAAAAGAATGTGATTCTCATTCTACCGTGGAGGATAGCAACACTGCAGACTGGGAAATCACCCCGGACGAGCTCACGCTTGCAGCAGTTCTCGGGGAGGGAGAATTTGGAATTGTGTACAAAGGCAAGTGGAACGGGACCCCCGTGGCGATCAAGGTGCTATTCTGCCTGCATCCCGAGGATAAATGTGGTCGCTGCGGTACAACATGATGTTCACTGCCACGCAGACGTGCGCTGACGGCCGCGGAATGGCTCACCGTTCCACTTCATGAATGCAACACGCACGCTGTCTCCCTGTTATACCTAGGCTGTCACTGGCCAATCTTCCATCATGCCTTAGTAGATTGCCGTCCATGTGGCGAGCGCATGGCCTTTTTCCATGGCACGCAGTGTACAGCAGTGTACAGCAATGCTCTTGGAGGAGCACCCTTTGTTATGTGGTTAGCCGTAAACACATTCACGGACCAAGTCTGACTGTGCGGAGCTGCCAAATGCGTTTGCTTGATGCATGCAATGGTGAGTGGTCATATGTCTACATTCACGTAGTTGGTGAGGTACTTTGGCATGCAAGCCATCTCAACTGAGAGGCAGCCAGCTAGCATGGTGACAGGACCGTTGGTGTCAGTGCAGCCATGTCAGCAAGAGCAATTTCAAGGTTGCTGTGAGTTTGGCTTCTCACTTGACCCACAGCAGCTGCGCAGCAATGCCCATCAGGGACGCAGCCTGCATTTGCAAAAGGGTCGATATGAAACCGATCTTTACCTATAACTGCTATATCGCGGGCACTTGATGTGTGTTGATCAGATTGGTGTTTGTTCACTGGAAACTGACCTCACTTCTGGCTATCAGTACAGCCACATCAGTACAAGTGCACATGACATGTTTTCATGTGTCATGGATCCGAGTCTTCCTGCAATCAAATCACTTTGATCCTTGAATATTATCTCCACCTCATGGCAAGCTTACTCATCCTGCGACCATTTGTAAGAGATTCGTTCCATCACAGTGTGTCCACAGGTGCTCTAATCTCACACATGTCTACAGGTGGTCAAGGCCTCAGAGCAACTCAACCAGCAGCAGCTCGCTGCCGAGGTAGGCGTGCTGCGCCGCATACACCACCCCAACATCGTGCAGTTCCTCGGTGCCTGCACGCGCACCAAGCCCATGACCATCGTGTCTGAAGTGATGGAGGGCGGATCGCTGGCAGATGCACTGCAGTTGAGGCCGCAGCCCCCGCTGCGGCGCGCGCTTGAGATCGCGCTCGACTGCACACGCGGTCTCAACTACCTGCACCTCGCAAACCCCCACGCCATCATACACCGCGACCTCAAGCCCTCCAACATCATGCTGACAAAGTCCGGGACCGGCGCGGTGAGTACCTGCCCCCTGCAGCTGCCGAATGCCGGCGCAGCATGCACAGCACGGCCTGTGCTCCGGACTGTGCCCACAGCCCACAGCATGCACGGCCTGTGCTCCGGACTGTGCCCAAGGGCACAAGCAGCTGCCTGCACATCTGGCGCACCGCAGCATAGTAGCGCTTCCCATGGTTGTTTAAGCGGCGTCTCTGTTGCCGCAGGGCGGCTGTACCATGTCAGCTGTCTTCATGGCACATCCACATTGGCACATGTTCTGTCAGCTATGGCATCTGCAAAGAGCTGCTGTCGCTTTGCATGTGGGCGGGACGTCATGGTCCAGGTCGCGCGTTTTGTTACATGTGTGTTCATGCGGCTAGCGTCTGCTGTGCGTGCTGTGACGCCGAGTGGCGGTGCAGGACCCGCTGCTGGGCACAGGCGTCGCCAAGCTTGCGGACTTTGGGCTGTCGAAGAACATCACATCCTTCCTGCCGCCCAGCATCTCGCCTGGCTTGGCCGCGGCACAAACCGGATCTCCGGCCGGCCCGGGCGATGGGTCGTCCGAGTTCCGGGATGGCAGCTCTGGGCTGGGGCACTCCAGCGCAGTCTCTGGTGCGCCCTTCCCACAGTGCCATGGCGGCCAGTGGGCTCTGCATTGCGTCGTGCTGGTTCCATGAAACGCCGCCTGGGGCTGCCCCAGGGCTGGTAATGTTGGGCAGCGTCGCATCGGCTCGCAGAACCGGGTAGCACGCTGAGGCCGACATTGCGCTGCGCGTGCTGGCAGTGGATGCACAGAGCATGTGACAGGGCGGCAGCTGTGTGCGGCCATGCATGTGAGGCTGCGGCATGCGTGCAGACAAGAACGTGCTCATTGAGCGCATGTTCAAGATGACCGGTGGCACAGGGTCGCACGTGTTCATGGCCGGGGAGATCTTCCGACGCGAGCCCTACAACGCCAAGGCGGACGTTTACTCCCTCGCGATGGTCATGTACGAGATGCTCGCCGGCCGCCGGCCGTTTGAGGAGATGGATGCGCGCGAGGCTGCGCTGCGTGCTGCGCGCGAAGGGCTGCGTCCGCAGTGGCCACCGCTGGTGTCTGAGGCATGCCCCGCGGCCGAGCGCGTCGTGCTGTATGAAGCACAGGCATTGGTGCAGAGCTGCTGGGCCGCAGATGCGACAAAACGGTGCGACGTCCCATGCGGGAGGTGTCACGCTGCCACTTGCGCCCCTGGCAGCTCAGTTCAACGCGCACAAGGCGCATGCATGCCGCCTGCCATGCTGCTTGGCGACGGCTGCAGGTCGCGGTCGACTGCATGCTCATCACAGAGCGCCAGCATGTGCAGGCCAGCAGCTTCAGAGATCATTCCGCAGCTGGAGTCTCTGATTGATCAGCTGCCACGGGAGCAGTATCCCCGCCGCACTCCCTCCAGCGAACAGCTGCGCCGCGCCGGCGGCACGTGGAACAGCTCCAAGCCGGCAGCGCAGCGACGAGCGGCAGACGCGGCGACGAGTCGGTCGCGGCCTCGGTGGTCCAAGATCAAGGGCTGGGGTTCGGCACTGTCACTACGAAAGGGTACAGACGGCGACAGCTGCCGGTCGGCCAGCACGTCCCAGCAGGCCAGCATGGAGGGCATGCCGGTAGGCCAGATGTCGCTGCGAGGCGGCGGCGGAGAGGGCACCCATGTGGGCGGCCGCCCTCGGTCAGGGTCTACTGATTCTCTGCGGCAGCTTGATTCTACAGGCTCCGCAATGCGTGCTGACAAGAAGCGCCTACCCCGGCCTGCGTCGCAGCCTATCACAGGGGACAGCAGGTACCCGCCCGCGCCTGCGTCGCAGCCCAACATGCGTGACCAGAAGCACCTGCCCCGGCCTGCGTCGCAGCCCGGCACGGGTGAGGTGCATGGCCTGCTGGGCCTGCTTCGGAAGCTGGGTGGGCCTGGGGGACACAGGAAAGCGGCAGCACGGCACGGCAGGAGCGTGAGCCGGTCGCGGTCCGGTGGGGTTGCAGATGGGGGCATCTGCCGCAGCATTGCGGAGGTGGAGAGGCGATAACACTGCGCGCTCTGGGCTTTGGATGCATCTGCGCTGACAAGGAAGGGGCGTGGTGTTGTGAAGTGCGGCTGCATATGCGCATGCCGCACTTACGCCAGGCAGATGCAGCGCTGAGGTGACCGTGCTGGGCAGCAGGGCGTTTTGATGCGGCAGTATATCATGAGAACAATGGGAGGTTTTGAGTGGCGGGTGTGCGGAGTGGCGGGTGTGGGGGGGTTTGGTCGGCACGGTGCATCGCCGAATGTGCGATGCATGCATCGCGACGATGAGTGAGAAGATGCGATGCGATGCATGCATCGCGACGATGAGTTATCATGGGTGAGAAGGAATCTAGAGGCACGCGGAGACCTGTGCACGCAGCGCGGGAGTGGAGGCATGGGTGCGGCAGTTGAGCGCAGCATGCATTGCCGCCGTGCGCTTCGTGCCGCGCGGCACCGAGGGCGGCCGTTCATGAGCGGCCGTGCAGAGAGAGTGCAGTACTTGCGGCTGCACAGTGGTAGGTAGGTGTATGGTAGGTGTGTGGTAGGTGGGTAGGAGGTGGGCTGAGGCTGCCCAGGTCAGGGTGCGGAGCACCCGCAGGCGGCAGCACGCAGCACGCCGTGGCAGCTGGGCCATGTTTGAGTGCCCAGCATGTGGAAGGGGGGGGGGCAGTTTGATACTTTTCGTCTGGCGTGGAGCTCAAGCACACGCCGCCCGCGTGCAACGGCGCCATGCATGAAGGCAGAGAATCTGCCTGATGGCGTGGGGCGTTTACCTTGAATGATTTTTTCTTCCGGGTTTGTGTGTGGACCCTGGGGCAGATTTCTCCTAGAGTGTCGGAGTCTGAGCCGTTTTTCCGTTTGACTCGGACTTCAGGCACAACATGCTGCATCTTGTGCAGAGGGTGGTGATCGAACACGGCCCAGCACTGCGCTGGTTGAAATGTAACATGTGAGGATTCCTACCGACATCGAGTTTGGGGCACTGGTGCTGGGAGCGGTGGTGTTGGGAACAGGAGAGTAGCACTGCCTGGATCCCAGAACACCTTGCACGTCCTGTTCGACTTGATGCTCAAGCACCCGTCAGCTACACATGCATTCAATTCCACACAAGACCCGCCATGGTGTATAGCTCAGTCTGCAAGGGGCTGATGTGATCAGCTTTGATCTTGGAATCTCTAGTGCAACCAGAGCTGCACAGAATGGGCTCTCTGTGGGGTGTGTGCGTCTGCTGAGTATACAGTGTGACTCACCACGGCTTCAGCAGAACACGTTCGGGTGGCCTGGTACTAGATGCCACCGGGCCAAGCATGGGACCTGCACTGCCATGCCTTGCTCACGCATTTGCACCCATGAGTTTGCTGGTACTCTCGACACCACGTGTGCGATGGCTTGAGTGTGCAAGGAGCTGTCTGGCATGCTGCATGAATGATGGGTGACGTTGGACAACTCTGAGGGGAATACGCTGGGGGCACAATCCTCATGGGGCATCGGGCAGCAGTGGAGTGCCGGTATGAGGTGCTGGGTGGGCCACTGCCACCAGTGGTGTGCTGTGGATCCCCCATGCCAGGCACGCACCACTGCAAGATGTACATACAACTGGCACTGTCAGGTGTTGTGCAAGCAGGCAAACTTGAAGTGCCATTAGGCGTGACTCTTGGCAGCAGCTCAGTGTGGGAACCATGAAAGGAAACAATTTGAGGTCAGGAAGGCAATGTCCAAAGCAGTATGGCTCACAGTGCAATTCATGCCTGGCGAATGCCAACCTGGATCGAATTTGCAGCATGACTGAGTGGCATGTGAATGTGAGTGTACATGGAGTCTAGCTGTACATATGCGTGATGCACTGGATGTGATGCACTGGATCGGCGACCCTCGGTCACGGTGATAGATCTAGGACCCAGCAGCGCCGAGGCAACAGACCAGGCAACACGCAAAAAGACAGGCAGCCCATCGCAGGTACCAAGGCTACTCTCCGCACGAGCAAATGCCAGAACGATTTCGTGCAAACTTGCGCTGTCATGAAAGCAGACACACACATGTGCATGCACACACACACACATACACACACAAACACACACAAACAACGCATGAACCGAGCGCAGCACCGCGCAGTACCACACACTCCATGCGCACGCCAAACACAGTCGGCCCGCTCCAGGCACACTGGCGGGCGCCTACTCGACACCATCAGGCTACATGGGCGCGCAACCGCGCGCTACGGCCATCTCCGAAGCCGCAAGGCACCGGTCCCAGGGGCTGCAGCGACAGCCAGCCAGGCTGTACGAGCGGTGGCCGAGAAGGGGGGCAGAGGAGAAATGGCGGTCGTGCGCGGGCAGGACGGAAGAGGGAGGGAGGAGGAATGTGGTGGGGGGGGGGGGGGGGGGGGATTCAAAAAATACCCAACGTGCGGAGTGCGGGGGAGGTCCCACGACTCTAGCCTATGCGCGATGGCCCTTCATGCGGCCGGCAGTCCATTCCGGTGGGGGACAGAGAAGCCCTCACAGTGCGCCGCCGAGCGAGTGCTAGCTCGGAGGGGCAACCTGCAGGAATGGCTTGTCGCGCAGCGCTCGCGTCTGTGTTGGTGACATGTCGCTGTCATGGCTAGTTAAGGGCAGAATAAGTGTCGTGTTGGACACCAGTGCGCCGTGGTTCCTGGCCGCTTCTCCCGCGAGTTGTTCTGGGAGGAAGCGGGTAACGCGAGTCGCCCCCCGGATGCCCTGCCATCGTCCATGCAGTCAACGGGATGAACTGGGCTGCAGCCGTGTGATGGGCGCCTACTTGTCGTGCTTAATGTTGCCGTTCGCCGCTGTCTCAGCGTTGCGCGTTGCGCAACCTCTACGTGCCGCTGGCCGCGCAGCGACGACCTTGCAAGCGGGTGCCATCACCTTCACATCCAGCAGCGCCATGCGCGTGGTGAGAAATGCTAGGAGGTCGCCTCGCTGCGGGGGCCGCTGCGATCGGGGCGGCGGGGGTGCGGGCAGCGGCGCTGGCGCCCGGTCAGGGGCGGCGGGCACGTCGCGCGTCGGGGTCTGGGCGGCGGTGGGGGGGGTGGTAGCGGCGGTGGGGGTGGGGGAGGCCGGGGCCGGGGCTTGGGTGCCATCAGGGGTGTGGGGCACGTCCGAAGCCTGGGGGGCCTGCGAGAGATGAGTTGGGGTTTGCAACGGCGCAGCATCGGCTGGGGAGTCCGGCGGCGGCAGTGGTGGCGGCGGCGGCGGTGGCGGTGGCGGCGGCGGGCCGCGCTGGCACAGCTCGGCCGGTGCACTCGCTGACGGCGCAGCCGGCGGGCGTGTGAAGCCCGCCGGCGGCGCGGCTGGTGGCGACTGCCGGCTGCCGCGGAGGGGGAGCACGCGTATGCCTCCGGGGAGCTTGCCGACATGCGGCTCGAGCGATGAAGCGAGCGATGCGCGCATGAGCACCCGCCTCCAAGCCACCGTGATGAGGTCGTGCTTCAGGATTGAAGTCGCCCATAGCTGGCCGCATATGACACTGTGCGTGCCGGACGCAGCTACCCGGCCGCAGGGGCACGCCTCATCCGAGTCCAAGACGGGCAGCAGCGGCTCACCCAGTCGCAGCAGCACAGCCACCTGGAATTCATGGTCGGTCAGGCCTGTCACCGGGCCGGGGCAGGCCGTGAGGAACGCCGAGGCCAGCGAGCCAGAGCAGCTGAGAAGGCGAGCTAGATCAGCGCACGCCGTCTCCGCCGTCTGGGGATTCGGACCGTCCTTCAGGGTCTGGAGGTGGTCGCGCATGGCGGTCCAGCGCGCGTCGGCCTCTGCCCGGCTGAGCGCGCTCTGGAGCTGCGTCATGCGCAGCTTCGTGCCAGCGTCAGACGCCCAGGCGTCGGCGGGGGTCGGGCTGTCCGAAATTCCCTGCACGGCCGGCCATGCCTGCCGCAAGCGTGCGAGGCGGGCCTGGTGCTGGACTGCGGCGTCGCCGCGGAACGGCTTACCGCTGTCGATACCGTCTGCGAGCACCGCGTGCGCCACTGCTGCCGACGCGAGACGCGCTGCGTCAGCAACGTCGGCTGTGTAGTGTCGCAGGCCCATGCCGCCATGTCTATGAGGCAGCAAGGCCTGCTCGCGCTGCAGTTCGGTGAGCTGCTGCGTGTCGATGATGCGGCACATGGCGTGTATGCTGGCCTTCTCGACTCCCATGAGCGGCTGTGCGAGGTGGGCCCAGTCGGTAGTGCGCAGCAGGTGTGCTTCGCGATGCTGCAGGCACTGGAAGAGGACAGCCCACCGTGTCTGGGCCGCCAGCGGGAGGCCTGCCAGCTTCTGCATCAGCTCGACAGTGCGCTTGCATCTACTGCTCACGTAGGCCTCCACATAGGCAGGGGTGCCCAGCGGCGCGCCGCATGCGACCATGCCGTCAGTGGCGACTGTGGCGCCTAGGCAGGCGGCTGCGCGCGATGCCTTGGCGGGATCGGTGCAGTGTACGAGCGTCTTCTGCTTGTTGCACTGGTGGCGGGATTGCACAACCCGGCCCATGGCGACCACTTGCTCTA
>JALKAD010000210.1:52726-78533 GCA_024500015.1 Ulva compressa | reverse complement strand
ACTAGCAATAATGAGTTGTGAACCATTGGTAAACCCTCAATGAATACTGCATGAATGCCCATCTTTGAGGGAATGAACGAAATAAGTACAGCTGTATGTCAAGTGAACGCGACTTTGGATGAAATGGGTGCATTCATCATACATTCAACAATGCTCATTGCAGAGCAATGAATGCAATGTTTAGCATGAATGTCTGGCCAATGTGCATGAATGTTGTGACGACTGGGTCTAGTGAATGTTCGATGTATGTGGTGTCAGCACCAAAGTTGAATGTGGGCTACATACCACAAACATCCAAACTGCTGGAAAACTGGTAGTTACCTTTGGATGCACGCAGAGTGTGACTGTATCTTTTTGTGCTAGTTGTGAATGCGATTAACATTCGTCACTGCTTGTAGAGCCACGTCCCTTCACAGAACATACACCAAACGTTACCGTATACACTTTTGGCTGGGGAAGTGTCCAGAGGGACTTGCATCGCTGTGCATGCGCGCTTGTGCACGCTTGCGTTATTACACCGGTGTGACAGCTGTTAGTATATAGCCATTGCAGCCGGCAGGTACCTATCATTGCACACTGTGATGTGCTTATAAGCTACTGCTCCCTGTTGCCAGCCAGACGTGACCATCCCACCGGCAAACCGAACGCCCTTGGCCGATGCAACCATGTCTTACTCCAGATGCGAATGCATAGCTGTACAGTGTACTCAGTACATTTGTATCCTCTTTGTATGGTAAATGCTTTGGCCTGTTTGTTTTGTTGAGACAGGGCAGCGATGTCACTGAAACTGCGCGCAACTCTTGCAACTCGCGGCTCTGTCACGGAATCCGCTCAGCTTGCAGCCTTGCCGCAAGTCCGCTCATCCAGTCTGGCTCGCTGATGAAAAGGTCGAGGCAAAGGGTATGTCTGTGTGTTGATTTGGACTCAGGCTCTCCGAGTCGTAGTTGCACGTTCGAGTGTCAAGCGCGCTGGTGTCAAGCGCGCTGGTGACGCAAAAGACTTCTGTATTGTTCGATGCAGACCGTATGTGCAATGGAGCAACAGATACATAACTTTGCAGGCTGAGTGCTTTGCGTTCGCTATGCGTATGCAATCGTCACGCTTCGTTGTTCATCCTGCAACTTGACCAGACATCGCAGACGTGGGTCAACGCAGGTGTTGCCAATCACATCACCGTCATATATTAAATACAAGTACCTGTCGTCGCAAGTGTATAGCATCTGCATCGATGTGTGCCATAATACAGCTGATCCGTGCGTGCTCTGTGCGCTGTCGCAGCCACCGTAAACATTGCTGCAGGACCACGCTTTACTTCGACATCTGAAATCTTAACTAGTGCAACTTCATGAGATCGGTGGATGTGTTCTTGATTGAGCGTGTCCGCACCAACCTTAACGAGAGAGCTGCAGTGCGCTGTAGCTGCTCGAATACACTGTGTGACATCTTGCAAGCGCAGCCCTCACCAGCATTACACCGCCAGTCAGTCAAAATGCCTCACAGTGAGGCTGGAATGCGGCAAACGTGTATGTTGATGATGGCTGGTGGTGAGATGAACGTCGCAACTGCACTGTCACATCCACTATGAACGTACAAGCATGCTCCCTTGGATACAGAAGTACCCTTGTATCAATGTTGAATGCCAGCTGTAGTGGGACTGTATTTACTTATACCCATAGGTCGTTTATTGAAAGCAGGCATGATGCTAGCTGTACACGGCTGAATGTTTGTCAGATGTTGGGAGTGACTGCAAAGTGGATGTGATGAAACCTTCAGTGAATGTTTCTACCGCACCGCCACATCCACTGTGAGCTCCATCCGCATTCACATCACATCAAGTGGAAAAAATTCACATCTATTCCACCTACACAGTGCATACATGGATATGTTCAAGGTGTTACGACCATCCACATCGACTGAACGTCCATCCAAGGTTCAATGACATGAATTCACTTCCACAGGAGATTCACTCAGTGTTCATCAATGACTGCACCCACACAAAAATAGCTTTTGTGGATCATCAGTGAATGTGACCATGTACAGACCGATTCGAATAATGAACCGCAGTGAACATGGTGAATGTACAGTGGATGCTGTCGCATGACGTTCCGTGTATGTACGATGAATTTCGTGTGATTCCCACTGAATGTGGCAATGTACTTGCGATGAACGTCGCTACAGCAAACATTCACTAATGCTGCCTCCAACATTCACAACTGTTTCTGCTAGTGAAAATCGTCAAAAAAACGGCAAGGGGCACTGTATTGCGCCCCAGTCGCAGGTACTGAACACTATGACTTGAAATAAGCATATGTACGTGCTCAAAATTGCTTTGTACTGCGTTGCGTGACCTCTGGCAGAGGTGCCGACTATTCTCGCTGGCACGGCGCCGAGGAACGCACTCGTAACCACTCCCCAGGTCGGGGCTTGGCCGAACTATACTTATTTATACTCCTGTCGGCGAGAATCGCATTCATAACACACCTTTCGGCAGCTCAATCGGCCGCGCAACGACAATGTCGCGTCCCAAGCTTTTCCACCTTACTTTACTTTATTCGCAAATTTTTTTCTGGGCCATGACCCCGTCACGCAAACACCAACATCAAAACGGTGCAGCCTTAGTACCATGCCATGAAAGAATTGAAACATCGACCATTCGCCATGTATGTGATACTATGAGGCTATACCTAGGCAATCGCAGTCTCTAGACCATGCGATCCAACAGTCTGGGATCCTCCGCCAAAACCGCGCGCGCAGAAAGCAGGAAAGCAGCATGCAGAAAGCAGGAAAGCAGCATGCCGAAAGCAGGAAAGCAGCAATCCTAGCACAGATGACGCGACAGGTGCACTGCTGAGTCAGCCAGACGTACCAGATATTTCTCTCACTCACTCGCTTCGGTGTCACACTGTACACGGGCGTAAATGTCGCTACAAACTCTTCCTTCTGTTTTCTGAAGAAAAGGCCAAAGTCGCTGATTACTTGACCTCCCCGCCACTGAGGATTGATCAGCACAACTGTATCTTTTCCAGAAGCCATCTTCTCAATCTGGACACACAACCGTGAGTCGCGTCAGAGTGCAATGACAGCGTCGCACGTGGTCAGATGATGTGGCCCCTGTGCCGACATCGGCCACTTGTGAAGGCAACACCCTGAAACGGCATTGCTCGACAGCTGTGAGGTATGTCCTTCTGGCCATGATTTGGAGAGTGTCAGAACGTATTAGTGCCGCATCACCACTGGCATGTCTCTCTCTCTCTCTCTCTCTCTCTCTCTCTCTCTCTCTCTCTCTCTCTCTCTCTCTCTCCTGCCAGCTTGCAGTGTCGTAGCCAACAGGTCAAACATCGCGCACATGAGTCTTCTCATCTGCACACGACAACATACTTGAACACAATTGTACATACTTGTATACTGCTTCGTCTGTTCACTAAGCTCGGGCAGGACTTCATCCTTTTCTATACCCTCGGGAGCACAGACCTGTGTGAAAGCAGAGCAAGCAAAAGAAAGCGCACGCCAGCAGCAATACAGCAATGGAGAGCTCGAAGTTGATAGATTCCGATGTGTACAAAGCAATGTGTTCATGGTCTGGGTGAAAACAGTTGCGCTCTGCATAGCGAAAGTCCCTGCAGCTGTTCACACGCTCGAAGAGTTGACCAGCACTTCAAGTCAGGATGCTACACGCGCACGAATCAGAACTTGCACAATAACACTGCTGAATGCAGTATGTGCATTTTCGTGGTGGCCGTACCATGGCGCATACTCCCTGCACTAAGACGTGCGCATCTGCACTCAAGTACAGCCAAGCATTGGTAGTCAATCTGGATATCCAAGTAGCAGCGAAGTACCGGCATCCTGTTTCTGACATTGTTGTGTACATGTTCTGACGTCAGCAGTAACTAGTTCGTGCTGCAGTAGCAACGCTCACATCGACAACAAGGCGTCACCAGGTCAGCGAGCAAGGTCCAGACTCGGAAGAAGACAATGCATTTGAAGTGCCATGTACATAAAGTAAAGTGTGCTGATACGGTCTGCAACTGCGTCTGTATAGTGCCTTGCATGCCGGTCTTGCGCAAGGACGACTGCATGCTCCAAGGATGCATCGATGCCATAGTTCCGTCGACTTCCCGCGGCACTGCCGGTGCGCATATCGTCCTGGAGCGCTAGGGCGATCCCTCTTGCCAGAAGCAAACACGGCAACACCCAAGCATACATCTTATTAGCGTGGGTGGCATTCGTATCGCTATGCCTTTTGGCAGAATGTGCTTTCAAACGGCTTTCGATTGTCATCCGCAGTAACAGAGCTCTAGTGTCGTCGTCCAAAGGTAAAACACACAGTCTTTTGGATCAGCAGCATGTATATAGCACCTGATAGATTACGCCTTATGTTGTACGTATCTGAATAGCGTGTGAGCAGGGCAGCGCGTCATCGTGTACACAAACAACGCCACCTGCAGCCAGCTGTTGAACACCATCGCTGCTTCGCATTCGTGTCACCTCTAGAGGTCTGACCCCACTCGTACACTCCATTTAATACTGATACGCCGCGACTGTAGCTTGCTATGCAAGTACCATGCACAGCAAGGCCGGTCATCGATTGCACGACGTTGCAGTCGCGACCATCACACAGTCTCTCTGAACATGATGACTCAAGAATGTGAGCAATTGGGAAATCTGTGAATGCATCTGCGGAAGTCGTCCTGATCGACGGGCCAGGCGATATGTACAGCCTGTTCAGGAACTCTTACAGCGTGCAGGCCGCTGCACGCACAACGCGACATCCTGTGCATACCAGTTGTCAGTCACCCACATTAGCTAATAAGGGCATATGTTGACCGAGGATGCTGTGCACTCAGGGGTTCTGTGCGCTCACACATCCGAAATTTAGATGGCCCAGCCCGTCGAACAGCGACACAGACATCGGCATCGGGCTGTGAATGCCGCTCATCGGCACGCAGTTAGCCTTGTGTTCAGACCTGTGCACATGGCCCGCTCTTAGGGCCGCTATTAATTCTGTCTGATTGTTATGGGCGCGCAGTGCGACGCTCTTAGGGCCGCTGTTAATACTGCCTGGAATTATGGGCGCACTTCGCCGCTCATCGCGCCGCTGTTAATGCTGTCTGACTTTATGAGCGTCCGTCGACGCCGTTAGGCACGCTCTTAGCACTGTTCGGAATTATGCGCGCCCATCGCCGCTCTTAGTTGGGCGCTTAACCCATTAAGAGCCAATTGCGACGCTCTTAATCGTGGCCCTTAAGTCCACGCTGCTAGTTAAGAGCAACCCCTTGTACTGACGAAGTCTAACGTGTCGGCCACAGCAAAGCGCAGTGGTATATATTGCGCCCAGGTCCATCCCTGCGTTGTGCTGTCCTCGCTACTGCTAGCATGGTGGCAACGTGAACTCTGTGGAAACCAGGGTCGTTGTTATCGTGAGTTCACGGTGGCAGGTGGAATCAGGCCGCGTCTGTACAGTTTGTGACAGAACATTTGTTGTTGCACACTCGCATCAGACAGCATTATTTCTGTCATCAACTACTTGGTCGCAGGAGTGTCGCTGCGTCTATTATCTGTCAGCTAGACGCAGCTGAGCTCATGATCACGAGCGGGAACTGAACATGCATGACATGCATGTGTGTGGGAAGGCATGATCGGTGCATAGTGCTGAGCCCATGCATGTCACAAAATGGCCAGAGTTGCTTCTTCACAACATTCAGCCCCCAAAATACGTTTGTCCGGCGTCCAGAGCTTCGGCGACACAGCATGAAAACAATCACCTCGCGTCCAGCGTCCAGTCTGTTCGAACGTCCAGTCTGTTCGAATTCGTGTCGGCGCAACGCCAGGTGGTACCCGGCGATCTCGTCCGGTCCGATAATACCCACGTGTGATTCTACCGTACGCGTGACGATTGTCCGCTGTCTGGAGCACTTGCAATTGCGGGGCCCGGGGCGGGTTTCGTGGATTTTCACAGATTTATCCTGGCCGCGACAGGGATATGGGCCCCGGGGTGGATTTTCGGGTATCTTCACTGAACATGGCCATGCATGGGGTTGTGGTCAGCTTGGAGAATTCTCGAGAAGCTTCGTGGCACGCGTTTTAGCCGTCACGGGCCAAGTTTTCCCTTGTCTGCTCCGCAGAGAAATATTGGTGGAGGTTTGTAATTCTGACGGTACAATGTTCAGCGAAGAAGTCCTCGAATTCGAGCCACCGATGCATTCATGGCGCGCGGCGACAACTTAGTACTTGGAGGAGACGGAGGAGACAGGGGGGCGCTCACTCAGTCCTATGGTACTCTCAGTCCTGTTGCGAACACCAGAAACACCCCAGACTGAATTTGGGAGCACTACAGGGCATAAGGCTGCATTGATTTGATCCTGGTGTTTGCGTTTATTGGATCCTCCAAAAAAATTTAAATTTTAAAAAAATTAATAGGAGTAAAAATGTATTTACTGCCCAAACGGAGCAGCAATCGTTACACAGCACTCATATGGTCATTCTTGATCATACAGCATTTTTGTTTTTCACCAAGTGGGGCTTTGCGATGTCTGGTGGCATAGCATGGTACATGTGTGATGCATGCATAGAGTGGCAGTGCATGTGCCAGCGTGCACCTGACGACACAAGCCAGGCTGCAGACGTTCAGTGACTGCTATTAAATAGAATAACTGAGCATGCACTGCTCTCTGAGGCCAGAAAGCCAGCGCCTTCCAGCTGTAGGTGGTGGCACAGCTCTCTTGCGAGTGCTCCTTTTGCCGACTCCGGCTTCAGCCAGCCAGCAACTTCTTCATCCGACAGCATCAGGTTTCTCTGGTATAGAGCCTGTCCGCTCACCATCAGAGCTGCTATTGCATTGGAAGATCTACATTCTGAAGCACTAGGCACTCGTGCCACAGCGTGCTGAGCTGAGCTCACTCTGAATCGAAGAACGGAACAAATAGGATACGCAAGCTGCATGCACTGTGTGTCTACTTCTTGCAGGGTGCTCCAGAGCTTCGTCCATTCTAGGGACTGCTCTATGGGAGTGCAAGCGTTCTGGAGGAGACTGCACGAGATCGCCTCACGATTGTCGATGCCCAGCGACCTGTATATGTCAGAAAGAGTACTAGTACAGTCGACGTTCAGCTCGACACGCTGATTGACGATCACCTCGCCGCTGCACGAAAGCGCGCTGAGAAGCAGCGTGCGATCCATGTTCGCTGGGCAATGTATGAAGCACCGTGACACTTTGATGTGCAATAAGTACTAGATGTATGTAGCGCGCTTAATTAAGCTTATTTGCTGTACTTTGATGCGGAAGGACGGCTGTGGTGCCTAAATATATTGAGGGCTGTAAACGGCACCGTGGCGAGCGCGTGGGGCGGTGGCTTGGGTGGAACTCCGACCAGACACGGACCATAGACCCCCAGACGCAACCAAGCGACCCTCCGTGCCCATAAACATATTTATGAGCACGCTATATTGTTCCTTATATCATACATAGGCTGTAGCAAGTGTTCGCGGTGCATTCTGAGCAGTAGTTTAGTTTTTACTGCAAATTTTTTTTTGCAAGGCCGGCTCAGCCAAAAAAAAATTGTCATAAACGCAAACACCAGGATCAAATCAATGCAGCCTAACTAGGTACTCTGGGAAGGGCTGCGGGCTTGTTTTGGACGTTTGGGGAAAGTGGTACATTTGGGCCAAAAACGTCTCCGTGTTTGGGTGTTTTGGACAAATCTTCCCAAACTCTCTGACAGTGCTGTACCATGTCTCAAATGGCCTAAGGGCGCCCCAAACTCGGCTACGGGGCACACGAATGACCTGATTCTGATCAGAGTGTATGCACGCACTTAATGGGACGCCTCACGCCACCAGGGACCCGTGTGCACACCTCTTCCTAGGCTGGAGGACGTATGGGCTGGGTAGCATGCAGGCTGAGGTGGGTGGAACTGCTCTGCTCCACTCGCACCTTATACAACGCCACATTCATGGTGACAACTGCGTTGTGTTTGGTCGACTGGTAGTATTGGGCAACACAGATAGGTCCCTTACTGTACACAATAATATGTATGTACGTGTGTGGTACAGCAGTGGGCACCGTGTGTAGCCAGGCATACACCAATGGGAGGTGCTGCATGCAGACCTGACTTGTGCAGCGTGCCTTCTTCATCTCTGACCTTTGAAATTTGCTGGCCATGGGAATGAGCCTATATTATCGAGTGCTGCACTACAAGGGTGGTGGAAAAAGAATGGACCGAAATGCCCCACTAACGAGGAAGTTGGCATGTTCTACACTGGAACCTTTCACGTATGGGAAGGTATCACGTGGCCACAGGGGCAAGCGTTGGGCAAACTAGACTGCTCACAGGTGCACAGTCGCTCGTGTACGCCTGAGCTGATGTAGCTCTGAGTTTGCTCTGCCTGTGAAATGCCGTAGTGTCATGTAGGTTGCACTATGCTCCTTGTATACTATAGAAGACAGGTGAAGCGCCCCTCTTATCTGGCGGGAAATGCTCATGGAAGACATGTACACCATGAGCCATTGCCCATTCAATGAGTTGAGTCAAGCTATAGTGCTTTGTGATCACAGTCATGCAGTTGGAGGCAAAAGGTCCACCATCGGAAACAGCCTTATGACCAGCCCTACATTACAGCACCAAAACATGCAGCACAAGCACAATGGCAAGCGCACATAGCTCACAATGCAAAAACAATAACAAAGATCAGACAGCTACATTGCCTAGATATTCTCACGAACCTACGCAGGTCACTGCTCGATGACTAGGCCTGTCGAGATGGCCTGTGCATGTTGCCGCGCTTCACCAACCGCACCGCCGATCACATCGGCGTGCTGATCCGCCTCAAGCTCCTTGATTTTTGCCTAATACATTACTTTGAGCAGATTAGTACACTATGTCAGCGCTCCGTACAGCAAGTGTGTACAGTCGGTGTCCACGGCGGACACGACGGCGGACCACAGACGGATCACGAACGGTCGAGACCAGGTACTACCCAAGCTGGTGCAAGTGCAACCAATGTTTAGTGCTTTTTAAGTGTTGTGCATGCTTTGGGAAAGATGGCAGTGCTTTGGGGCGAGTTTGGGGCCTCATTGAGGCAGTTTGGGTAAACACGGCATTTTCGACCGAAAAGGCCGTGAGGTTTGGGCATTTCACCACATCGCCCAAACGGCCCGCAGCCCTTCCAAGAGTACCTAGTTATGCCCTATAGTGCTCCCAAAGTCAGTCTGGGGTGTTTCTGGTGTCCGCGACAGGACTGGGAGTACCATAGGACTGAGTGAGCGCCCCCCTGAGGAGACATTGGAGACGTTGCTTGTCACCTGGAACTATATATAATAGGTGGTCAGGATTGCGCGCACGCGGCCGGTCTCGAGAAGCCGGTCTTGAGATCAACCGGCACTGTCGCACTATCTGAGCAGTGATATCTGCACTGCGAGCGTCATGACGATTCGCTGCAGCATGCATGTCGCTTGCCCACGGCGGGCTGCAGGGGCTAACAGCCGCGGGGGTTATCACAGCGAACACGTCAGAGCAGTATAGGTTTTGCGCAGCGGCATCAGGCCACATTCGATGATCGCTACCCAGCATGATCGACCTTTCTTTACATTCTTTCAGTGTCATTCCTGCGCATGATCGTCGACGTCGCCCCGAGCTATCGCCTGCCGGAGATGTCTGCCAATCAACCCATTTTGTCGTCTTTGAAGTGCGAAATCATAAAAGCTCAGCATATTTGTAGAAATAGTGAGGGAAACGAGGGATCCGTGGGCGGGGGTTCGCCAACACGCCGGACATGGGGCTTCAGCGGCAAGCAGGTGCGCGAGCCCGCCTGAACTAGACGTACGTGATCACCGGAGCGGTTTTCTGTTCATTTCGATATGCCTCATATAATCGTGCTGGGATTCATGGGCAGTGCATCTCTGTACTGAGTTGCTGTTTGGTACGTACCAAGCGAATCAACGTGGGCTCGATCCGGCGGTCGTGAGGCTTCGATGTTGAGTAGCGATTGTAGCCGTCATCACTGTAGTGATGAATTGTAGTGTTTGTAGTGACCTCTGACTGGATGGTGCAACGGAGGCTGCTCAAGGCCATGGTTTCGTGGCCCAGGTCGCGTTTGGTACCGAAAGCACTGTTCGCCGGCCAAAAACTTTCACGCAGGAACACACGAAGCAGTTGACATCGGTTTCTTATCAGACCGCCATATTTGAGCGTTGCTGGCTGGTCACACGTTTCGCAGTACTGTTGCTTATGCACAGGCCGTTCACACCGAAGTGCCTGGCCCAGCGGCCCTTAGCACACTTGTACGAGAGGTCGCTTGCGCGGAGCTGCGTGTACGGCCGATTGTACACTCGTTCAGCCGCCGAGGCACACCTTCGCACATGTCACGCATCATAATCTGGTGTCAGAGTCGTTGTTTCGCGCATGCCCACAGGACAGGAATGGGCGCTGGCTACACGTCAATTCAAATCAGCTGTGTAGCTGGACAGCCACGCACCCCCAGATGGTCCGATTTTACTCAAATGCCGTCTGAAACATCTCCATGAGATCCTAGGTCTCGGATGGTTCACCCGGACCTCTTGCAAGACCTGCACTGCCGCGTGCCACTCCCAACTTGTTCGCACAGTCACGCAAAGCGTCTCGTCGAAGCAGCCATGCGTTGCACTTCTGGACGTGTAGGTATTGGGTGTGGGCCCCAAGTGAATTTTGTTTGCAGACGAATTCAGTCGGAGTGCTAGCGAAACATGGCAGCCCCGCACCGGCGCGGCGCCAAACGTCTGGGGAAGACGCTCGGAATGGCTCAAAAGAATGTGATTCTCATTCTACCGTGGAGGATAGCAACACTGCAGACTGGGAAATCACCCCGGACGAGCTCACGCTTGCAGCAGTTCTCGGGGAGGGAGAATTTGGAATTGTGTACAAAGGCAAGTGGAACGGGACCCCCGTGGCGATCAAGGTGCTATTCTGCCTGCATCCCGAGGATAAATGTGGTCGCTGCGGTACAACATGATGTTCACTGCCACGCAGACGTGCGCTGACGGCCGCGGAATGGCTCACCGTGCCACTTCATGAATGCAACACGCACGCTGTCTCCCTGTTTTACCTAGGCTGTTACTGGCCAATCTTCTATCATGCCTTAGCAGATAGCCGTCCATGTGGCGAGCGCATGGCCTTTTTCCATGGCACGCAGTGTACAGCAGTGTACAGCAATGCTCTTGGAGGAGCACCCTTTGTTATGTGGTTAGCCGTAAACACATTCACGGACCAAGTCTGACTGTGCGGAGCTGCCAAATGCGTTTGCTTGATGCATGCAATGGTGAGTGGTCATATGTCTACATTCACGTAGTTGGTGAGGTACTTTGGCATGCAAGCCATCTCAACTGAGAGGCAGCCAGCTAGCATGGTGACAGGACCGTTGGTGTCAGTGCAGCCATGTCAGCAAGAGCAATTTCAAGGTTGCTGTGAGTTTGGCTTCTCACTTGACCCACAGCAGCTGCGCAGCAATGCCCATCAGGGACGCAGCCTGCATTTGCAAAAGGGTCGATATGAAACCGATCTTTACCTATAACTGCTATATCGCGGGCACTTGATGTGTGTTGATCAGATTGGTGTTTGTTCACTGGAAACTGACCTCACTTCTGGATATCAGTACAGCCACATCAGTACCGATGCACATGACATGTTTTCATGTGTCATGGATCCGAGTCTTCCTGCAATCAAATCACTTTGATCCTTGAATATTATCTCCACCTCATGGCAAGCTTACTCATCCTGCGACCATTTGTAAGAGATTCGTTCCATCACAGTGTGTCCACAGGTGCTCTAATCTCACACATGTCTACAGGTGGTCAAGGCCTCAGAGCAACTCAACCAGCAGCAGCTCGCTGCCGAGGTAGGCGTGCTGCGCCGCATACACCACCCCAACATCGTGCAGTTCCTCGGTGCCTGCACGCGCACCAAGCCCATGACCATCGTGTCTGAAGTGATGGAGGGCGGATCGCTGGCAGATGCACTGCAGTTGAGGCCGCAGCCCCCGCTGCGGCGCGCGCTTGAGATCGCGCTCGACTGCACACGCGGTCTCAACTACCTGCACCTCGCAAACCCCCACGCCATCATACACCGCGACCTCAAGCCCTCCAACATCATGCTGACAAAGTCCGGGACCGGCGCGGTGAGTACCTGCCCCCTGCAGCTGCCGAATGCCGGCGCAGCATGCACAGCACGGCCTGTGCTCCGGACTGTGCCCACAGCCCACAGCATGCACGGCCTGTGCTCCGGACTGTGCCCAAGGGCACAAGCAGCTGCCTGCACATCTGGCGCACCGCAGCATAGTAGCGCTTCCCATGGTTGTTTAAGCGGCGTCTCTGTTGCCGCAGGGCGGCTGTACCATGTCAGCTGTCTTCATGGCACATCCACATTGGCACATGTTCTGTCAGCTATGGCATCTGCAAAGAGCTGCTGTCGCTTTGCATGTGGGCGGGACGTCATGGTCCAGGTCGCGCGTTTTGTTACATGTGTGTTCATGCGGCTAGCGTCTGCTGTGCGTGCTGTGACGCCGAGTGGCGGTGCAGGACCCGCTGCTGGGCACAGGCGTCGCCAAGCTTGCGGACTTTGGGCTGTCGAAGAACATCACATCCTTCCTGCCGCCCAGCATCTCGCCTGGCTTGGCCGCGGCACAAACCGGATCTCCGGCCGGCCCGGGCGATGGGTCGTCCGAGTTCCGGGATGGCAGCTCTGGGCTGGGGCACTCCAGCGCAGTCTCTGGTGCGCCCTTCCCACAGTGCCATGGCGGCCAGTGGGCTCTGCATTGCGTCGTGCTGGTTCCATGAAACGCCGCCTGGGGCTGCCCCAGGGCTGGTAATGTTGGGCAGCGTCGCATCGGCTCGCAGAACCGGGTAGCACGCTGAGGCCGACATTGCGCTGCGCGTGCTGGCAGTGGATGCACAGAGCATGTGACAGGGCGGCAGCTGTGTGCGGCCATGCATGTGAGGCTGCGGCATGCGTGCAGACAAGAACGTGCTCATTGAGCGCATGTTCAAGATGACCGGTGGCACAGGGTCGCACGTGTTCATGGCCGGGGAGATCTTCCGACGCGAGCCCTACAACGCCAAGGCGGACGTTTACTCCCTCGCGATGGTCATGTACGAGATGCTCGCCGGCCGCCGGCCGTTTGAGGAGATGGATGCGCGCGAGGCTGCGCTGCGTGCTGCGCGCGAAGGGCTGCGTCCGCAGTGGCCACCGCTGGTGTCTGAGGCATGCCCCGCGGCCGAGCGCGTCGTGCTGTATGAAGCACAGGCATTGGTGCAGAGCTGCTGGGCCGCAGATGCGACAAAACGGTGCGACGTCCCATGCGGGAGGTGTCACGCTGCCACTTGCGCCCCTGGCAGCTCAGTTCAACGCGCACAAGGCGCATGCATGCCGCCTGCCATGCTGCTTGGCGACGGCTGCAGGTCGCGGTCGACTGCATGCTCATCACAGAGCGCCAGCATGTGCAGGCCAGCAGCTTCAGAGATCATTCCGCAGCTGGAGTCTCTGATTGATCAGCTGCCACGGGAGCAGTATCCCCGCCGCACTCCCTCCAGCGAACAGCTGCGCCGCGCCGGCGGCACGTGGAACAGCTCCAAGCCGGCAGCGCAGCGACGAGCGGCAGACGCGGCGACGAGTCGGTCGCGGCCTCGGTGGTCCAAGATCAAGGGCTGGGGTTCGGCACTGTCACTACGAAAGGGTACAGACGGCGACAGCTGCCGGTCGGCCAGCACGTCCCAGCAGGCCAGCATGGAGGGCATGCCGGTAGGCCAGATGTCGCTGCGAGGCGGCGGCGGAGAGGGCACCCATGTGGGCGGCCGCCCGCGGTCAGGGTCTACTGATTCTCTGCGGCAGCTTGATTCTACAGGCTCCGCGCTGCGTGCTGACAAGAAGCGCCTACCCCGGCCTGCGTCGCAGCCTATCACAGGGGACAGCAGGTACCCGCCCGCGCCTGCGTCGCAGCCCAACATGCGTGACCAGAAGCACCTGCCCCGGCCTGCGTCGCAGCCCGGCACGGGTGAGGTGCATGGCCTGCTGGGCCTGCTTCGGAAGCTGGGTGGGCCTGGGGGACACAGGAAAGCGGCAGCACGGCACGGCAGGAGCGTGAGCCGGTCGCGGTCCGGTGGGGTTGCAGATGGGGGCATCTGCCGCAGCATTGCGGAGGTGGAGAGGCGATAACACTGCGCGCTCTGGGCTTTGGATGCATCTGCGCTGACAAGGAAGGGGCGTGGTGTTGTGAAGTGCGGCTGCATATGCGCATGCCGCACTTACGCCAGGCAGATGCAGCGCTGAGGTGACCGTGCTGGGCAGCAGGGCGTTTTGATGCGGCAGTACGTCATGAGAACAATGGGAGGTTTTGAGTGGCGGGTGTGCGGAGTGGCGGGTGTGGGGGGTTTTGGTCGGCACGGTGCATCGCCGAATGTGCGATGCATGCATCGCGACGATGAGTGAGAAGATACGATGCGATGCATGCATCGCGACGATGAGTTATCATGGGTGAGAAGGAATCTAGAGGCACGCGGAGACCTGTGCACGCAGCGCGGGAGTGGAGGCATGGGTGCGGCAGTTGAGCGCAGCATGCATTGCCGCCGTGCGCTTCGTGCCGCGCAGCACCGAGGGCGGCCGTTCATGAGCGGCCGTGCAGAGAGAGTGCAGTACTTGCGGCTGCACAGTGGTAGGTAGGTGTATGGTAGGTGTGTGGTAGGTGGGTAGGAGGTGGGCTGAGGCTGCCCAGGTCAGGGTGCGGAGCACCCGCAGGCGGCAGCACGCAGCACGCCGTGGCAGCTGGGCCATGTTTGAGTGCCCAGCATGTGGAAGGGGGGGGGGCAGTTTGATACTTTTCGTCTGGCGTGGAGCTCAAGCACACGCCGCCCGCGTGCAACGGCGCCATGCATGAAGGCAGAGAATCTGCCTGATGGCGTGGGGCGTTTACCTTGAATGATTTTTTCTTCCGGGTTTGTGTGTGGACCCTGGGGCAGATTTCTCCTAGAGTGTCGGAGTCTGAGCCGTTTTTCCGTTTGACTCGGACTTCAGGCACAACATGCTGCATCTTGTGCAGAGGGTGGTGATCGAACACGGCCCAGCACTGCGCTGGTTGAAATGTAACATGTGAGGATTCCTACCGACATCGAGTTTGGGGCACTGGTGCTGGGAGCGGTGGTGTTGGGAACAGGAGAGTAGCACTGCCTGGATCCCAGAACACCTTGCACGTCCTGTTCGACTTGATGCTCAAGCACCCGTCAGCTACACATGCATTCAATTCCACACAAGACCCGCCATGGTGTATAGCTCAGTCTGCAAGGGGCTGATGTGATCAGCTTTGATCTTGGAATCTCTAGTGCAACCAGAGCTGCACAGAATGGGCTCTCTGTGGGGTGTGTGCGTCTGCTGAGTATACAGTGTGACTCACCACGGCTTCAGCAGAACACGTTCGGGTGGCCTGGTACTAGATGCCACCGGGCCAAGCATGGGACCTGCACTGCCATGCCTTGCTCACGCATTTGCACCCATGAGTTTGCTGGTACTCTCGACACCACGTGTGCGATGGCTTGAGTGTGCAAGGAGCTGTCTGGCATGCTGCATGAATGATGGGTGACGTTGGACAACTCTGAGGGGAATACGCTGGGGGCACAATCCTCATGGGGCATCGGGCAGCAGTGGAGTGCCGGTATGAGGTGCTGGGTGGGCCACTGCCACCAGTGGTGTGCTGTGGATCCCCCATGCCAGGCACGCACCACTGCAAGATGTACATACAACTGGCACTGTCAGGTGTTGTGCAAGCAGGCAAACTTGAAGTGCCATTAGGCGTGACTCTTGGCAGCAGCTCAGTGTGGGAACCATGAAAGGAAACAATTTGAGGTCAGGAAGGCAATGTCCAAAGCAGTATGGCTCACAGTGCAATTCATGCCTGGCGAATGCCAACCTGGATCGAATTTGCAGCATGACTGAGTGGCATGTGAATGTGAGTGTACATGGAGTCTAGCTGTACATATGCGTGATGCACTGGATGTGATGCACTGGATCGGCGACCCTCGGTGTTACACGGTGATAGATCTAGGACCCAGCAGCGCCGAGGCAACAGACCAGGCAACACGCAAAAAGACAGGCAGCCCATCGCAGGTACCAAGGCTACTCTCCGCACGAGCAAATGCCAGAACGATTTCGTGCAAACTTGCGCTGTCATGAAAGCAGACACACACATGTGCATGCACACACACACACATACACACACAAACACACACAAACAACGCATGAACCGAGCGCAGCACCGCGCAGTACCACACACTCCATGCGCACGCCAAACACAGTCGGCCCGCTCCAGGCACACTGGCGGGCGCCTACTCGACACCATCAGGCTACATGGGCGCGCAACCGCGCGCTACGGCCATCTCCGAAGCCGCAAGGCACCGGTCCCAGGGGCTGCAGCGACAGCCAGCCAGGCTGTACGAGCGGTGGCCGAGAAGGGGGGCAGAGGAGAAATGGCGGTCGTGCGCGGGCAGGACGGAAGAGGGAGGGAGGAGGAATGTGGTGGGGGGGGGGGGGGGGGGGGATTCAAAAAATACCCAACGTGCGGAGTGCGGGGGAGGTCCCACGACTCTAGCCTATGCGCGATGGCCCTTCATGCGGCCGGCAGTCCATTCCGGTGGGGGACAGAGAAGCCCTCACAGTGCGCCGCCGAGCGAGTGCTAGCTCGGAGGGGCAACCTGCAGGAATGGCTTGTCGCGCAGCGCTCGCGTCTGTGTTGGTGACATGTCGCTGTCATGGCTAGTTAAGGGCAGAATAAGTGTCGTGTTGGACACCAGTGCGCCGTGGTTCCTGGCCGCTTCTCCCGCGAGTTGTTCTGGGAGGAAGCGGGTAACGCGAGTCGCCCCCCGGATGCCCTGCCATCGTCCATGCAGTCAACGGGATGAACTGGGCTGCAGCCGTGTGATGGGCGCCTACTTGTCGTGCTTAATGTTGCCGTTCGCCGCTGTCTCAGCGTTGCGCGTTGCGCAACCTCTACGTGCCGCTGGCCGCGCAGCGACGACCTTGCAAGCGGGTGCCATCACCTTCACATCCAGCAGCGCCATGCGCGTGGTGAGAAATGCTAGGAGGTCGCCTCGCTGCGGGGGCCGCTGCGATCGGGGCGGCGGGGGTGCGGGCAGCGGCGCTGGCGCCCGGTCAGGGGCGGCGGGCACGTCGCGCGTCGGGGTCTGGGCGGCGGTGGGGGGGGTGGTAGCGGCGGTGGGGGTGGGGGAGGCCGGGGCCGGGGCTTGGGTGCCATCAGGGGTGTGGGGCACGTCCGAAGCCTGGGGGGCCTGCGAGAGATGAGTTGGGGTTTGCAACGGCGCAGCATCGGCTGGGGAGTCCGGCGGCGGCAGTGGTGGCGGCGGCGGCGGTGGCGGTGGCGGCGGCGGGCCGCGCTGGCACAGCTCGGCCGGTGCACTCGCTGACGGCGCAGCCGGCGGGCGTGTGAAGCCCGCCGGCGGCGCGGCTGGTGGCGACTGCCGGCTGCCGCGGAGGGGGAGCACGCGTATGCCTCCGGGGAGCTTGCCGACATGCGGCTCGAGCGATGAAGCGAGCGATGCGCGCATGAGCACCCGCCTCCAAGCCACCGTGATGAGGTCGTGCTTCAGGATTGAAGTCGCCCATAGCTGGCCGCATATGACACTGTGCGTGCCGGACGCAGCTACCCGGCCGCAGGGGCACGCCTCATCCGAGTCCAAGACGGGCAGCAGCGGCTCACCCAGTCGCAGCAGCACAGCCACCTGGAATTCATGGTCGGTCAGGCCTGTCACCGGGCCGGGGCAGGCCGTGAGGAACGCCGAGGCCAGCGAGCCAGAGCAGCTGAGAAGGCGAGCTAGATCAGCGCACGCCGTCTCCGCCGTCTGGGGATTCGGACCGTCCTTCAGGGTCTGGAGGTGGTCGCGCATGGCGGTCCAGCGCGCGTCGGCCTCTGCCCGGCTGAGCGCGCTCTGGAGCTGCGTCATGCGCAGCTTCGTGCCAGCGTCAGACGCCCAGGCGTCGGCGGGGGTCGGGCTGTCCGAAATTCCCTGCACGGCCGGCCATGCCTGCCGCAAGCGTGCGAGGCGGGCCTGGTGCTGGACTGCGGCGTCGCCGCGGAACGGCTTACCGCTGTCGATACCGTCTGCGAGCACCGCGTGCGCCACTGCTGCCGACGCGAGACGCGCTGCGTCAGCAACGTCGGCTGTGTAGTGTCGCAGGCCCATGCCGCCATGTCTATGAGGCAGCAAGGCCTGCTCGCGCTGCAGTTCGGTGAGCTGCTGCGTGTCGATGATGCGGCACATGGCGTGTATGCTGGCCTTCTCGACTCCCATGAGCGGCTGTGCGAGGTGGGCCCAGTCGGTAGTGCGCAGCAGGTGTGCTTCGCGATGCTGCAGGCACTGGAAGAGGACAGCCCACCGTGTCTGGGCCGCCAGCGGGAGGCCTGCCAGCTTCTGCATCAGCTCGACAGTGCGCTTGCATCTACTGCTCACGTAGGCCTCCACATAGGCAGGGGTGCCCAGCGGCGCGCCGCATGCGACCATGCCGTCAGTGGCGACTGTGGCGCCTAGGCAGGCGGCTGCGCGCGATGCCTTGGCGGGATCGGTGCAGTGTACGAGCGTCTTCTGCTTGTTGCACTGGTGGCGGGATTGCACAACCCGGCCCATGGCGACCACTTGCTCTACCGTGCGACCCTCGGTGTAATTATAAGCGTAAGATTCATGCACCTGCCTGTGAACATACATATGTGCAACCTTGCGCAGAGCTCTGCCACTGAAGCATGTTCATGCTACAATGCAGACGGACAGTCTATGCAGATGACTCCAAATTTACTGAGGCAGTGTGGCCAGCGCATGCCGAAAACTTTCGCCAGCCTTGCAGGATCAATGGTGGCATGACCTGAGAGCTCAGCTCGTCGTTTGATGCTTCAGTCAGTGTGTGGCACCGCATTGGCTGGTTTCAGATATGGCTACACCATATTTGTTATGTAAGCTTTGGTATTTATCTTCGATATTCCATGATCGTGATTGGCGCATGGCAAACACAACACCTGACGATGCCAGTTGTACGACGCACACCACCGAACATGCATTGGACACATGTGATTCGCTCCATCATCGGGTAATTAACAGTCCTGTAGCGATTTGATCCTTAAGATTTCTGTTGCCTACCTCAGCCCTGTGGAACGCAAGTACGCACCAGGTGTAGTACATGTACCATACAACCTCACACGCTTGGACTTGTTCCTTGCACGCTCTACTTTGCCGTGCATGGCCACGCCTGCAAGCGCATCCGCTTAAAAGTTAAAAAAATTGCTTGCAGCACAGAGAGCCTAAACCTCGTGGCGACAAGAACATTTGTGAATGTGTATACATATGCTTTGCATGTCGCATCGATTGTGGCCGTTGTCAGTCCGTCCTGTACGACAGGACCGAGAGTCCTGATGAGCATCGATATCTTACCAGTGCGCACGTGTCGCAACGTGAGCGAAGACCTACTGTGACCTCTAGTGCACTACAGCCATTGATCATCCGTCACTGCAGTGCACTGCAGTGTCGCCCATGTCGATCTGTCGATGAACCGCAGGATTCTCTGAACATACCATGCGCCTGTCTACGGCAGCTGCAGTGACGTGTCACGCCACAGTAATGCCTAGTCAGTGGCTTGGCGTGTGCGCTGCAGCAGCTCGCCGGTGGCGCGCCCTCTACGCACTGTTCGACCTTGTGAATCGCGCATGAACAAACAGAAAAGGTTGCCTTGCTCCTGTCACGAACCCGATGTTCTTCTGACGGCAGTGCCTCTGCTCAACTACAGTGTTATTCAAATTTTTTGTACAGTGAGCACTCAACAACAGCGTCTGGCAGGTCGGCTTGGCGAAACAATTGGGCAGTGTTCGTGCATGTGCATGTCGACATGGTCGTTCCGCCATGCATGGCCATGCGCGCCAGCGCCACATGCCATGTATCGAAGATTGCCGCGGCGTCGGTGGGTTGTATCGTTACTAGGTTGAGCCCGATCGGTAGAGACCGGAGTCGGTTTGACCGGTGTGGCGGAACGGGGAGCGTGCACGCTGTTACAGCTGAGGCAGTGCATGCCCCCTCTGAACAGGCAGTTCAGGTGCACGCGCGTGGCGTTCCAGCCGTTGTAGGAACTGTGGTGTCGCACCGGAACAATTCGTGATGCATGCGGATGTCGATTCACACGAGCATGCTCGAGCATATTCCAAGCATTCGGCCAAGTGCACCAAGCTGCTTCACGATGGAGCAGCCTGCGACCCGCCCCGTACAAAATCAGAGCCACTCCAGACCCACTTGGACTTGTGAAGTGCATCACATGCTGCTGTCAGCACTGTGCGTGCTGTCTCTACGATAACGCACCATACATCTTGGCGAACGTCGATCGACGGGATCAGCATACCCATGGGAGACACATCCAGTGGAGGTGGTCACTCTATACCGCATCTGCGGTACAGCTCTCAACAGGCGCGTCTCTCCCGGCGTGTGCACCTGTGAGTGAGCATGCTGTTCTCCCAACATACCCGCGCGCCTGTTCTTCAACACAACATCCTGAGCGCATGCACAGAACAGCAGCTACATATGGAGCAGCAATAGAAACTCATGCTTATGCGGCAGAAGGCCTGCGCGCCATCGCCCGACGCACGCCGCGGACCGCAGATATCAACATCTGTACGACAAGAACGCTGCCGTGACACCTACTCATCCTGGCAGTTACAATCAAGACAGATCACCAACACTGGCATATAGAACGTGCAGCCATCCGGCCACGTCAGGTGTTCTAGGCCGTGCTTCAGGGCGGTTCAAACGTATCGCACGCGACACGTAGACCGTTGAGCTGGCGTAGCGTGGCAGACATACAGACAAGACCGCGCATCCATGGCCTGCACAGTAGCGAGCGTATCAATCTGCTCCCTGCGCAATACCACTTAATTGTCAATGAGCAGTGGTGCGCAGTGCATTGTGACGTGTCACCGCCTGCGCATTCGAGCAGCGACACACAAAGCTATGGCGGGTCCGTGGTGGCAGGCCAGCTCCACCGGAGAGCTGCCTGCGCTGCATCCTGTTTCAACTTCACATCTCGGCTTACACAAACTGCATAAGTAGCGTCCAGCGTTGCATCTGCAGCACGCCGGTGTTGAACATGCGTCATTGCTGAGTTCTACCTGGTGCCAAGGATCGGATTGACCATGCCAGGCCGCCCCTCAACAATCACACGGTCTCCGTTCCATAGCGCACATTGCTCATATCGTCAATTGTCCTGCTTTCTCGGCGAGCCGAAACGAGGCAGGGACAGGCTGCTTTGCAATCGTGTCCCCATGCAAGCCCGAAGTGGACCCAACTGCAGGCTGATACCCACTCTCTAAACAGCAAAGAACTCCCGCCGGTGCCAAAATGCATGATGTCTGCGGGCGCCGAGATGGGCAGCAGTCCGCAGCAGCATGGTGAACAGGACTGGGAGATCCCGCCGGCAGCGCTGTCCCTCGGCACCGTCCTTGGCGAGGGAGAGTTTGGCATCGTGCACAAGGGCCGCTGGAACGGCACCCCGGTGGCCATCAAGGTGCGGCCTCCCTCTGTCCGTGCAGAGCCATGCCAGCGCATGCCTGCGGCTGCCTGCACCGTAGCCTCCTCAGGGGATGCGCCTCGATCTGCACACCACCACCACTGTGTAACACACCACCACCACCAGTCCGCATGCCTCTGGCGACCAACTGCTGAAATGCTGGGCCAGCTGCGCCATCCGCCCGCCGACCCACTGCCCGGCATGCACGCTGGCGCCACGGCACGCACGCTGGCGCCGCCAGCGCGGTCCATGCCCGATCCATCCGCGCGGTGCTGCGACCCTCGCGAGGCCTCGCAGATGTGGAGTCCCCAGTCGCAGCACACAGCGCAGTGGCTGCAGGTACTCAAGGCGATGAATCAGCGGCACCGCGCCAAGATCGCGCTGGAGGTCGACGTGCTGCGCCGCCTGCGCCACCCCAACGTCGTGCAGTTCCTCGGAGCGTGCACGCGCAGCAACCCGGTCACCATTGTGAGCGAGCTCCTCGAGGGGGGTTCTCTTGGTGACGCGTTGCAGGCGCGGCCGCAGCCGCCACTGCGCCGCGTGCTCGAGATCGCGCTGGACTGCGCGCGCGGGCTGAACTGCCTCCACTGCGCCTCCCCCCACCCGATCCTGCACCGCGACCTGAAACCGGACAACGTCATGCTGGCGCGCAGCCATGCGAGCCACACGGTGCGCGCCGCATTCATGAACTCCCCACGGCCGCTCGCGTGCACAGTCACATGATACGATACTCAGTCGCCACCACGTGTCAGGCCAGAACAGTGCACGCGGCTGACAAGATGCAGCCTGCTGTCCGTGCTGCTGGGCCGCATACACCCACTGCGCACCGTCTGTGTCGTTTCGGTGCCGTTTTGGTGGCCAGGTGCGCTTGGGGTGCAGGGCGACGCCTTGACGGAGGCTGGCGTCGCCAAGCTGGCCGACTTTGGGCTGTCGCGCATCATTGCGGCACAGCCAGCGGCTCAAGCCGCCGCGGCACACCCCCCGGTCCCGCCGAGCCAACCCCCTGCGCCGCGCACCAGCTGCAGCGACTCTGTTGACATGCCGCTGCCGTCCGGCGCGGTGACCCCATCCAGCACCGGGTCATGGGCAGCACACGACACGGAGCACGGCGACGGTGACCTGGACCTGACGGGGGCCGATGATGTGTTCATGCCGCGGCCGAGCGGCAGCTACACGCCACCCTCGCTGCAAGCACACACCAGCAGCGCTGGCGGCTTCCCCGGCACGCCCGCCCATACTCCCTGTGCCGGTGTGCACCCGCTTGCGTCTGTCGCACCGTGCGCCTGCGTGGGTCTCAGCCGCCCACCTCCTCTGCCACACCAGAATGCTGCGTCGTCACTGCTATGCTCTCGATGTTTGAACAGGTGGTGATTGCTCTGTACTACAAATTGGCCTTCCAGGGTAGGTTTATGGTGGTGCTGCCATTGTGTGCAGTTGTGTTTTCACGACCCCTACCGTACGCTCAAGAGTCCAGCGACACATATATACGATGTCCTACAAACCAGAAGTACTCCATCCCCTTGGGTTGGGCGCTTTTCTGGTTCTTGACATGTGTCGTAAGCGTGTGTTGAGGCGTGCATGTGTTTGCAGTCTCGTCAGAAGGAGGTGAAGAGGCATATCGCATGACGGGCGGCACCGGGTCGTACTCGTACATGGCTCCAGAGATCTTCCGGCATGAGCCCTACAACGCCAAGGCGGACGTGTTCTCCCTCGCGATGGTCATGTACGAGATGCTCGCCGGCCGCCGGCCGTTTGTGAAGGTGGATCCAAAGGAAGCGGCTCGCCGCGTGGCCAGCGAGGGGGTGCGGCCTAAGTGGAAGAGCCCCCCGAAGGAGTACAGCGCAGAGGACCGCGCGGCGCTGCCGGATGTACAAGCGTTTGTCGAGCGCTGCTGGGCCGGCTCGCCCGCTGCACGGTACGTGCCACCCTGTCTGTGTCATGTTCTCTGATTGCCGCTTAGTGTCACCGCGGTGCGAAGGAGTTCCTCTGCCACACACGGCTGAAGCCTGCATGAGGTAATCCTCCGCGCATCCTGAGTGCGTCATCTGTCTTGACAGCACATTGGTGTGCATCAAGGAGCGCAGTAGGGGCTGGAGTGTGAGTGGTGTCTAAAGCATCCATGCCATGCGCTTGTGTGAGTGTCGGGTGTGTCCCTGCTGGCACGGCCGCCGGTCCAACTGCAGCCGGTCAACTGTTGACCCCCCATGCAGGCCCTCGTGCTCAGATGCGATCGTGGAGCTAGAGCGCCTCATATCCTCTCTCGGACACCCACGCAAGTATTCAGGCAGCGGTCCGGCCTCGGAGGGCCGCTGGCGCCGGCCTGCGAGCCTCAACCTGCCCAACCCCGCCCGCGTCGTCGACTCGGTGCAAGATCTCACCACCAAAACCCTGTCTAGATTCGGCCGCAGCAGCCCGGAGCGCATCACGCCCAGCACACCACAGCACGGCAGTGACTCAATGCCGACACCGCGTTTTTCGCGCTCCACCGGCGCGGGCCCGATTGCGTCACCGATCGATGTCCCGGATGCGGCGCCCGTGCCCGCCGCGCTGCGGCGGTACCCACGCACGCCGCGGTCTCCAGCGCTGGTCAGCAGCTCCGGGGCAGAGGCGCCTCCGGCGGTCGGGAGTGTGGGGCGGGGCGTGTCGCCGCTGGTCAGTGGCAGCCTACCGCTGCACAAGTCGCCGATTGCGGAGTATGTGACGCTGGCCAGAAAGTCGCGCGGCGAGCTGAGCTCGAGTCTGCCGATGACAGGGGGCATGGCAGAACGCCGGAAGGCATTTCTGAAGCGGCTGAAGCGGGTGGGGAGGAAGGGATCTGATGGTCTGCGTACGAGCGAGACGTCGGCAGACTCTGCAGCGTTCTGAGCTTGCGCATGTGCGGCGTAGTGCCACAAGCCCGGGTGACGATGGCCAAACATCACCAGTACCGGCCGGAACTGATCCGGCTGGAAGAAACGTGGGACCTGGAGCGTGTGGGGCCTGATGGCGGGGACAGATTTGAAAAATTGGAGCGATCGAAGGCAATGATGGGAGGGCGACCAAGGTTGCCGGCGGCAGGAGGGGCTGCATCTGTGCTGTTACCTATGTTGCATATTACATGGGTAACAGCAAAAAGATTTTCGTAATCGAAGTTTTGAGTGATAAGTGCCTCATCGCATGGAGGCGGGAGACGAGAGTGGCAGTCACGAGGCCTCTGCAGCAACAACGGCACATCTTCTGCGTGCGTTGGTTCGTGCGCCGTGCCCGGAAAGGTTTGCCGGCGGGAGGTTGTCTGAATCCGATCCAGGTTTGGCGCAGACCGGCATGGAACAATGCCCCGCTGCGGTGCTGCTGCCTGCTGGAAACGCGGCCGAGGGGAAACGTGCAAGCCGACAGCACATGGGGTGGTGTGATCCCTGCAGGTGTCCCAATCGCCGCAGTGTTTGTGGCATGCGCCTGTAAGGATGATCACTCTATTCAGGTCCAGAGGTTTTTTTAGGTGCCTGTGTGGGTGCAGGCCCGGGGCACCAGGCTGCCTGCCCCCAGAATTCACGATCCACTATCTCCAGCGGATGGTGTGATTGAACCAAAGCATGCAGGCCTGAGCTGAGTAGCCGAGCTGCAGGCGCCTGCACAGTCTCAACTGGTGTTGCATTGGTCTTTGCGGTGTACACGTATTGACAGTGCGAGGATATCTGTCCTGACTGATTAAGAGGCGCTGCTGCACCCGCAGAGTGGTTGGCATCTGCTTCTGCAGGGTCATGGATCCGGCCTTTGTGCCACGTTGAGTTTATGATTCATTTTACATCAATACCGGCAATAATTCTTTCTAGCAAGCAATTGCTGTGGTGTATTTTTGCATTTTTTTCGATGTGGGAGAGTCTGTAATACTCATTTGTGTAAGCATGTGAATGTGAATTGAAATACTTGCCGTAGCCGATTAGGCCATTGACATCTCCGGCGAACCGGGCCCCAGGAGCATCTCTGTCGTACTGGGAGCATCTCTATCTGGGCTCAGGACCGTGCAATGCTGTACACTGTGCAATCTCAGTGGCCCGGGCTCGTGCGTGCAGAATGGGATGATCTTTCACGAGCTTGTGTAGCTCATGCGTGGTGCACTGGAAGATATGACCGTTCGGGATTGTGGCACTTGGTTTCAATGCCCAGTGTACAGCCGTGGTCCCAAGCCCCAGTGGACATCCAGGAATACAGAGGCCAAGCCATATATGGATGCTGTGCACACCCACGGGCATGTTGTTAATATT
>JALKAD010000210.1:37663-52626 GCA_024500015.1 Ulva compressa | reverse complement strand
ACCTTTCCGGGCACGGCGCACGAACCAATGCACGCAGAAGATCTGCCGTTGTTGCGGCAGAGGCCTCGTGACTGGCACTCTCGTCTCCCGCCTCCATGCGATGAGGTATTTATCACTCAAAACTTCGATTACGAAAATCTTTGTGCTGTTACCTATGTTACATGTAACATAGGTAACAGCACAGATGCAACCCCTGCTGCCGCTGGCAACCTTGGTCGCCCTCCCATCACTGCCTTCGATCGCTCCCCTTTTTCCCATCAGGCCCCACACGCTCCAGGTCCCATGTTTCTTCCAGCCGGAGCAGTTCCGGCCGGTACTGCTGATGTTTGCGCATCGCCACCCGGGCTTGTGGCACTATGCCGCACATGCGAAAGCTCAGAACGCTGCAGAGTCTGCCGACGTCTCGCACGTACGCAGTCCATCAGATCCCTTCCTCCCCACCCGCTTCAGCCGCTTCAGAAAGGCCTTCCGGCGTTCTGCCATGCCCCCTGTCATCGGCAGACTTGAGCTCAGCTCGCCGCGCGACTTTCTGGCCAGCGTCACATACTCCGCAATCGGCGACTTGTGCAGCGGCAGGCTGCCGCTGACCAGCGGCGACACGCCCCGCGCCACACTCCCGATCGCCGGAGACACCTCTGCCCCGGAGCCGCCGACCAGCGCTGGGGACCGCGGCGTGCGTGGGTGCCGCCGCAGCGCGGCAGGCACGGGCGCCGCATCCGGGACATCGATGGCGTCACCGATCGATGTCCCGGATGCGCGCCCGTCCTGCCGCGCTGCGGCGGCACCCACGCACGCCGCGGTCCCCAGCGCTGGTCTGGCGGCTCCGGGGCAGAGGTTCTCCGGCGATCGGGAGTGTGGCGCGGGGCGTGTCGCCGCTGGTCAGCGGCAGCCTGCCGCTGCACAAGTCGCCGATTGCGGAGTATGTGACGCTGCCAGAAAGTCGCGCGCGGCTGAGCTCAAGTCTGCCGATGACAGGGGGCATGGCAGAACGCCGGAAGGCCTTTCTGAAGCGGCTGAAGCGGGTGGGAGGAAGGGATCTGATGGACTGCGTACGTGCGAGACGTCGGCAGACTCTGCAGCGTTCTGAGCTTTCGCATGTGCGGCATAGTGCCACAAGCCCGGGTGGCGATGCGCAACATCAGCAGTACCGGCGGAACTGCTCCGGCTAAGAAACATGGACTGGAGCGTGTGGGGCCTGAGGAAAAAGGGGAGCGATCGAAGGCAGTGATGGGAGGGCGACCAGGTTGCAGCGCAGCAGGGTTGCATCTGTGCTGTTACCTAGTTACATGATAACATAGGTAACAGCACAAAGATTTTCGTAATCGAAGTTTTGAGTGATAATACTCATCGCATGGAGGCGGGAGACGAGAGTGGCCAGTCACGAGGCCTCTGCCGCAACAACGGCAGATCTTCTGCGTGCATTGGTTCGTGCGCCGTGCCCGGAAAGGTTTGCTGGCGGGAGGTCGTTTGAGTCTGGTCCACGTTTGGCGCAGACCGGCATGGGATAATGCCCCTCTGCGGTGCTGCTGCCTGCTGGAAACGCGGCCGAGGGGAAACGTGCAAGCCGACGGCACATGGGGTTGTGTGATCCCTACAGGTGTTCCAATCGCTGCAGTGTTTGTGGCATGGACCTGTGAGGATGATCACTCTATTCAGGTCCAGAGGTCTTTTTTAGGTGCCTGTGTGGGTGGCGGCCCGGGGCACCGGGCTGCCTGCTGCCAGAATTCACGATTCACTATCTCCAGCGGATGGTGTGATTGAACCCAAGCATGCAGGCCTGAGCTCAGTAGCCGAGCTGCAGGCGCCTGCACAGTCTCAACTGGTGTTGCGTTGGTCTCTGCAGTGTACACGTATTGACAGTGCGAGGATATCTGTCCTGATCGACTTGAAGGCGCTGTTGCACCCGCAGAATGGTTGGCATCTGCTTCTGCAGGGTCATGGATCTGGCCTTTGTGCCATGTTGAGTTTATGATTCATTTTACAACAATACCGGCAATGATTCTTTTTAGCAAGCAATTTCTGTAGTGTCTTTCGGCATTTGTAACGATGTGGGAGAGTCTGTAATATTCATTTGTGTAAGCATGTAAATGTAAATTTAATTACTTGTTGCAGCCGATTACGCCATTGACATCTCCGGCAAACTCGGACCCAGGAGTATATATGTCGTATGGGGAGCATCTCCATCTGCTGGACTCAGGACCTTGCAGTGCTGTACACAGTGCAATCTCAGTGGTCCGAGCTCGTGCGTGCAGAATGGGATGATCTTTCACGAGCTTGTGCAGCTCATGCGTGGTGCACTGGAAGATATGACTGTTCGGGATTGTGGCACTTGGTTTCAATGCCCAGTGTACAGCCGTGGTCCCAAGCCCCAGTGGACATCCAGGAATACAGAGGCCAAGCCATATATGGATGCTGTGCACACCCACGGGTATGTTGTTGATATTAATAGGCACCCGTGTCAAAGCCATGCGAAAGTTGAAACCAGCTTCGTCCCTCATGCAGGGCAGCTCTGGGGCTGCGTGCCATTGTGACAGACCTAGGCGTCGTGCCACAGTGGTGTGTTCTACCACCTTGTGGAGCATACCTCTGTAATGTTTCTTTGTGCCACAGTGATGCATTGCATGTAGCAGGTCTGCATGTCCCCGGGGCAGCCCTAACTCTGCATGCACAGACAAAGCGCCCATGCCTGCCTAGGATCCACGCGCTGAATGCCCCCAGGCACTCCATCAGTGCGTAGGAGTTCACAGTAGGGCTATTCATGTGTGCAGGCAATGCAGCGCATGTAGTCTACACCCGGGAAAGAGCTTTGCAAACTATGGCGGACATGTACACTGACTCCCATCTGAGGCTCTTCTGTCATTGCCGAAGGTGCAATAGTTGAATGTGGCTGTGTATGCATCTGCCTTCTGATGATTCAGACGCCTGTGACCTACACAAAATCTGTACATAGTCCTGTCCTCGTGTCCTCATGCATGTCCATCGCAGCAAGAGTACCTGCTATCCCATTCACCACGCAACATGTGCACCAGCACGACATCCAGAGAACAACTATCAACTGTATTGCCACAGTTTGGATGCATCTAGCCACACGGCCATGCATGCATGGCCCTGGCAAAGCATGCATGACCCATGCACACAATCTGAGTGCATGTCCACCAAAATACGGCACATCATTCTTCTTGACCTAGATTCGCTCAATCATGACAGGAGGGTGTAACGGCAGAAGCACCACAAATACGGCGCCATCGCCATCACTGAAGCCGCCGCCCAGTTCATCTGCCTCGTGCATGAGACATGTACATGGCAGGTTTGGGCCGCAGGCACATCGGTTGCGGATGGCCTCCACGCGATTGCGGAAGTGGCGGCCGGACACGGCGCCGTCTCGAACCGCATGTTCATGGTCGGTGCCATGCGCGATCTGTCCGCAACGTTGTCCCGTGTGCATTCTCGCGCAGCGCACCCCTCCGCGCCAGGCTGACCGGGCGGGCGCTTCTACCGGGCCTGGCGGTTCCCACTGACGGCCTGCCAGCGTTGACGTGCCATCGCGCATCGGCCGCCACCCATGACCTGTCCCCCCTGTCCCCCGGCAAACATTGCAGACTGCCCATCCCCCTCCCCCCCCGCCACGCCCCTCCTGCTCTCCCCTCCCCACCCTCCTCCACCTCTCGCCCCATCCCCGGCCGCCGCTCGGCCGCCGCTCGGACCGCTGCATGCGGTACCACGAGGCATTGACTCCGGCACCAGGTGGCCTGGGGCCAGTGGCCACTTCCGCCACGCATGGCCGCGGCCCTGCGCGACATCGTGTCGTTCCCATGTTCGTCCTGGCTGCTGTGGTCGGCTCGGCACCGGCAGGGCGCCGTGGCCCCCAGCACCTGTTGCCTGTGCATGGCATGAGTAGACCGAGTGGTGCTGCGCTCGCTCAGCGCATTCTGTGTTTGCGCTGCCGGCTCCGGTTCCGTGTGAGTGCGGGTCATGCTGGTGCGGACGGTCCCTGTGCTGCTTGTGTTTGTGGTTTTCCCCTGCCTGTTTTCCCCTGCCTGGTTTTACCTCGGCGCTGCTGAGGCCTTGATCTATCACAGTGTAGCCATATGACTCTTGTATGGGGAGAGCAGGGAAGCATGCTTGCAACAGAAGATCTATCGATATCGATTGTCACAGTGAACATCCACTACAACAGAAGAACAAAAGACAGTGGCTTGGAGCCTGCCTCATACATGGTACCGAGCTCTAGTAGCGCGGTGCCTCTGCACAAGACAGCTTGACAACACAGCTTGACAACAGCTGGTCAGAGCTGCAGCATGCTCCACCTCTGGTGTCTAGAGGAGTGCAGATGCATGCCCAGAATGCAAGTACAGGATCCTGCAGGAATGCATTCGTGCGTGTCCCTGCCACGTCGACTTCGACGGCTGCACAAGGTACGACGGCAGTGCGGCCCGCACAGGTGCTCATGTGCGCATATTCTCTAAGCCAAGCAGATATCAAATGCATCTTTCAGCATCCTTGAAGCTGCTTCCCGGCATCGGGCATTGGTTTGCGTATCGCTCACCCACGGGCACTTCAACAGTAAATTTCGGACACGACACTGTCTTTGCACAAAAGAATGCTGGAATAGCCGTAACCGTACATTTGCCATGAAGGAAGTTAGTGGATCCTTGCCGCAGCAGATGTATGAGCAGCAAGCCCTGCGGCCTCTCCGAACTCGGAGCTCGAGCTTCACTGATGTGCCTTCGCTGGTGCAAAGCCCAAGCAACGCAACCGCCTGCCCATGGGAGATTCAACGTGGCGATTTAAGTGTGGGATCAGTTATAGGTAAAGGGGAATTCGGAGTGGTGCACACAGGCCGCTGGCACGGCACTCCAGTGGCGATCAAGGTGCGACAAACGCTGGCGCTTGATCACTCACACCGCTGCATCTGTGGCACTGTGCACGGATTCAGCTAATTGCGAGGACTGTACGTGCCCTAGTGCATCCTATGCAATTGCGTTGCACGCAACTTCTCGACGGGCCCGGGTGCTCCCACAAAGTGCTCGCTCACGTCTGCGTTCAGAAGTCCCGATCGACCTCATGGCAGGCTTCCCGTCTGCTGTGCGACCCGGGCACACACTGCTCTCTATGACCATCGGCAAGTACATGTACAGGCAACTGGGGCTTGCTGTACAGCATGTTCTGAACTCGCCAATCCCGCGTCTCCCGTTCGTTGTCGCACTAGTGCGTGCTGCACCTGTCGGGATTGTGTGCTCGCACTTTCTGTTACACTGTGATGAATCAAGCTTCAGGCCCCAGCAGCACGGAGGGAAGAAAGCAAGAGAACAAACAAATCAAACAAACACAAGCAGCACAGTCCCCCCACACATCGGCATGGAGACTGTGTGCACACAGCGCTGGCCATGGGTTGGCACACAAACTTGCCATGCTTCATACATCTCCAGTTCTGCACGCGAAGGACAGATCTATGGTCGACAGACACGTAGGATTCCACATGTACAGTAGCTCAAGAGATGGGCGAGCCAGCTGCTACCAAATGATCAGCTGCAGGCGTGGGGCGCCAGTTGCCACATGTACTTGCCGATGAGGATTCGATGTCGATGGCCCAATGCACAAACATTGAACTCGCAAAGGCCTAAGCGAGGCCTTCAAAAAGTAAAATAAAAAAAATCTCGCATCGCATGTACGTTCCACGACAAGTTCAAGTATCGCCCGCAGCACATTATCCAGATCTGGATCCGCATCGATACCTATGTCCCAGCGCGCTCGAGCTCGTGAACGGCCGTATGCATGCTAGTGATGGCCAGCGGATGAAGCAGAGCACGCGCGCGCTATCAATACGCGTGCAGTATTGGCATTGCGCGCGGTATTCCAATGGCTGCTCAAAGTGGTGTCGGACGTCGGATGACTGTACATAGCATGTGCATTTGCGCCCCCCCCGTCTGTACGCGCATGAGGATCAGCGTGGAATTGAGTGCCGATGTCGCAATTGGATTCAGTGGGCATCTAAGAGCTCGAGCGGCGATGCATCGCGATGGGCGCGCATAATGTTTCAGTGGGCCACATCAACTGCGTCATGTTTGGCCGCGTCATAGTTCATGCACAGATAGATCTATTTACACTTGTTCGAATACTTATAGTTATTATTTGTTCGAATAATTATAGTTAACTCCTGCTGGGATACGCTTGCTTGAATTTGTTGGCCTTGGCCCTAGTTGGCCCGGGCTGCTGCTGGGCTGCTGCATTGCCGTTGGGCCACTGCTCTCTGCACAGAGCTCCGTGTGGCACAGAATAATAGCGAAACGGCAGTACTTGGCCATGCCCCGCGCAAAGTACCAGGCTGACACACCAGGAACAGTAGTGCAAACTTTCTTTTTGAAGAGACCACAGGTACCAGCAACAGGAGAGCTCCAGGGATGGCAAGACCAGCACATCGTACCCAGCCATGCTAGTAGCCATCGATACAGCAGAGTCACTGCCAGCGCCATTCCCACACCTGCCTTCTCTCCTGGTTCTTTCCAAGCCGGTCGTTGCGAGTGCAGGCGGTCAGGTCGTCCACAGCCTGCTCGCAGCGGGGGCGGCTGGCAGCGGAGCTGGAGGTGCTGTGCCGCGTGCGCCATCCCCACATTGTGCAATTCCTCGGCGTGTGCATGCACTCCGAGCCAGTGCTCATCGTGAGCGAGATGATGGCGGGGGGCTCCCTTGCCGCCGCACTGCAGCGCCGGCGGCAGCCGCCGCTGCGGCGCGCGCTGGAGGTTGCGCTGGACTGCGCGCGGGGGCTCAACTGCCTCCACCTCGCGTGGCCGCACCCCATCATCCACCGGGACTTCACGCCCTCCAACGTGCTGCTTTCCTCGCCCACGTCTGGATGTGTTGAGGTGCGCAGCGCGTCCCGCCGCACACTCTGCGCCGGGCTGCTTGTCATCGTTTGACCGTGCGTTCCTCCCTCGCCGTCCCTGGAGCCTTGATCTATCACCGTGTAGCACATCCTGCGCCATGCGCCTCGACACGCCGCCAACCGCCGAGCTTCCTGCTTTACGATCAACAGGCATTGCCGCCAGCCGCCAGTTTTCTGCAGCTGCATTTTGTCGCTGGATGCTTTGCTGAATTCGGAGAGAGCTGAGTGCACGCTCGTAGCTGCCGCACGTGGCCGGCTGCTGTGGCGTGCGTGAGCGGTCAGTCGAGCTGGACTGAGGAGGCATCGACCGCTGATTGCAACCTGATCGCATGCAGGATGTTGCGTTCCTGGAGCACGTGGCTGCGAAGGTTGCGGACTTTGGGCTGTCGCGAGTGGTGGGCGATGGCCCGGCGCTGAGCACTCAGCTGCCCTCCGCCTGCTGCCTCTCCGCTGACCTCAAGACATGCATGAGCCGCCGGGGTGGTGCGGACGTCGGGCAAGACTCCGGTGCAAGGCAGCGGTTGCTCGAGGCTGCGGAGAGCCCGCACTCGGGGGACACCAGCTCCGGGTGCTACATGCCCCCTCCGCAGCTGGACATGCTGCTGAATGGCAACGGGGGCTGCGGGCGGCTGGAGGTCGGGCCACAGGCTGTGGCCGGCGTGCAGCAGGGCAGCGCAGATGTGCAGCGAGACGCAAGCGGTAAGACGTCCTCATTGTTCCCTGTGAGCTGCGTGTTGATTGCGGTCACGGCTTTGCAAGGTGTAGACTCATCCGCCATCGGGTGGTACTTCTTTGGCCATGATTTGGCCGTGTGGCTGATGACGGTGCGCCGGAACGTTGCAGCGTTCGATGCAGACACTTCACTGGCTCCGGCATACATGATTCTGCGCACTTGCCCGACTTGGCTGGCAAGTTGTTCAGCAGATGTGCGTCGCTGGCAGGTCGAGGTGTAGATCCAGACGTGGAACGCTCAGGCAGCTGCATGTGCAGGAGGCCAGGCCAGGCTGCGTGCTGCAAACGGAGACAGCTTCCGCATGACGGGCGGCACTGGCGCGTACGTCTACATGGCGCCGGAGATCTGCCGACACGAGCCCTACAACGCCAAGGCGGACGTGTACTCCTTCGCGATGGTCATGTACGAGATGCTCGCCGGCCGCCGGCCGTTTGGCGCGCTCGACCCTGCCACAGCCGCCCAGCGCGCGGCCACCGACGAACTGCGCCCGGACTGGCCCTCGGCCGCGCCCCTGGAATACGTGCGGGCGGAGCAGGCGGTGCTCGAACAGGCTCAAGCGCTCACAGCGCGTTGCTGGGCTGCCTCTCCATCTGAGCGGTGCGCAGCCGGTGGTCATGCATGCCACCAGGCACTGCCGACGTGCAGGACGGCGGTTCTGCTGTACGGCGTGCTCGGGAGCCTGTGGCAGCCCGGAAATTTGTGGCAGCTGTCAGGTGAGTGACGTGCAGTGATCACTCCCGGCGTCGCAAATCACGACCAAGCTGGATGGCAGTGTCTTGTCTGCAGTGGACATGCATGAGTCCGTCCGTGAAGCGAACATGCTTCAACTCCGCTGTGCCGCTGCACACGCACCAAACTTGTCGTTGTAGCATGTTCTCAACAGGCCCGCCTGGCGCTCTGACAAGTCCTGTAGACACCAGAGACAAATTGTGGGTGCGCACACAGGCCGACGTGTGCGGACGTCATTGTGGAGCTTGAGCGGCTGATCGGCCTGCTGCCTAGCCAGCGAGATGCGGCCCTTGGTCAGGCGGCTGCGGAGCGCCGCAGCAGGCTGCGCCTCAGCCGTACCAGCCAGCCCCCCCGGCCAGCCTCCTCCTCCGGCGCCCTGACTGCCCGGCGGCTCATCCACTTTTCGCGCCACAGCCACGAGACCTCCGCCACTCACGCCGGCCGCTCCCGGCGTTCGGAGGGGCACGCTGCGACCGACTCACTGTGCTTGCGCTCGGCAGGCAGCAGCCGCGACGTGTCCGGAGGCATCGCCGCAACCATCAGCCAGTCCCGCCTCTTTGTGCCAACCCCCCTGGAGGGCATGCCAGAGGCGTGCTGCGGCTCCGTGAAGGGCTCTGGCGGCGGCTGGAGTGGATCGATTGCAAGCCGGCTTTCAGCGCACACAAGCTTCGCAGGCGTGAACCCGGCCCGAGTGGCTGCGAGCGCGCCGCTGCCAGCCGGGAGCAGCGGCAGGTTGAAGACGAGCCTTGCCGAGAGGCTGCGGCGGGTGCTGGTGCTGCGGCGGTGGAGGGAGTGCTTTGTGTGCCGGGACACGGAGCGCGCAGCACTTGCGACGCCCGCGCCGGCGTGACGGCAGCGGGCGGCACCCGACGCTTAGCAGAGTCGCGTTTTCCACAAGTACCTCTGCGTGCAGCGCGCGTTTTTACCATGCATGGGTGTTAGACAGGGTGATGGACACCTCTGGTGTGGCGGGGATGCGTCCCTTGCGCAGCAGGAAGTTGAGTGCAGGTCCGGCTCAGCGGATTTGGCCGGTATGATCTTTGGCCGCACAACGGTCGCTGCAGGCGCAGGTGCGTTGCACGTGCGCCTTGCAGTCTGCCGGGCCTCGGACTGGAAGTTATGCAAACACGAGCAAATAAGCAAGGGCCCGGGATGCAAGAGTCGCCGGGTGCAGCTGGCGGCCATGCGTGCCGCATGCGGGCCTCCTGACCAAGCATCGAGTAGTGCAGAGTCTAGTTTAGTGTAGAGTCTACCTTCTTTTTGCCAACCTTGGATCCATCATGCATTGTAGCCTTCTGTCAGCGCGAGCCGACGTGGTGGAAGCAGGATGCCGCGTATGGACGCTGGGCACTCCAATGCCACATTGTATAACGGGGTCTGTCAAGGGCTGCCTGCCCCCCTCAGGGGTGGCTCGGTATGCTGGGTCAGCAAACTGCGTCGCAGCGCTCTGCGAGAACGTCGGAGTGTGATGATCCCCGGGAACGCAGGTGGTGTAGAATCGAACATCTGCTGCTGCTCTGCCCATGTGTTCAGCTTGCAGCGGACTTTTTAGGGGCTGACCATCTCCGGACTGACCTTCAGCGTGCTGTGGCGGTTGATGTAGCTGCGAGAGCCTTCATCGGCCGTGCTCTCCTCGCTGCTCCTGCCTGCAACCGAGTTGCGACCGTGTCTGCCGTTCCGAACATCACCTGCTCTCCCTGCCTACATCGGCAATTCTACCCGCGGCCTTTGCAAACACCATGTGGCTGCTTTTGTGGTGGGGACGCCTTCCCGGGTCTCTGTCCTGTGTGCGTCCGCCCTTCTGGAAATGGCTACTGCATGCCCCATTGGCCCGGCTGCATGTGTGGTCGTTGGAGTCGCGCATGATGAGTGTGCCTGCGGATGCTTGTGCTGCTGCCGCGCATGATGGCGTTGTGCCCGTCGTTTCCTCTTCATCTCCTGTCTTCACTGTGGCCGATGCCCAGTTGGGTCAGGCGTGGGGCTCCAGTTTTTCTTTGTATTGTTGGTTCTGCCCAATCAGCACCAGGTGTGCCTGTTCCAACTTCGGACAGAAATCCCATGGGGCCCACTGCAGTCATGCAGGCAGCGTGCCATCTCCTGCAGGGGCACGGTGTATGATGCGCCCAGTGACTCACTATCGGATAGGCAAGAAATTATGTGCAGATTTTCATGTACTTCTGCACATTGGAATGTGCTGGATTGCACATGTGGATATTTGCGTTCATCTCCGTGTAACACACATGTGGATATTTGGGTTTGTGGTGCACAGATCTGATGCAGAAGCTGGAATCTTATGCATGCTGACTGTGCAGGTGTGCCTCGTAATAATCCAGGAGCTGAGCAGCGGAAGGGCAAGTCCCCCCAACGCCACATTTCTCCGTTGCCACAAATTCGCGGCCACGAGAAACTGCAAGCGGTTTTGTGGAGAACACTTGGAATATTCGTGGAATACCAGATAATTCTGACCGCACTCGTACCTAGATGTACGGGCGATTTCGCGTTGATTCCGTTTGAGGGCAGACGCGTTGAGCATCTCTGCTAGTGTGCGACCGTTTACTTCGAATCAGCAGAATAGTGCACAGGTATCGTATCCAGCCAAGTTCAGTCAGCATGAGCTAGAACTCTAGTGCATCCTCGTGGACTCGGGATTGCAGACTGGTCCAATTGCGTTGGCACTTGGCCTGATCCCGATGTAGTCAGCGTTTGTACAGCACCAGCACATGGCCGACGGCAGAGTCCCGATCACACCAAGAGCCTTGTCCAGAAATGTGGCGCGTTTGAGGAGGAGCGTGTCCAGCAACAGCGCACTCGTGGTACGTTGTCCGAAACGAGTGCTTCGAAGATGCCGTGTAGGCTTAGCTACTTGCAGCTGCAGGGCTGTACGCCTGACAGCATCATGTGCACGCCTGCAGTGTGCACAGCGAGCCCTGGGCGTACTTGATAGACTGTGTTTTCCCAGAGAGTCCGGAACGGGGACCTGCGCTTTCGGGTCCGGTGCGCAGAGTGCTCAGCGGTCGCTAGTGGGCTCTTGGGGCCCTGGAAGCCATGCGAGAGCTAGCCAGCTATAGCTGAATTCCGACAGCTTAACACGTCTCAGCACGATCGCGTGATAGATTTCAAGCAAAGCGAGCATTGCGAAGGAACATGCGCGGCTACTCGCAGGCGGTCTGGCGCTGATCGCTGTAGTCCCATGCTCACGTTGACACACCATCCCAGACTGCCGCCGCGGTGGTATCGTTGTATCTATCCAACAGAGGCTCAATCCATGTATTTTTTTGGGAGCAATGAACTTCAGTGGCGCATGGAGCGGCGCATCCTCGGGGCTGGAGACGGCACGATGCGGTTGCTGGCATGCAGCTGTGTAGCTCGGCAGACCGCAGCCTGTGACAAACTACAACCGTCCAGTCGTTCTGACCATGCTAAACGAGAAGAAATTATCGATGCCGCGAGGCTCTAACATTCACAGGCATGCACTGATTTGAGTCAAGTGCTCTAATTGCATACCCAGGCTTGTCTCTGCTCAAGCATACCTCCTTCATGCAGGACATGCCTCAGGCCCCCGTGGCTGGCAGTGCCACAAATAAGCCAGCCCGCCAGCAAAGCGTGGGGGCTCGCGACTGGGACATCCACCCAGACAGTATATCGGTGGGTCCACTGCTTGGAGCAGGGGATTATGGAGCAGTCTACCAAGGCAGCTGGCATGGCACACCTGTCGCGGTAAAGGTATGGAAGCACAATCCATCCCCCATTACAGTTGCTCGCCTGCGTAACAGCAGCAGTGTCTAAATGGCCCCCGTTGTCAAGTCTTTTGGCATCCCATGCAGCCCTGCTGTGAACTGTGGGCGATCTGTAGCCCATCCCAACCTGCAAGCGATTAGAGGTGCATCATGGCCCACACGTTCATACGATCCAGGCCAGGTCTGTTTGCGACTGCTGTTCACTTGTGATCCAACTACGGGCGTCTGTGAAAGCAGCTCTGAGCTGTTCGAGCCATTCCGGTGCACAGCACCCGCCGGTGTTATGTTCTTCTCAATCATACCCTACCTTCAGGAAAACGTGCTATTGCACTGCAACACGCACCGCGACCACAGAAGGATGGTCGCACTGGACAATGCACAGGCGAAGCTGCTGCGTCGCCCAGCTCCAACGGGTTGTCCTTCCGTGCATATGCATTGGCACCGTCAGTCCTGATGCGCAACACCCCAATTCTCCGCATGAGCATTCAAACCCACTCACCCAGTTCAGAGCTACTGCTAGTTCAACCTCGCAACAGACTGGATGGAGCAGCAGGCATCTGGCACGCTCATGCGTATGCAGCTGCAGAGGCATACGCCGTTGCATCGGCATCCAGGCGGAGTCGCAGTGGTCCGAGCGGCATGACAGCGCACAGCAATGGCAGCAAGCAGTGGCACAGGCCTCATTCTGCATGAGTTGCAGCGGCGGGGAGCGGCACATCGTCCGCAATGCCCCGCGGCGTTGACATCCACCGCGCTGCAGATCCTCAAGCGTGACGGCGCCGTCAACGAGGACAAGCTCGCGGCCGAAATCGAGGTGCAGCGCCACATCCACCACCCCAACATCATTCAGTTCCTCGGCGTGTGCACTCGCCGCGCCGATGTGGCGATCGTCAGTGAGCTCATGGACTGCGGCTCGCTCGCGGACGCCCTCGTCCACCGGCCGCAGCCGCCGCTGCGCCGCGTGCTGGAGATTGCGCTCGACTGCGCGCGCGGCCTGAACTACCTCCACCAGGCCAACCCCCACGCCATCGTCCACCGCGACCTCAAACCTGCCAACATCATGCTGGCCAGCTGCCGAAACAGCACAGCCAAGATGCGCGTGCGTCTCCCTCCCTGTTGCTGACCGTGCGCGTCACGTCCTGCGGCGTGCTGTGCCCGCTGCCGGCTGCTCGTTACGTCCTGGTCCCTCCTCCTTGCTCGCTGCGGTGAGCTGGCGTGGCTGACAGTTCATGGCCTCACCGCCTGACCCTGCAGCCTCATGGCAAGTCTCCTCTGCAGCGTTGCGCTCAGGTGCTGCGGTGCGCTCCTGTGCAAGGCGCCTTTGCACCGTTCGCAAAAATGTCACGCCGCGAAGCCCCGTTACATCGTCCGGTGGCGCTTGAAGCCATGTGCTGCTGCAGCGCCTCAAGAATTGACAGGTGAGGTTGGCAGGCGGTGGTGACGGCTGGTGGCTGTGCAGGGTGATGCGCTGATGGACTCTGCTGTTGTAAAGGTCGCCGACTTTGGCCTCTGCAGGGTGATGAACGCGACCCTACCGCACGCCAAGTCTGAGTCGTGCATCCGCCGCCGTTCAAGCGTAACACCTTTCGGCTACAAGCACGAGCCTGCCAGCGTGCATGGCCTATCCCATGCCGACCGGAAACCATCCACACCAGGTGCGGCACCGCTCCGAGGGGGCTGCAGACACAGACAAAGGCTGTTCATGGCATGCACATCACCCGTGTCACAGTGTTGGCTGTGACGCTTTGCGTGCATGACAAGCCAGACCCTTTGCCGTCGCGACGCGGTGTTGCCACTCACAAGCTGGCATGACTGCGTGAGTCACAGTCCAGCATGTGCAATGCATTGCAAGTGAGCGTGCCTGGCCGCAACCTGGCCGTCAAGTATCAGTCACAGTGGTGCTGGGGACGTGTGCACTGCAGAGCAGTCGCACGGCCCCCGCATGATTTTGTACGAGCATCCACACCTGCCTGATTGCACACCCAGCCGCACTCCACCACCGGCCACGGCACAGAGGTTTTCACCGACCTCGGCCAAAGCATGCATGTGTAACGTCATGCCAGCATGGGTTGCAGCCGCACCCCAGAGGCGTGCGCTGCGCGGTGTGCATGTGAACATGCGTCGATGCGCACCGTGCCTCGCGTGCAGGCAGTGCCCGGGGCGTGGACCAGCGGTACCAGATGACTGGCGGCACCGGCTCTCTCGCCTTCATGGCCTGCGAGGTCTTCCGACACGAGCCCTACAACGCCAAGGCGGACGTCTACTCCCTCGCGATGGTCATGTACGAGATGCTCGCCGGCCGCCGGCCGTTCGCCGACATGGACGCCAACCTCGCGGCCATGCATGCGGCAACGGACGACCTCCGGCCGGACTGGCCAGCGGCGCTTCCGCTGACGTACAACAGCGCTGACCGGGCGGTGTGGCCAGAGGTGAAGGCGCTTGTGGAGCGCTGCTGGGCGGGGACGCCGTCGCGGCGGTGCGGCCCGCCTCTGCCTGTGCACTGGCCGCAGATTTGAGTGCGACCCGGTCGGCCGACGGTACCGGCAAGCGCGTACTGCTGCAGGGACTGGGTCTGCATGCTGCATATCCTGATTGCCCAGCATGCATGGGCCGCCTGGCACAGTGCGGAGGTTGTGCTGCTGATGCGCCACGTGTACGTGCTGCCACACGAGTCCCGGAACCTCCCCGCCTGGCGAGGTATCGACAGTGCGGGGGTTCCTCGACGTGTCGAACGAGCACCTCGCTGTCCTCTTGCACGTCCTCTTCGCTGCTGCCTCTTCGCTGCTGCTGCACAGGTGCCTTGCATCTGTTAGGCCGACTCAACAGCAGGTGACACTCTGGCGGTGGCTCTGCAGGCCTCCCTGCTCCCAGATCATCACAG